>JZKD02S1961531.1:98895-119960 GCA_000966675.3 Picea glauca
GTTTTTCTTGAAGGAAGGTTTACAACTAGGGTTTGCATGCTATTTTCTTAATGATTTGTAAGTATTTTTCTGCAAAACTTCTTGATTGAATGGTTGTAGTTTAATTTCTTGCATTTATTTATAAATATTATTGAATCAAAACCCTAGGGGGCAAACACACAAGTAGGTCATTGTCTCATGTCCCCTGATAGAAAAACCTTTTAGCCGTTGAAGAAGAAGAGCCTAGCCATTGCTACACTCTTTCTTTCTTCTTCCCTTAAGTTAGCCGTACCTTTAAACTTCAAGAGGAAGAGGACGTCCTAGGCCTAGGTTATCTACACCTAGGGCCGTTTTTCTTTTAGGGTTTGATGAAAGAGCCTTGCCTTTGTAACACTCTCCCTCTGTAAACTCTCTTGTCTTGATTTTACTTGTCTTTGAGCTAAGCTGTTTTCTGGGAAGGAGGAGAGAGCACGAGGCCTTGCTTAAGCAACACCGGAGTGAGCCTCTCTCCCTTAGGGTTCTATATTTAAGGCCTTGCTATTGCAGCACCTTGAAACCTTTCCCTCTTGTCCTTTAAATCTCATGCCCTTCAACTTGTGCGTCCTTCACCTTTTGACTCTATAACCCTTAGGCACTGATCTTTAGCCTCCAATGTTGAAGTGAAAGTGATTGAAACAACTCTCAAACTCTTATAAATTGAAACCCTAATTAACTACTAACCCTGAAAAAGTTGATGTCACACTTGGTTATTTCATCTTGATGCAACATTTTTTTTATATATTAAGCAATTGGATGGTGTTTTAAGCATTTATTGAGTGAGGGATTGATTGGATACATTGATTACTATAACATCTTGATATTTATTGGTGAAGTAACATTATTTCATTGCTATATTAACAAGCATTGACTTCGTCAATATTTATTGTTGCAATTGCTTATACATTGATATCAGATAGTCTATTGAAGTACTAACCCATTGAATCATAGCTTGCATCTATATATTGGTTTGTTTTGTTCCGAGCAGGTGTTCTTCTTTGGGCCTACACTTCATTATTGGCTGTTTAGCCAGACTATCTGCTCTTGGTGGTGAACTGTGAAGAGGGAATTTCACTTTGACCTTTCTACCTTAGCCTCTTCAAAACTCCAGGTTACAGGGGACGTCTCCCCTGGGCCTAACCTCCCTATAGAGAAAGAACCTCCCCGTCGTGGTGACATTGGGTTGGGTAGGTTCCTGTTACGCTAGTTTGGCCTCTATCTTCTAGCCTTTTGACCTAGCTACAAACTGTGCGATAACAGGTTCGACCTATAGTTAATACTTCATCTCTTGCCTCAAACCCTTTTGGGGCTCTTGGTCACTCTCCAGGTTACAATGTTCAGTCTATCCCTATGGATTCTAGTCCATTTTCCTATGGTATGCCTAACTTTACTTCGCAGTTTTTGAATGCCATCCCAACTGTTGGCCCTAATGCTAGCATTGGACTTGGAGGCACTACACCTCCTTACACTCCTTTTCCATTTGGTGGTTCTCATATCTACCAAATGACTCCTAATCTAGGAGGTTCTCCTGCTTTTAACCCCAGGTCTAATCCTATTACTTCTAGGTGGAACAAACAACCCGACGGACAAGCTTCGGCTCAAGTCCCTCCCTATACCCCTACCTCCTTGGTGTCGATTCCGACCAATACTTTTGGTATGACGAATCCACTTAAATCCTTCAGGTTCCCACCCAGAGGAGGTTAGTCATACACTTTGTTCAACCCCAAACCCAGATCCAATCCAGTTGGGGGAAATTTTTATAACCCCCAGTCTGGATCTAATCTGGTTGGGGGCAATTTTTATAATCCTCAACAGAACATTCCTGCTGGAATGATGCCCAACCCACCTTCTATGAATTAGCCCGGAGGAGGGCCTTATAATCCCAGACAGGTCTATGGTACTTATTAGAATCCTAGATGGGTTGCAGTTCTACACTCATAATCTTTCGCGGGAGGTTGGGGCCAGATGTTGCAACCCCACCTCCCTTTTCTGGCCATGCTTAATCTGCTAGATTTTCTCAGTTAATGAACGACCCCGTGAGTCATGATCCTACATGGCCTCCCATCCCCACCAAAATTCCTTAGGACATACCAAAGTTTGAAGGCAGGAATGGAGAGGACCTTAGTGATCACATCACCACCTTTCACCTTTGGTGCTCATCGAATTCCTTTAATGATGATTCTATTAGATTAAGATTGTTTCAATGCACTCTCATTGGTGTTGCTACGAAATGGTATATTGAGCTACCTAGGGGGGCATATGGGACCTTTAATCAGTTGGTGATGGTCTTTCTTAACCACTTCCAGTTGCCCATTCATTATGATGCTGACCTCGAACTTTTGTTGACTTTACGCTAGGATACCGCCACTCATATCTTGGACCATATCTAGGAGTGGCGTAGACGGAAGAGGTTGATTAAGACTCCTATACCCACAATATTTCTTTTACAATGATTTCTTAAGCATTTGGACACTCCTATCTCAAAGGACGTTTCCACTTTCGGGGTTACCACTAAAGAAGAAGCTATCTTTAGAGCCCAACAGTTAGATTTGATATATGCTCAGTCTGGGATGTTGTACCATCTTCTTCTGGACGCACTGTGATCAACTTATGACCCTAGAAAAAGGCTCAGATCACATGCCAATGGTATTGTAGGTTCCACCCATGTAAGATCCACAGACTTAGCAACAAGCCACTTGAAGAATTTATCTTTAAACCAGTCTGCTGGAGGGCTAGCTTTGTCTGTGTCTTCCAACCCCACTCAGTCGGTGGATGTACATTCTGTGCAATCATTGACAAACCCAAATAGTAACCAACAACCAGGGAGGAATAAGAAGAAAGGTCGAAATAATCGTAAGTGTGGGAAAAATGGTAATAAACCCAAGGACAATGATAATAATAGGAAGTCTAATGCTGGAGAGGGCAAGAAAGAGAAACGTAAGGTGAAGTTTCCCTGTAAACTTTGTACTGATGACCACCTTACACATTTATGCCCCAAACTTGTGGAAGCTGTGAGGCTGCTAAATCTATCGCCTGCCGTGTTGACAAATCCATTCCCACATAACCAACACTTAGCCTCGAGCTCTTCGAACACCAGAAATGCAGCCGGTGGGAGTCAAAACCCGTTGTCGCAAGATGGCGACCATGTATGTATCAATATGGTCGATGTGAAAATTGATGTAGCCACTCGATCTCAAGATTATAGCTCTTCACAAGCTAATACCGGTCTAAAAGCTCCTCCTCCCCCTCCGGAGACGAACTTACAGATTGAGAAACTAGAGTCACCGCCTCATATTCCGAAAGGAGTACTCAAGCGCTCAATCCACAATCCTAATGCTAGATCTGCCCAGAACTACTCTATTTTTTAGGATCTGGGCCAAACCCCTTATGCGATGTCGGCTTTGGAGGTACTCCAGACGTGTCCCTCATAGAGGAATGCCTTAATATCTACCTTAGGAGATCTAGAACCTAGTGGGTCAAAAGTTATCAAGTTTGACGTCATGGATTTGAAGCCTCGCTTACCTTACCATGTGGCCTTCCAAATCCATGTGGAGTATTCCAAGTATACCATCAAATGTGCGGTTCTTGATTAAGGTGCTGCCACTTTCATGATGTCTCTGGTCTATTGGAAAGCTCTCGGTTCTCCAACTATTTCCAAGTGATCGAACATGTTGACTTCTTTCGACGGTCATTCCTTCCACTTTCAAAGTATTCTCCCTACCTTTCTGGTCCAGTTAGGTGGGAATACGATAGATGTGGAGGTAGAGGTAGTTGATGCACCTCTTGATTATAACCTGTTACGAGGACGCAATTGGACCTATGCTGTGGTCGTCATCGTATCATTCGTCTTCCGTATTCTTTGTTTTCCTCACCAAGGGAAGATCGCGACGATCGACTAGTTATCCTTTGTGTACTCTAGTCCTAATGCATCTGTTGGACCATCGATCCCTATGATCGACAATTATCAGCCGACAACTGAGAATATCGGTGTTGGAATGTACTCTTCCCTTATGGGTACTTTCGAATTCTTGGCACCAGTTCACCAAGTTTACACCATGTCTAGTAAGCCCGCTTCGATGGGGAGGTCCATTCCTTTCCACACTTCCTATTTTAGTGATCCGTGGACCCTACCTTCCCCAACTTCGTCTTGTGAAGGTTAGTTGCATGCTGGCATGGCCATGCCACTATCGACAGAAGAGATTGTGTATCAAGATGTTCTTGACTCTTACATCGATCCCGATTCTGTTACCTTGTTGACAGACGAGGAGAATCCCGTTCTTAGGCCTTTATGGGCCACCTCATTGTCTTGTTCACATTATTGCCTAGATGAGACTTTGCCTTTGGACGAATCCATCCTCGAAGCCATGAATGGTTCCGATAGACCTTGGGATGATATGCATCACCGCTCTTATTTTCTCCCAGATATTGAAAGAATCGAACAAGATGACTTTCGATCTACTTTGAGTGAGATAGTCGGTCACCCTGTAGTTCCACTTGATACGCATGACATTTATTCCGAAGGAAACATGGAGAGTATTTCTCCTACCGTCTCAATCGATATCTCTTGTACCCCTGGCAAGATTGAGAACGTAAATATAGGTGTGGATTGTTCGCCAGAAGAAATTTTGATCTAGACTAAACTCTTCAAAGAATTTTGAGATGTATTTGCTTGGTCATATGAGGAGATGCCAGGGATCGACCCTCATATTGTTGAACATGAGATTAGAACTTATCCGGATGCTCAACTTGTTCGACAACATCTTAGAGCTATGAATCCTAGGAAGGCCCCTGCTATTAAGGCAGAGGTGGAGAAGCTACTTAATGTTGGCTTCATCTACCCAGTTCCCTTGACTGAATGGGTATCCAACCCCATTCCTGTGAATACAAATCAAGGAACTATCCGTGTATGTATGGACTTTCGCGACCTGAACAAGGCTTATCCTAAAGATAACTTCCCCACACATTTCATTGATCAGATTCTCGACAAGTGTGCAGGAAGCGAGATATTTTCTTTTATGGACGGATTTTCAAGGCATAATCAAATCCAAATCAAACCTGAGGACCAACACAAGACGAAATTTATTTTTCCTAGGGGTACTTTTGCATACCGGAAAATTCCTTTCGGCCTTAAAAATTCCGGATCAACCTTCCAACGTGCCATGACTTTCGCTTTTCACGTTCTTAAGCACATAGTCAAAGCTTATCTTGATGATATTGATCACGTCACCCACCTTCAACTTGTTTTTGAAAGATGTCATTACTATAGAATTTGGTTGAACCCTCACAAGTGCATCTTTTGCATTAAGTTTGGACGTCTTTTAGGATTTCTAGTTTCCGAGACCAAGATCATGGTAGATCCTATAAAGGTTGAGGCAATACTTTAATTGCATCCCCTGTGTACAATTAGACAACTGCAGGGTTTACAGGGGAAAGCCAACTTTCTACATCGGTTTATAGTGAATTATGCTAATATCACTAAGGGTTTCATGCATCTCTTGAAAAAAGACACCCCTTTTATCTAGGATGAGAGAGCCCATGAGTCTTTCGATGCTTTGAAGAAAGCCTTGGTATCGGCCCCTCTGCTAAAGTCTCCTTATTACAATATAGATTACTTGCTTTATATCGCCGCATCTGAGGAGACGATTGGTATGGTTCTAGTTCAGGAGGATGATGAGCTCCATGAGCACGTCATCTACTATCTTAGTCGAAACTTAGTCGGTCCTGAGCCTAATTACTCTCACATTGAAAAGTTAGATTTGGATGTCGTTCACGCAGTCCAATGTTTATGTCACTATATATTGCTTTGCAAGACTACTATGGTTGTTGATGTCAATCCGTTTCAATATGTCCTTACCAGACATATTATAGGGGGGAAATATAACAAATGGATTGTCATTTTACAAGAGTTTGATCTTGACTTCGCTTCGGCAAAGTCTAAGAAATCACCAGTCTTCGTGGAGTTAATATCCAATTTTCCACGATTAGATGAGGATTTTATCCATGTTGATTCGTTTGTGGATGAACACATTTTCCTTGTCTCGTCGTCCGACCCCTGGTATGGAGACATTTTTCTCTATCTTCAAACCTTGAAGTTCACTTAGCATCTCTTGTGAGATGATTGACAAAGTATTAGATACCAAGCTAAGAAGTACACTATTGTCGGTGACACTTTGTATCACCGAGGAATAGATGATATCTTGCGTCGTTGTTTAACTCACGAGGAGGCCAAGTCAGTCCTAAACGATCGCCACAAAGGGGCTTGTGGTGGTCACCTATCAGGGCATGTGACAACCCAAAAAATCTTGCGATTCGGTTATTTATGGCCTACTATCTTTAAAGATTGTATTCAAGCGGTTAAGATATGTCACCCCTGGTAAGTGTTCACTTGAAAAATGTGCTGGCATCCAGCCCCTCTTCAACCAGTCATTACCGTCGGTCCCTTCACCAAGTGGGAGGTGGACTACGTCTATTGCAACCGAACTTTGGTTGGGGGAAATCAACACTTTATCGTGGCCGTAGACTACTTTACTAAGTGGGCTGAGGCCATGCCTACCATGAAATCCAATGGGAAGACTGCAACCTTCTTCGTATTCAACCAAATTATCGCCCAGTTCAGTATCCCGAGTGAGATTGTCACTGATCATGACAATCACTTTCATAATGAAATGATGGTAGAAATAACATCTAAGCTGGGGTTTAGACATGGTCATTCTTCTCCTTATTACCCCCAGGAAAATGGGCAAGTAGAGGCCATCAACAAGTCTCTCAAGACAAATTTTCAAAAAAATGTCAGTTGGAGTAAGTCCGATTGGCACATCATGCTATATCCCGCACTTTGGGCATACCGAACCTCGGTTAAGACTGCCATCGGATTTCCCTCTTTCCAGTTAGTACACAGTGTGGAGTCGATTCTTCCTATTGAATGTGAGATCCCTTCTCTTAAGTTAGCAACCACGCTCCTACTTGACACTTCAGATCTAGAGTGACACCTTGTGCACCTAGAGAGTCTAGATGAGTAGTGTCGAGATGCCTTTATGGCTATCGAGGTGAACAAAAAATGTGTCAAGGTCCAGTACAATAAGTATGTCTGTCCTCGGTTGTACACTGAGGGTGACTTGGTCCTCTTGTATGATCAAGCCAAAGAACTGCTGGGGACAGGCAAGTTTAAACCCATGTGGCACGGTCTGTATATCGTGCAATGGGTTCTAGAAAAAGGAGCCTACGAGTTAAAAGATTATGAAGGGAATAAGTTGGCCAAGCCCAGAAATGGGCTCTACTTGAAAATATATTACGCTTTAGCCCCAAGCTTGGGCAGAACTCTTTTTATACTAATGTAATTTGGTATATATACATATCTTTTCTTTTCATCTTTGGCTTGCTTATCGAGTTTTCCCTTTGTTGGCAAATGTCAATGGAGTCTTCGATCTACCTAGGATTCGCAGACGGAGCCAGTCGTCATACACAAAACTTGGCTTCTGTCGCTTGGGTGGTTTACTCACCCGAGGGTCTACTGGTGTCTTTAGGTGGAGTTTTCCTAGGGCCATCCACGAATAATGTGGTCGAATATAGCATCGTCATAGAACTTTTGTGCGATGCTATCTCACATGGTATTCACTCTTTAGAGGTTTGCTTGGATTCCTAGTTAGTAGTATGTCAGTTGAACGACAGTTATCGCATGTGTGATCCTACTTTACTCCGACGATTCCTATGAGTACGTCTTTTAGAACGACAATTTGATTTTATCACATATTATCACATTCCTAGGAGTTCTAATTATGTATCTGATGCCTATGCTAATTACGTTTTAGATTGGAATTTGTCACATCACTAAAGCAAAGAAAACCATCACATCAATGTACACATTGTAAATTATAAGTAAAGCCGAAGATCCATTTTTATATATTTCAAAAAATATGGTGTTTATAGTACAAAATTGGTGCTAAAACCCTCAATACACATATACAACTGGTATTACAATATCCCACAACATCTACGCCTGTGGAGCCGGATGTGTGTCATAGTAACAAACCACGACATTTGCGAGACACTGAAAGAGTCGTAGCCATGCTCTAGGTACACCAACCACCTATTGTTGCATCACTTCAGGTAGATCCTTTACCTGAACCATAGGAATCCTCTGAGTCAAATGACACAGGTTGCCCTGCACATTTTGTAGGACTCTCTTGGCTTCTCCTCCCGCCGCCTCGTCTCCCCGGTTCCTCCGTCAATGTCGAAGAAACCCTTCCGGCCGTCACAGAACCAGGTCTACGTTACAAAAGTGTCTAGTTAATACTTAAGCACCATCCAAAAATGTTTTTATCTCATAATAGAAAAATAGAAAAAAATGAAATATTTAAAAACATTTTACCTATGTCACCGTAGGCAGTCCCTGATGGAAGTGGCATGTTTGGATCTCCTCTTAAGTTGATCCCCACATAGGGATAGTCATCCATAGCAATGACTTGTCACCACCACTAGTAGAAAAAATCCTCGTTGTAGGGTGTTGGCAGCCTACCTCCCCCCTGCCATCTCATGACCTTGGTCCACCGTGCCATGGCTGGATCGAGTGGTCCTCTAGGAAGAATCTCAACTCTGGGTCCCAGACATAGAACCCACTCAAAAAAGAAACTGCATAGGATAGAGGTAAACCCGAAGTTTCTCTTACTCCCTTGTTTGCACTCTATCAACTGACCTTTCATATTGGTCAGTAGTGAGGTACACCAGTCATAGATAGTGGGTCTCATACACTGCACTGCATAGAACATGAGCGGCCTTGATGCCTGGTGCAACGAGGCTGAACCTGTGATCCTGGTCAATACAAGCACGATGATCTTCAGGTTGAGGTTATCTATTTCCCGGATGGGGAGTTGAATTCCCACCTTTGGATTCCCTACTATGCAGTGGGCATTGATGTACTCCTTGATCTTCATCCGACTCCCTGCTCCACGTAATTTGAGGTTTACAACCTCTCCTTGGTGTGATAGATCAGTCAAGAAGTAGATATCCTCTAGTTTGATCCTCAATGGTTGTCCATCGAGGATAAATCTTTCACTATCAGGGTCCCAATAACCCACTATCATCTCCAACAACCTCACTTGGGCCCTCATTCCTTTTATCCCAAAACTTATACAAGCCACATCTCTTTAAAGCCATTTGAGCCACTGGATCTCGATCCACAGCAGCATTGACCTCCTCATGCTCTCTTTCTCTCCATTCAAGAACCATACTGCAAAGGACAAATCAAATTTTGAGTTAGTACCCTTGCATTGCCTTGTTTGCGTACCTGTACACAGCCTACCTTACTTACAGTCACATGTAGGGCTTGATATATGCAACCTATAGTTTACACATGGTAGTATACCTCATTGTATACGCGACCCGATTGAAGCCAGCCTGCGTACACCAAAATTCATATTTTTCACCCTTAACAACTAAAAATTTGGAACCTAATTAAAAAATGTAATCCACTGAAATTGAAGAGGAAGAGAAGTAGATTTACCTGGTCCAGACGGTTCATGATTTCGTTGCCTAATTCTCCAACAATCGCCATTTGAATCTTGGAGATATTTTGGTCCAATTTGCACTATTTGGGTAAAAAATGAAATGGTATAGTAATTTTTTATTTTGTTACTATTTATAAACTATTTTTACCCACTTTCTATAGTTTCGCACCATTTTTTCACCTAATGGACTAATACAAGGGTAGTTTGAGCTGGATTTTGTAGTTTTGACCCAGATTTCTTGTGGATTTCAATGTTGTGTTGGCCATTCATCACCACTGGTAGGTATTTTCATGCCCTAGCATATAGTATAGGTATCCACTCCATCATGCATTTTTGCATTATCCTTCGACTACCACTTTTTATGCCTTAGGTAGGAACCCATTTGTCTCGACACAGAACCTTCCATCTGCTATAAGTAGTGTCATTAACAAGTGGTAGAGACTTACCAAACATGGGTGCCTTAGTTAGATCCTCTTTGTCATTTGGTGCACATGCCGATATTTTTCCCTTAGGATCAGGAGTCCATTATAGTTGATACATGACTTTATGATGAGCCTCATTTATCACTCATACATGTGTGGCCTTATACCCCGCGGACTCCTAAATCGAGTTTAATTTAATCTCTTTTCCAACTCATATTCAAAAAGAGAAAAGATTGCTGAGTGAACTTGTCTCTTTCACACTCGTAAATCAGACTAGAAAGGATGTCTATTTGGCACAAGTTTACCCCTTGTTCACACCAAGTAGATTAAAAGACATAAAAAATGAGATTTTTTGGCGTCAAGTTGTGATTGCATCTCATGCCCTTGCTTGCAGTATTGAGCCTTTAGTCGGTTCTCTCTTTGCGTTATAAACCGTTTGCCTCAACAATTTTGCATCCTCAACCAAGCAAAGCCTTGTTTAAAACCTTTGCAATTTGACACCCTATACCTAGGAGGGAACATCGCCCTAAGTGTCCATCTCCTGCATGCATTTTCTTGTCTTGAGCATAGGTACGTTCCACTGCTAGAAGTAGTTTTGCTTACCTGCGACACTCATTTCCTCCTTTGTATCATAGCATTCATTTGTTATGAAAAAAAAAAAAGACGGGTGGGAGGGGAGTACTATATTATTTTGGTAGCAGTCGTGTCTCCTTTGAACATAGCACAAAGTTATTGAGTCCATTTGTCACCATAATTTTGGGTTTAGCATGACCTTAAGAAGTTGATCTCGTTATAGATCCTTCTCCACTGACTGGTTACTCTTCGAGTCCCTATGGAGATTATCATCAATGCCTCCTGCATCTCATGGTTTCATCATTGAGTCTATGCTGCCTGAGTCTACCACATGTCTCATGCTCTTGTTAAAAGGAAGTCTATCAACCTGTGTCGGCCACTCCTCAAAACTCTTGACTTTGCATGTCGGCCATACCCTCAGTTTGTCTTAGAGTCACATGATACTGTGGTCCTATCATGCACCCTGGCCCTACTTTCATCATTGGTAGGTAACCTTGAACCCAACAGTCGACATTTCATCATTGGTCGTTGACTGGGTGGTTTCCCTTGTGTTCGACGACAAAACATCTATTCACACTTTAGGATTCGTGCAGTGTCTTGGATGCCATTAGGCTTATTGGTGGTTTCCTCGCCATTGTCAACAATTTTCATCATTGGCTGCTATTCAAAGGGTCTTTTTCATGTTCTGCTTGCACTTGGCACATGCGAAAGATGCATAAGGTTGTTGGTTCCTGAACATGTTCTTCGTCCGATTTCCACCAAATTATGAAGCTCCTGCTTTGTTCCTCGTGCTGACTAATGAGAGATGCCTTAATGCTCTCCTTTCAGCGGGTCTCTTTCCATCGAATTCAACTCATTTATTCTGGATATGAGACCTAGATTTTTATGAGTACCTTGAGGCTTGCAGTCATTAGTGGTAGGCTCTCTCGCCATTGACAGATGGGAATACATCAATGTCTTCTGATCAATGGATTCCTTAGGTTTTCGACACCGACTCCTTTATTCACACTTGTAGGAATGTATTCGATGCCTTGATACCTACTTTCATTATTGGTAGGTTGTCTCGCATTTATTAACGATATACCTCAATGACCGATAATCAAACGATGTCTCATTGTGTTCAACCTCAACTCCTTTATTCACATGATGTAGACTTACACCTTTGGTGGATAGTGTAGAAGACTTGAAGACATCATTATGTGGCCACATCTTTCCTGAGTTGTTGATTCATTTTCATTGGACTAGTACCTCTATGAATTCAATGATCATGGGAGATCAGCTTGTACTCCATTGTAAACAGATATCTTTAGATTGGTTTTGAGACTAGTTCTACTGAGCCTTGTTCATGACTATGACAACCTTTGGCATGTAACCACATTTGTTTTTGCCCATTCATGGCCATAAACACTTGTTTGGTATATTTTCCACATGGATCTGCAGTGTATTCTATTGGCAGCCATGTATGTAAAGTCAGTACAGAATGTAATGAGCAACTAGTCTTTCCAGTTGGGTCCCCATCACTCCACTTATGGGTTGTTTATAATGTATTTCGGCCATCACAGATACTCCTCTAATATCACACCTTAAGGGGCATCTGTTATAGCAAGATTTGCCTCATCTTATGCAATCTTGCATAGAGGGCCTTTTTCCATTTCCCTATGCAGACTCATCATCCCTTTTTGATGAATCTAGAGCTAAAAATACATTTTATTCCACATATACGTGCCCTTCCTACTATACAACGTGCGTATACGTACACTGATCCACTACAGTCCGTGTACATCAGGATTTGTGCCATAAAATACAAAAATGGAGTCGGGTTTCCATGTGACGACAAGAGATCTCTGATCCTTGGCCTTCCATATACTAGAAAAGTTCTGACTCGACCCTTTAGTTCCATTTGAAGGCTATAAATGAGCCAATTCCAAGCTATGGACAAGGGGAGAAAGCATTCAACTTTGAGAGCAAAGTTACTCTGGAGAAATTACTACTTCATATTGAGTATGCATCCCTTTGTCCCTCAAGTCTAGACATAGTGTTCAAACCCCAATCTTTTCCCTGATTGTTGGAGAACCTCATTGTCTCCTTTCTATGAGCTTGCCTTTGGTGGAGGATTGAAGTGGTGGAGGCCCAGCTGGAAGGAACTTAGTTTCTTGGTTACGAACCATGCTGACACGAAAATATGTAATTTTTTCAGTTCTGCTGATCATTTATTAATAGAAATACTCCTTTCTCGTCCTATTGATATCGTGCAAATATATGATTATTATCCATGGGCATGTTTGTTATGTTTATTAATGGATTATGCTATCTAATGTGCTAACCTTTTATATTATCACTATATGCTTGCTCTGCTTGTTTGTTGAGAACTTGTTGTAGGTATAAAGCTTTGGGTCGAAGTGCTTAATGATGGAGATCTTCAAACATTTGGACGAGGTAGGCCTCTTTCTTATCTCGCTTGCACATTGGTTTATATATCATATGTTGGAATTGAGTTGATTTCTGCAGTCATACCTGTCTGTTGTGGTTTACCCTAGCCATAGCAAGCTTTTCCCTCGTAACAAACACAAATCCTCTATTTTCCAGTTACTTTCTTTGGAACCACTACAAGCGGGTATACCCATTTATTGTCAGAGATTGGATAAATAAAACCAACATTCAATAGTTTATGTATTTCCTCCTTTACTGTATCCTTTAGTGTCAGATTCATTCTTCTTTGGGGTTGTCTAATAGGTGTTACTTCTTCTTGGGTATATATGTTATGAATGCATGTGTCGGGGTGTATACCCTTCATATCAGTATATTCCCATGCGAATGCTCATGATTGGTCCTTAAGGACATTGACTAATTGTGCTTGTTGATCTACATCTAGTCCATAATTTTTATGTAGGAATTTCCCAGGACTAATCTCATAAGGCATGGTAGATTCATCTATCTCAAAAATAAAATATGTTAAAGACAAAGTTGATGGGTCCAACTGTTCTTGAAATTCTTCACCAAACATGTACTTAAATTGGGGAAAATATTGTGGAAAATCAACATACGTGATTGCAAAAATAAATTGATTTAGCACATTCTCCATTGTTTTCTCTTGAAGTGCTGAGGAATGATCACTAGGAAACATGGGTTCTTCACAGTTATCATTCTCATATGGAAATTCAAATCACCATAGATTCTCTAAAACAAGTTCAGCTAGTGGGTATATGGTAAGATTATGTATAGAAAGTCCATTACAGATAGTCATTTCACCTTCTCTACAACCAATAAATGCATCACTTGTGGCCAACCAAGGTATTCCCAAGATAAAGGGATGCCCTTTAGCATGATCCTTTGAATGAATGGCAATAAAGTATACTGGATATTCCCATGATGCTAGTGTGACTATGATATCATCCAAGATTCCTTCAGATATAACTTTTGTCTTATCTGCTAATTCCAAAATAGTTGGGGTAGGTCTATGGAGGGGTTTCAATTGTAATTCCTCTAAGGTAGTAACAATTATAACATTAATGGCTCCCCCTAGGTCTATGAGAGTATTTCCAATGGGAACCTTATTAATGCTTATTGTTACTGCAAGATTCCCTGGGTTTGCATACTTTGTGACCCTAGGTTGCTCCGATATGTATTCAAACAATTCTCCTATCAAATGTACTGTTGGAGGATCTTTCTGTTTCCTACCCAGTTTCTTGATACACAATTCCTTGATCACCTTATTGTAAATTGGAATGTCCATTATGGCTTGTAATAGGGGAATTTTGACAGATATTCTTCAATTCATTTAAAATGTCAAATTCCAGTCGAATTGTTGGTTTCTCAATTGCTAATCTTTCTGGATAAGGAGCGGCTTTTGTAATCTATGAAGATTCACTTTGGGGAAGATTTTTTTCCTGTTCTTTAGGAATAATAACATCTTCCCACTTAGTGTCATCAGTGGATTGGTCGGGAGTTTCATCATCTTCTTCTTCCTGAATGACTACTGAAGGCCTTTGTCTATCCAGAACTTTCCCCGACCTTAGTTGAATCTCATGTAATGGAACATGAGAAATAACATATGTCGAGAAGGTTTGCAGCTCAACATTGTGAAGAGGTTGAGTTGGTTTTTTATTCGGATTAGGCACCGATTGTGTTGGTAATAATGATGGTCTTGGGGAGCTTGTATTTTGAAATTGCTGGGGTTGTTGTGGAATAGTAGGTAAAGGTGGGGGAGCAAAACTTGACAAAAGTTGTTGGATGTTTGGTGGAAACTGTGGGTAAGGATGAGTGGGAATAGGAATAGGTGGAACCTGAGTGTATCCTTGGGTATGCCCTCCTCTCCATCCTTATAGCCAAGGGTGGTGTGAAGCATACTGTGAAGACCAGTTTTTCCAATTTGGTGAGTTCCACTATTGTGGTTATTGATAATAAGGTGGAACTTGAGGTGGTAGATTTTTGTATGTAGGTTGAATCCTAGGCTGCCATGGCCTCCTAGGTGCATAAGTAAATTCCCTAGGATCCCTGCTTCTATAAATGGATAATAAACCGGGCAGTGATGGGAATTTTTCATTTGGGTGATCTTTAGTACAGAAGCCACAAACTGAAATGTTGTCTAATGGGCATTCCCTTGAGGAATGCTTCCTCCTGCACCTTGGACAAAACATGCACATTGTTGCATTATCTTCCTCTTGTTTCTTATTAATCTTTAAGGTGTCCATTTGGGAACCTACTGTACTTAGAATATCATTTTTGAAGTTATCCAATAGGTTTCCTATCTCTACCCTTGTAATACCACTAGAACTAACTACTTTTAGGTTTCTACTATAAGGATCTCAAACACTCTTTCCAGTTTTGGCCCTACTCCTTGAGTAATTTCTACACATTTCACAGATTTCAGTGAATGGTTTATGTGAGATGTCACTTGATGCCATCAGATTAAGTGTATCTATATATTCTTCCAAAATTCCTTTAAGGAAAAGAGTCCTAATTGCATCATCTAGAAGGTCATGGTATTTCGATTTTTGTGAGTTATAAGCAAACCGTTCCATGTAATCTTCGAGATTCTCATCCTCTAACTGTTGAATTTTAAAAATATCATTACGAGAATCCTTGGATTTGCAATAGTCTTGGTATTTATTAAGAAATATAGCTTTCATATCTTCCCAAGACCTAATACTAGACTTTCCTAACCCCATGAACCATCTTAGTGAAGAATCCTTGAGAGTGGCAGGATTTTATTTTTATTTTCTGGGCATCTTGCAAGTAGTTATAGCTTCTACACAAGATGCAAAACTCAAACAAGAAGGTATCTGGGTCCTCATTTCTCTTACCATAAAAGGTGGGCAGTGCAGAGAATGGAATGTTCTTCATGTTGACATTTTGTGTGGTATCCAAAATGGGAAACCCAAAGGTGGTTTCTGTTTGGTTTTCAACTTATTCTCCCTCATCATGTCTCACATGGTTGTGATCCTCCTGATCATCCATATTGATTTGATTCCCTAAGAGAGAATACTTGAATGGTTTTATCCTTGAAGATAACAAAGTGTCCCAAGGTTCTTTTTCAGGAAGGGTATTCCTTCGATAGGAATATTTATCTACTATTTGGATGTCTGAGACTTTACTCAAGCCTGTTGAAACTACTAGTTCCAAAGTTGTTGTTTCAACTTGGGATACAACTATATTGGCTAAACTTCCAAAGAGAGCATTCACCTGTTTAGGGTCAACAATATCTATAAAGTTAGAGTCCCCTGATGGTGGTGAAAAGGAAAAGGTTGTGTTGGCTGGTTCCGATGAAGGTTCGAGTGGTCTTGCCTCTTGTCCCACTATTGTTGATGTCTCAATTTTCTACTCTATAGTTTCCCCAGTTTTGGTCTCTTCTGAGACTTTTTTATCTCTTTGGGTGGATCTATCCCCTACTTTCTGGTATCGTTCTACAGAGTTTATGGTTGGAGTGGTCCTTCCTCCAAAAAGGTTAGAAGGAACCTTGATCGAAAATTTTGGTTTGGTTTTGATATATCTACCCTTTGGGTCTCTAGGTTTGTTCATGAAAGCAGTACAAAAAAAAAAACTACCATTGGGTTTTGGGGGAACCCGCTATAATAAATGCGCAAGTTCTTACCTCTCATCTTAAAGTTCCCCCACCACCAAACTAGTACTAATGCTCAGAAATAATCTACTTCCTAACTGTTTTCTACCTTAAGACAACTCCCCGACAACAATGCCAAAAATGATGGGTAAACTATATGTACTAATTTCCCTCAATTAAATTGTCAACCCGGGGTAAGTAAACTTAGAGTTGTGACACAATATGAGTCAAGGCAGAAAGAAAAGATAAAGGAAATATTAACTAGCTAAGGAGATGGTTTACCCTAGGGATCAACACTCTTTTCAATTTACAATTCTACTTTAAAAAGATGACTTTTAAAATCTATTTAAACATCATATTCTATGATAAATATACAAAAAAACCTTTAACTAATGAGATTTAAGCAATCTAGAACTATGAACTATTTAATCTAAGTAGCTTTAAACAGTCTGGGACTATGAACTATTTAATCTATCTCTGAACAAGCAAATAACAAATAATCCATCTCTGAACTATTTAATCTATCTATTCAATCTATCTCTGAATAAGAAAATAATCTGTCAGAATTATCTTTACAAGTGAACTCTATTCTTAAATTAAAAAACTCACAATTATTTCTATCATGCAGGGAATAAACACTAATCTACCTAATTGAAAGCAAGAAAAGAAAAATATCACAATTGTTTTCTATCTTGCAGAGAATGAACACTAATCTACCTAACTGAAAGCAAGAGTGTTGTGATAGTATTCAAATATGATGATTGTGTCTACTGTGGCGAATTACATCACAATGGAATCTAACCACTAATGATAATTCAAGTGGAATTAACTCAATGCTAACTTCTACAGATAAATGAAAAGTATGGATAAGGCAGTCTATAGAAAGCTTTTCCATCACAAAAGCAACATTAGATATTCTTAGAATCCATATGGTCTACAAACATTGTGCAATAGAGATTCAACATCAATCATTTTCTCTATCACACTAATACTGGAAATACTCTGTATAGAATCAATAATTCATGCAAACCTACAAACTCATAATTAATACTAATTAGAAATCATAATTCAAATTCATAACTAGAATATCATTGAAAATCATAACTCAAAATTATAACTAGGATGCTATTGAAAATCAACTCAAAATCAACTTCTATCTTATCATGTTGATGCTAGAATCATGGTTAACAAGTTATGCACACCTACATAGAGTATTTGAAAATTACAACTTAATAAATGAACACTGTCTAAATAGATACTCTGCAAAGTGATTTACAACTTTATGAAACAAAGAGGAAAAGACGTGATAGCATAATGAAACAATTTATAAACAAATAAGCTACAATCCGCAATCAAAATGTTAGGAATCAAAACATAAACAAGTAAACATGGATGTCCACACATGCTCTATGATACACACACAATTTAGGAAGCGAGTTGTAAGTTAGAAGAGATATACAGTGATACAATTTCAACAAGCAATTCAAAATTAAAGAGATATACAGTGATATGAATTAGACAAGCAATTTAAAATTGGTAAGTGATAAAATCCAAATATGAAAATCCAAATATATACTCATATGAACAACTACCTAGACCACTGGTGCCCCCCCAGAAGGTTGTGGCACTACTTCAATAGAAAAACAAAGTCACAGAATTAACACAACATTGGTATTGATCATAAAAAATAGTGTGTACAACGAAATTGAAGATAATGTCTGTGTGTATAAATGAAATCCATGTCTCTTCGTGGCATATGCAACAAGTATTTATAGAGTTATATAGAGCTTGAGAGGTTGACCACTGGAAGGGTCGACACTCTTTAAAAACAAAAATACATTAAATTCCATTAATAGAAATAATCTTATCCAACATCCTCGTGTGCTTAAAATAGCAGTCGCTGCAACTACCCAAGTCTAAATGCGACCAGTTCCATAGCCGGAGGCCATGAATGGGCACAAAACCCATGTTCCTGATTTCCCCCATCAAAGCCCACCGATATGCTAACCGTCGACTCCACTGCACTTCGAGTGTCAGATGGAGTGCCAGATGGAGGTCTAGATGGAAGGCCAGATCACGTTTTTGGCCTGTTGCAAGTAAACAAGAAACGTTAGAAAATCACAATCATTCAACTGAAGATAAATTAACATAAAACATTGAAAAATGATGATTACACATACCTCGTGCTGTTCCATAGCGAATTGATGCACAAAACTTGATAATACCTTTAAAAATGGCTAAATAACAGCATATAATGTATAATTTTCGTATGCAAAATGGATTTGGTCATTGGAAAAACAGTCAAAACACCAAATCAACAAGAGGCAACATATTTCTTTCTTCAAACATGATACAGTCCCTTACCTCTTTTCTTCTTCTCTAAGGAATCATTGGGCTTTTTTTGGATCTCTCATCTCTTCTCAGTCTTTGGGAAACAATGGTGTGCTAAAGAAGGATGAAAATGATCCACTTTCCTTACAGGGTAGCCCTCTTCAGAGATGGATTGATCAAGCTTGTGGCAATTCTCTCTATAAGGATTTCCTCCCTCCCACCCATCTCCATGAGTTTCATTCCATGATTGATTATTTTTCTATTTATGCTCATGATTATTTTATCCTCAACTTAACCTTGTTGTATTGCATGATTAAGCACAAGAGGTGATACCTTGATGAAATGTTGAACAAATGGTTGCACTGGTTGTATGACTTCACCTGACATCACCCATCACCTGATCTCCAGGGCCCTAGGGCCCCGTAAGTAGGTAAGTCATTTTGATTTCCTGCATTTGCATATTGATTTGCTTATGTAGTTTAGTTGCATTTCATATTTCTCTACTTGCATTATTGATTTACATGTTTTTTGTTCCATCATATATACAAAAAATGAAAATTTTTGTTTTCTATATTAGTTGTCATTTTTGGTTTTTGATATATATGGAAAAGGGAGATAGAACCACCCTATATTTTACAGTTTTATGTTTCAGTGTAGGCACAATTCCACCAGGAGATGGTGTGATTATTACACACTCTACGATGAGTACATGTACCCAAGTAGGAGCCAGATGTTATCCCCAAATCCTAGGGATAAATAAGAAGATGATGTCCCGAGGCCCTCAGTGTTAGGGACCTAACCTCCCTAACCCCTCACGTAGGTAGAATAATATAATTGCATGTAATAAAGGCCAATATTAATAAGGCCTAGCAATAAGGAAGAATAAGTCAAATGCAAGAAGACCTAATAGAAGCTTCTGCTTCTAGAAGGATCTTCCTCTAGATTGTTCTTTTGGATAGATTGATTTAGTATAAATACGTGTAGAGGATATGAGAAGTTTTGTCTTGGAGATTATTATAATAGAACTCTTCTCTGTTGGAAGTTGTGCCCTCGAAGAGGAAAGTGAACATTGCTACCATTAATAAAGGTGCTCTTTTTGGTGTTATTCTAGTATTGTTCTGGTTATATCATTATTTTTCTTCCATTACTTGCTAAAATATTTATGTTTTGCCAACTATTTTATATCTGGAATACTACAAGTGGTATCAGAGCACTTTCCTTGGGAGAAAATTGTGGGTTAATTTTTTTTCAAGGTAGAGACATATTCTGACGTATTAAAGCTACAAATATATGTTATTCAACGCATAAATCCGCAGTTGAGGAAGCATACACACAGGAACTACAAGTGGTTTTTAAGTGCACATATGTTGGGCACCCTTGTAACCTTGTTGGTACCGCTTCGAGTGGTAGCGCATCATACAACACTTGTATATGGATCAACCTAGATATCCTGAAGCTCTCCATAGATAAACAGATCAGCTGCCCGACTGCTATAGTTCCATTGAGAACAACACTTGGGAAGATACTCTCTAGTACCTGGGTAGTCAGGTAGTATGACTAAGGGCACGGTCTAGCCTCCTTAGTTGTTTGCTTGAGATATTAGGTCGAGTACTATTGTTGGACTCCGCACATATATCAGAGAGCTATAGCACATGGACAACCCTTGTCTGTAGAAACCCTGAATACCCTAACCCTTGGGATGGAAACAAAATAGAACATATAATGTCTATTGCTGCACAACTGTGCCTCTTGCATTTTGGTTGCGAAATTACTACACATTACTTCTTATTAAGAATTTGGGCATTTCAACACTGCAATATTCTTCATATCATAGTATAACTCCGCAGGAGTAAAAACAAATGAGTATAGTGGTCCCGTTGGCACACTTATTTGGGACCTGTTAGCACAAGATTGGTTAAGGTGCCAAATGTCAAGAACAAGCAATGGAAAACTCTCATAAGGTTCCAAGAATAAAAAGCACCCATGGATTTATGCTACCAAATTGCACGCAGACACACAGGCGGGTGCTACCTAAATTCTGGCAGAAGACGAATTGTGCAGAGTTATTTTACCAGTTTTGAGTCACTAACTTGAAACTTGGATTATGAACAATTGAGAAGGTATTTTTGAAAACTGGAGGAGGTTTTTGTTCATAACATGCCA
>JZKD02S1961531.1:121836-132216 GCA_000966675.3 Picea glauca
ATTCCGTGGTTTTCTCCCGATTTGGGTTTCCACGTAAAACACTGGTGTACTGTGTATATGTGTGATTGTTTATTTCTTACTGCTCATTATTGGATAATAATTCTACATTGATATACCATTTGAAGAAAAAGAATTATAATTACGCTATTACTAATTCAACCCCCCCTCTCAGTAATCCAACAAAGGCCTCATGCAATGAGGTGGAGACATTTTATTAATGACTTCCAACAAATTCCCGAAAATTAGCAGTTTGTTGGATTTTTGTCTCTTTGATTGTTGCCACCTATCTCCAAGGCTTAGAATCCAATGAAGGAGATGGGATTCAACCTCCTGAGGCTATTTGGATGTTATTTTCTATTTAAGGAAGGAGATATCTTGAGGAAAGAGGTTGGATTCATGATCCAAGAGAGGAGAGAGCTAGAGGACCAGTTATTTGCTCAATTGTAAGCCCAAGGTCCTGTTGTAATTAACATTTATGCCATTAGAGATTCATGAGTAGCTTATAAGACTTTGTGTTATTTTTTATCATTCTATCTTGTCATCTTGATTGAATAATATTTACAGAGTTTGAAGATCAAAAGCTGCCTTTGGTTAATGAATTCATGAGTTGCAAAGGATTTGTGGTAATTGCTTGTTAATCACAGTTTATTTTTCAATCACTCTTCAATCTATATTACAGAAAGGATCTCTGTTATGTGGTTATTCTTCTCTTTGTTTACCTTATACTCTTCTATCCATCTTTGCATAAGCCTTTTGTCTGGTAGGCGACTTTATTGCCTTTGATCTGTAGGATGTTATGAATCCATGCCCAATGGAATGTATTTGCAGCAATCTGATGCCCTCCTTTTTACTATCCTCTTGTTGATCCACCTATTCAAACTATTTTAATCCATTTACATTTCTATGTTACCAAGCTTACTCTCATTTGTAGTCTGGGAGTGACTCTTGGATTGATAACAAAATTGGCGCCGTTGCCAGGGACGGATTTGAGCAGATTGAAAATCTCCCTGGGAAGAACGACATTACACAGCTCTAGCTTTAGATGGTGACTGAAGTTGGACACATTCAAGGATGTACATTCACCATGGCATCTCCATTGTTTAGAATATGTTGGTGACTCCACTGGAATGAGACCAATTAAATGGTTATGAAGGCTATCCTGGCCAAGAGGTTTTCCCCACTCAATTTCTCTGCTATAGAGGATTATCCACATCCTGTGACTCTTATTGATGAATGGCAAGATCTGTTGCCCAGATTTTCTGAAGGTAAGGATGACAACCTTATTGAGCATGTTCATGAATTTCATAATTTGATGCAACAACTTGACATCCATCATGAAGATATATTGATGAAAATGTTCATGTATTCATTGGATGGGGATGCACGTAAATGGTATTTCTCGTTACCCCCTTCCAACATTTCATCCTTGAAGGATTTCCACAAAGTATTCAATGAACATTGCAAAAGGTTTTATCCCTCTGAAAGTATTTGTCATAATTGTTGTGAGGGATATATAGAATGTGCTCAAGATTTGTTAGATTGCTCTGCTGAATATAAAGATGAAAATGATTTTATTCACTATCCAAATGAAGATATAAATGAACCTCTTTCTCTTTCTTATTCTCGAGAAGAAAGTCTTCCAGATATTAGTCATGATTGTACTTATGATCGCATGGATTCAGTTTCATTATATCCTATACCTTATGCATCTGATATCTCCGATTCGAAAGAAGAACCAATTGTAGAAGAGGATCTTTCTCTTTTCCTGCAAGAGGTTTCCCACGATATCTTTTCACTTGAGATTGAAGAGAGAGATCAGGGGATTGTTCATTTTTCTGTGCAAGACCAAGGAGCCTTGGGCTCAACTATCTTTGATGAATACTCCGATGAAGAAGAGTAGATCCATTTTGTTGATTTGAGGAGTAGCCAACCGAGTTATGACAATTATGAATCTCATTATGATGGAGAACAATAGTTTGAAGAAATCAGCTATCAGAAAACTACTGAAGACATTCAACAATCATCTCTACAAATAAGTGATCCCGCATGCACTATATTTGAACCTGGATCTGCAAACAACAACAAACAATCTATCATCAACAATGAAGTTAGTTTGCAGCTATGTTCAGATTTGCAGGCAATTGTAGGTGGCAGCCATGATCAACATGAGGTTATGCAGAAATCTTCTGATGTTCAGCTAAAATAGAAGGAAGAGGTATTCCTTTTCAGTTTTATTGATCCGTTGGCTGATTATCTTGGATCTTTGAGCAGCTTAGATGTTAGAACACTTTTGTCAAATGAAGGTTGGTTGTTCCGTTCTTTTGAATTGCATATCAGTAATCTATGGGTTCATGCATTCATCATTGTTGTATCAAGGATTTCACTAGCTAATCATATGCTTGTATGGTTTCATTGGAAGCATCACCTTACTTGATCAAGAAGAGACACACTTGATTAGAGTAGGAGTAGGAAGAAATAAGCTTGTTTTTGAGCATTTCCTTTCTGTCAGTTTGCAGTAGTTATTTTTCAGTTTCAAATAAGTAACATAGATGCTCTCAGGATTGTTGGTTTCCTGGATAGAGAAGAATATGGATAAGGCTACTGTTCTGCACGTTCTTGGCAGCTCGCGGGGAGCATGCCATCCCCCATGGAGCCAATGTTAGCACAAGATTGGTTAAGGTGCCAAGTGTCAAGAACAAGCATTGAAAAAACTCTCACAAGGTTCCAAGAATAAAAAGCACCCATGGATTTATGCTACTAAATTGCACGCAGACACACAGGTGGGCGCTACCTAAATTCTGGCAGAAGACGAATTGTGCAGAGTTATTTTACCAGTTTTGAGTCACTAACTTGAAACTTGGATTATGAACAATTAAGAAGGTATTTTTGAAAACTGGAGGAGGTTTGTGTTCATAATATGCCAAATAACAAAAACCTCTCTCAAGTTTTCAAAATGTGTTATGGTTTGAGAGATATTATACATAGAAGTGACGCTACCTACTGTTTTATAGCGGTGCTACCTAATTTCTTGTAGCGGTCACGACTTTGATATTCGCCTTGTTGGGAGGTTTCCACATGTCAAGGAGGGTTCGAATGGATTCTAAAGGATCAATTATATGTCAAGGGACACCTACACCTAATATTTAGCTCCAGAAAAGGCCTCATGCAATGAGGTGGAGACATTTTATTAATGACTTCCAACAAATTCCTGAAAATTAGCAGTTTGTTGGATTTTTGTCTCTTTGATTGTTGCCACCTATCTCCAAGGCTTATAATTTGATGAAGGAGATGGGATTCGACCTCCTAAGATTATTTGGATGTTATTTTTTATTTAAGGAAGGAGATATCTTGAGGAAAGAGGTTGGATTCATGATCCAAGAGAGGAGATAGCTAGAGGAACAATTTATTTGCTCAATTGTAAGCCTGAGGGCCTATTGTAATTATCATTTCTTCCATTAAAGATTCATGAGAGTTTCTTATCATACTTTTCGTTCTTTGTTATCATTCTATCTTGTCATCTTGATTGAATAATATTTACAGATTTTGAAGATCAAAAGTTGCCTTTGGTTAATGAATTCATGAGCTGCAAAGGATTTGTGGTAATTGCTTGTTAATCATAGTTTATTGTTCAATCACTCTTCAATCTATATTACAGAAAGGATCTCTGTTATGTGGTTATTCTTCTCTTTGTTTACCTTATATTCTTCTATCCATATTTGCATAAGCCTTTTGTCTGGTAGGCGACTTGATTGCCTTTGTTATGTAGGATATTGTGACTCCATGCCCAATGGAATGTATTTGCAACAGTCTGATGGCCTCCTTTTTACTCTCCTCTTGCTGATCCACCTATTCAAACTATTTTAATCCATTTGAATTTCTATGTTGCCAAGATTACTCTCATTTGCAGTCTGGGAGTGAGTCTTGGATTGATAATAGGACCTATAACATTGGGTTCCTCTCTTCGCCCTAATTCCAGTGATACCTATCATTTTTAACACAAATTTTTTTGTGGACCCAACCCTTTTTTGACACCCTTATTTTGCCCCTATCCCATTGAATTCCCCTTTTCTCCTTGATCGCAGTGGTACCTATCATTTGAAACCCTTATTCTCAGTAGTCCCACCCACCCATCCTGACCCCTTGTGTTCCCCCTATACCATTTTCCTACCCATTTTTCCAAATGGCCAACATCTAATCCCAAGAAATCAATACCTTGGTTGCTGACAACCTCCAAAACAAAGAATACATCAAGAATATCAATGCCAACCTTAGCTCAATCAATTCCACTATTCAAACCCTCCAGGACCAATGTTCCCATATCAAAGACCTCAAAGCCACCCTTGACCACTTCATGGGTTATTCCATGAACCCTTCCTCTTCTAAACAACCATATTATCAAGATTACCATGACTCTTCCCATTACCAAGGTCCTCATACTACCCACTTTTCTTGAGACCTCCACCTTCCCTCATCTAAGGTGAAAATGTTTGATGGCTTGGATCCCACAGACTGGGTCATCCAAATGGAACATCATTTCTCTTTGCATGGAATTACTGATGATTTATCCAAGCTTCATTATGGTGTCCTACATCTAGATCTAAAATTATGGAAATGGGGGCAATGGTGAAAAAAGGCCCGCCAATGGTATGTTTCTTGGACACAGTTTTTGGCAGAGCTTTATGACTGCTTTGACTCTGACACCTACCATTTAGGTCATTTGACCAAGTTGAAGTAGTTTGGGACAGTGGAAGACTTTATTGCCGCATTTGAGAAGTTGGATTTCAGAATGAAGGGCATGTCATATGATTTCTTCAGGGAATGCTTTATCAGTGGCTTAAAAGATGAAATCTGTGCCCATGTTCTCATGGAACGCCCCTAGACTTGGTTGGAAGCTACTCAATGAGCCAAGGAAGCACAAAAAATTGTATCCTCCCAGATCCACAAACCTTCCTTTCCTCCTCTCCCTAAAACCACCAATTATGCCCCTCCTACAACACCCCTCAAGATCAAAAAGTTAGCCAAGGATGAAATGGTTGAACGCCAACTCAAGGGTCTTTGTTATAATTGTGATGAAAAATACTTTCCAGGGCACAAGTGTACGGAACATAAGATTTTATGTTTGTGACTAAGGATATTTCTGAAGAAGAGGCTATTGTTCCACCTGTGGAGGAACTAACACCGCCATCTAATTTGACCCCACCCTCTGATCCACCAGAGGTTGACCCAGTGATTTCACTTAATGCCCTCACTGGCTTCTCTTCTCCCCAGCCTGTCAAATTAATTGGTTACATTAAAAATAGGCTCCTAAAAAAAGGTCATTCTGGCATTATTGCCCAGCTCCACTCCATTCATGTTGTTGAGACACCCTCTGTGCATCTCGACCTCCAATCTATCCTCTCCCACCACCAAGTTGTTTTTACCAATCCCAAAGAACTCCCCCCTTCCTGTGGAGTCCATGATCATTCCATCACTCTCATACTGGGAAATCTTCTTGTCAATGTTCTCCCTTATCGTCATCCCTTTGCCCAGAAGAATGAAATTGAGAAAAATGTTCATGAATTGCTAGAAGCGGGTGTTATCCATCCCAGTACCAGCCCCTATTCTTCCCCTGTGGTCATGGTACTCAATAAAGAAGGTACTTGGTGCATGTGTCTCAATTTTCGCACCCTCGATAAACTCACAATCAAAGACAAATTCCCCATTCCTATCATTGATGACCTCTTGGATGAATTGAGTGGTGATCAATACTTCACCAAACTGGATCTACGTTCTGGCTACCACTAGACCCATATGAAAGAAGAAGACATTCCCAAGATTGCATTTCGAACTCATGAGGGTCACTATGATTTCTTGGTAATTCCCTTTGGCTTGTGTAATGCTCCCTCCACTTTCCAAAGTCGAATGAATCATGTCTTCCATCCTTTTTTCCGTCATTTTGTCTTAGTTTTATTTGATGATATTCTCATCTATAGTAAAAATTAGACATCACATATCTACCATGTGAATCAAGTTCTCCATCTACTCTCTAAGAACCAAAGTTTCCTCAAACAATCTAAATGTGCCTTTGGTGCCTCAGAAGTGGAATACCTGGATCATATTGTCGACAAGGATGGTGTCTAGGTGGATCCTAAGAGAATTGAAGCTATGCAAGATTGGCCTCACCCTAAAAATATTAAGGGCTTGTGTGTTTTCTAGGTTTAATGGGCTATTATAGGAAGTTTGTTCGAAATTATGGAAAAATTGCAGCTCCTCTCACTTCTCTCCTTAAAAAGAATGCTTTCACTTGGACTCCAGCTATGGATCACGCCCTCCAAGCCTTGAAGTATGAGATGTGCTCGACCCATATACTAGCACTTCTAGACTTCACAAAGACATTTGTATTGGAAAGTGATGCTTTCAGGAAAGGAATTGGGGCCATCCTCAATCAATATGGCAGGCCTTTGGCCTTCACTAGCAAACAACTTTTAGAGCGACATTTGGGCCAATCCATTTATGAAAAGGAAATGTTAGCTATTATGCATGCAGTGGATCTCTGGCATCCTTATTTATTGAGTCAGTGCTTCCAAATCAAAACTGAAGCTCTTTCCCGGAAATATGAAGAAGATGGGTCCCTTTTATCCCTCTCCATCATTGTACCAGATTGGTTCCAAGATGCTCGTCAAGAATGGATGCAAGACCCCAAAAGTTCTAGCATGATCCACCAATTGCAACACAATTCTCCAATTTCTCTAGGGTACTCTTGGCATAATGAAGAGCTTCGTTACAAAGGTCATTTGTATTTACACAAGCAATCACAACTTAAATCCATGGTGCTTTATGAACTTCATGCTTCACCCACAACCGGGCATTCATGGTTTACCAAAACCTATGAACGGGTCAAACATTCTTCTATTTCTGAGATGGTATGAAACAAGACTTCCGCACCTTTGTGGCTGAATGTGAGGTCTGTCAACGCAATAAGGGAGAAATTGTCAAAGCTCCGGGAACACTCCAACTGCTTTTGATCACGCTTCTTACTTGGTGAGATATTTCTATGGATTTCATTGTGGGCTTACCTAAATTGGGAAATAAGTCAGTATTCATGATGGTCGTCGATTGTCTCTCCAAATATGCTCATTTTTGTGCTCTTCAACGCCCATTCACTTCATCCACAGTGGCTCAAATCTTCATGGATAATATATTCAAGCTTCATGGCATGCTTAATTCTATTGTCTCTAATAGAGATCCCAGTTTCACTAGCATTTTTTTTCAAGAATTGTTCAAGCTACAGGGACCCCAATTGAATCTCAGCACTGCCTATCACCCCTATATGGATGGCCAAACTGAAGTTGTCAACAAGTGTTTGGAAATACATTTGATATGTTTTGCATCTGAGAGGAAAAATTGGTGGTATCAGTGGTTACCCAAAGTTGAATGGTGGTAGAACACATATTACCATACAACTACTCGCATGACTCCTTTTGAAGCAGTATATGGCCAAAATCCCCCATAGAATCTCTCATATATGCCCAGGGTTTCAAAGGTTAAAGAGGTTGACAAAAATCTTACAGTTTAAGAGCCTATTCTTTGTGCCCTCAAAGAAAATTTGGTCATGGCTCAGAATCGCATGAAGAAACAAGCAGATCAAGGTCATTCCGAACGACAATTTGCTGAAGGGGACTAGGTGTTTCTTCAACTACAACCTTATAAGCATAACTCACTCAAAGTTGAAAATTGTCAGAAACTTTTTCCCAAATTTTATGATCCTTATACAGTGCTCAATCAAGTGGGATCAATGGCCTACTAGTTATCTCTACGCAATAATTTGAAGCTCCATTATGTTTTTCATGTCTCCTACTTAAAGAAGGTGACTGGAAATAAGTGTCAAACTCAAACCAATCTCCCTGAGTTCGGTGAAGAAGGTTCTATCTGGTTGCAACCACAAGCATCCTTGGACCAGGGAGAGCATTGTCTCTGTCAACACAACATCAAGGAAGTGTTAGTCTAATGGAAAGATACAACTCCATAAGATGCCACTTGGGAGCCAACCACCATTCTGCAACAATTTCCTCATCTTAAACCTTGAGCAAAAGGATGTTCTTCAAGAGGGACAACATGCTAGGGACCTAACCTCCCTAACCCCTCACGTAGGTAGAATAATATAATTCCATGTAATAAAGGCCAATATTAATAAGGCCTAGCAATAAGGAAGAATAAGTCAAATGTAAGAAGACCTAATAGAAGCTTCCACTTCTAGAAGGATCTTCCTCTAGATTGTTCTTTTGGATAGATAGATTTAGTATAAATAGGAGTAGAGAATATGTGAAGTTTTGCCTTGGAGATTATTGTAATAGAGCTTTTCTTTTATAGAGGTTTCCCCCTCGAAGAAGTAAGTGAACATTGCTATCATTAATAAAGGTGCTCTTTTTGGTGTTATTCCGGTATTGTTCTAGTTATATCATTGTTGTTCTGCCATTACTTGCTAAAATATTTTTGTTCTGCATACTATTTTATATCTGGAACACTGCACTCAGGTTGCAGACATGGAGTACCGAAAGACAATTGGACCAATAGTTTCCACTTTCATAGACAAAGATCCACCTCACCACTATCAAAATTTGTCTCCAAATCCATCATCCCATCCGCTTCCTTAGTTGCTCCCTCTGAACTAGAGGCCTTTTCTCCCACTGCACTAGAAGCATTTGCTACTATCTCCACTGATCTATGAACTGAAGACATGCTCCTAGGAGACTTCACACTCTCTTCAACACCCATATGTGTCGACTCATTCATGTTGAGTCCTCTGAGAGTCCTAGAAGAGGGTCGAGATCCTGGTATCAACTCTCTCTCTCCCGTGCAACCTGCCCACTCTCTGACACATAATATGAATCCAAAAATCCACTGGACCCCAAAATAGGTCATCCCAACAACCTATACAACCTCTCATACATGACGCCAAGCAACACATTTTTTCTAGAGTAGCTCCCTCTGGATATAATGACACCTGACTACAATAGAATGCAACTCCAAATACATCAACCTCCATAGATGACACTGAGAGTAAGTTAACTATAATCTATGGAATATACAACACCCTGACAACCTCCAGAAAACCTCCTGACTCTAGTTGGAATCTAACACTTCCAAATCCCTTCACTGCAAGTTGTGGTCCGATACCAACACCCACTGAGTAGTTTGAGTCTATTTATGAAAGACTAAAGAACATTGACCTCATTCTCATCATATGTCGAGAAGCTCCAATGTCCATGAACCACACTTCAATGTCCTTGAATGTTAGACAACCACTGCCTAAGGGACCATTCATGAGAGAAAATTCCTTCTCATATTTCTCAGCAAACTCAACAATCTATGTTGATGCCGACACCTCTGGTTCCTGCTTGTTGTTGTTATTGTTGTTCAGACACTGACTAGCGTAGTGGCCAGTCTTGTGACATGCAAAGCATCTCACTTTGCTCATGTGTTTCTTCTTCTCATTGCTCTTTTCCACAAGAGCAATGCCCTTCTCATCTGAACCATCCATTGCATTTTCTTGAGACCCCTACCAGATCTCGTCCTGTGTAAATTCATCCCACAATCTGCTCCAATCAGGGAGCTTCTCTCTCCCCACCACACACTTCAAAAAAACCTCCCACTCCTTGGTGAATCCCTTGAGGGATATACACACCATTTTTGAGTCTGGAATAACTTCTCTGACAACCTCCAACTCATCCTTCACCCGTGAAACTCGAGTGAAGTAGGAGGCCACACTCTTTCCCTTGGTCATCCTAGTACTATGGAGCTTGTCCCACAGAGCCATTTTCCAGTTCTTGTTCTTTGCCTCATAAAAAATATTCAATGAATCTCACATGTTCTTAGCTATATTCTTCTCAGTCAAATGTGGAATAAGGTGGTCTCTAACTCTATCCAAAATGATTCTCTGAGCCTTAGCTTCCTTCACTTCATGAACATCTAGAGCTATGGGATCTAACATAGGTATTGGCATGATGGTGTCCACAAATAACCACAACTTGTTCTCCTTGAGAACACTTGTGATTCTCACCTTCCATTGCATGTAGTTGGAGATCCCCTCCAACCTATCTTCAAACATGATGCAAAAATTCATCTTTGTCCAACTGACAAAGAACCTTATTTCCCTTCCTTCCAAGCAAATGGCCCAACAAGTCATTGTTGTTCCAAGTTCCAAACCATCCACTGAAATTCAGAGCACCAATTCTTATGCCATGTAGAAAATATATTTTATCTCATAATATCACCTATACTCAATCAGATTTCAGTCTCCAACAAAGCTTCAAAAACCAAGCATCAAACCACACAACTGTACTTTATGAGTTGAAACACTAATAGACTAAGATCTGAAATAAAATAGCAACAAAAATGTTC
>JZKD02S1961531.1:146817-157300 GCA_000966675.3 Picea glauca
AAAGTAATGAGAAAGCCTTGGATATGGTTAACCAAATCAATAATGAAGAATGACATCCTAACTTGTTGAAACTTGAACAAGTAGATTGGTATACAGACATCATCTTCTATCTTAAGAATCTAACTTGTCCAAGCCATCTAGTAGGGCACAAGAAAATGGATTTGAGGTTAAAATATTCTAAGTATGTCCTTACTAGAGATAGATTAGGATGGAAAAATCCTGATGGGGTTATCCTTAGATGTGTGGATGACATTGAGTCAAAGAAACTAATGGATGAATTCCATGGAGGGTTTTGTGGAGGACACTTTGCTGCTAAAACTACTACCCACAAAATCCTTAGAGAAGGATAATATTGGCCCACTATATTTTCAGATGTACCTCAACTTGTTCGGAAATGTGAGCCATGCCATCTTTTCACAGGAAAACAGAATTTAGCAGCACTCCCTTTACAACCAGTGGTGGTTGAAGCACCTTTTCAGCAGTGGGGCTTGGACTTCATCGGGAGGTTTAGTGATAATTCAAGTAATGGTTATTCATGGGTTCTCACAACTACAGATTACTTTACAAAATGGGTTGAAGCCATTCCTACAAAGTCAACAACTAAAAAGGTAGTGATGAATTTCCTTGAAGACAGAATCATAACCAGGTTTGGGGTTCCATCAAAGATAGTGACAGATAATGCCAAGGCCTTTTGTTCAGCTGAGATGTCGTCTTTTTGCTTCAAGTATGGTATTATCTTGTCACATGCATTAGATTACTATCCCCAAGGAAATGGTCAAGCTGAATCAAGTAATAAAAACKTAATGACCATTGTTAAGAAAATAGTCGGTGAAAATAAGAAATCTTGGGATAGTAAAATCAAACATGCATTATGGGCCGACAGAATAACAATGAAAGCAGCTACTGGAAGGAGTCTGTTTGAGCTAGTATATGGATTGGAGGCTAAGTTGTCAGTACACCTTAGACTTCCTACTTATGGGTCAGTTGAGGATGTTTCCACAGAGCAAGATCCAGTTCAAAACAAGATTAATCAGATCATTGAGTTAGATGAAATAAGACGAAGGGCTTATGATCAGAATTGCATAAATCAGAGAAGGGTTAAGAAAGCTTTTGATAGGTCAGCCAGACAGAGGGACTTCATGGTTGGTGATACAGTTTTGTTATGGGATAAAGGCAGAGAGAAACCTGGAAAACATGAAAAATTTGGCAGCTTATGGTTAGGGCCATATTTGATCAGAGAAATAGCAGGGCCGAATTCTTTTCATCTCAATCATTTGGATGGTGAGCCCATTAACATTCCACGGAATGGGCAGCAGCTCAATCTTTGTTTCAGATGAGGGGCAACTTGGTGTCCAAAGGGACACCCTCTATAACATATCTCTAACCCTTTTCCTTGTATTTCAGTTTTGTATTATTTCATTCATTATGTAAATGTATACTTAGAATTTTTTTCTGTACTATAGATTTCATTTGTTGTAAAATAATGATGTTGTACTTTAGTCATTTTGTACTGTAAATGTTGTATATAGCATTCATTTATTATGTATATATGTATTCTTATGTTGGTTATTGGTGAGCACTCTGTTGTAGGTGTTGGATTCTTGTATGCTCTCCGTCTCGACTAAGAAGATCAAACACATGTCCCCATGTGGAGCCATATGTTGATCGCCTCTCCAACACAGGTGGTCAACTCCATGTGCCATGAAGAGATGCATCAACAGATGCAAATTTGTCGAAGACTTTGGTTCTACAGGGCATGTTTGGCCCCAACACTTCTTTTTGTAATTGGAATTTCCGCACCCTTGCGTGGGTTAATAATGTAATAGGTCTGCATGAGTCATGTCTAGGTCACTTACCTTGGGATCGGTTCACTGGGAGAGTTCCTTTCACCGAGGGTTTTTTATCCTCAGGTTATCAATTGGGCTTTTCATCCTTATTGATTTCCCTTGAGTTTTTCTCTCACACTTGCAATAAGTCCTCCAAAGTGGTGAACGACGTTCTAGTGGGTTTATCTTCTGGTCACTATTATAGGGAATCATTGTAAATGACCATGCAAGACACTTAGAAAGTTTGGCGGAATTCCGTCGAGTCTAAGTCAATTTTTTTTAATTAATTAATTTTTAATTAAATTTCCCTAAGTTTGGAGGTTTAATTATTTAATTAATTGATTATTTTTGAGAAAATATTGTAAAAACTAGGTCCTTGGACTTTTGATAGGTGTATTTGTGCTCGAAAGAAATGAAATAGCACCCCCCACATCCGTGGACCAAGTTTCATCTTAGTTGGACAACTTTTGCTATGGGTTTGTCCACCCGGAGTGTCAGTCAGTCTAAAACAACAATTTTAATTGCCAAAGTCCAAACATGGAAAAATTGTAAAAATGTAATAATGAGTTAAAAGGATGTTAAATGATGATTAGAAGTTAGAGAGAGACTCCCTAAACCTAAACCTACCCATCCAACCTTGTTTCAACCCTTTAAACACCCTTACCCCCTCACCACACTCAAAAGTTACGCCCCCCTAGGGGGATTGACGCTTTTCCTTGGAGATTGATGTTGTGACCTACGTGGGGCCCCCTCCTTTTTGCCTTCCCTTCCTTTAACCCCCACATCTCACCCTAAGGCTATCCCACACCTTTTCCCTCATCCCAACACCTCTATCCTTTCCATCTCCCCCAAATTGTGGGCCCTACAAAAGGAGTTACACACCCCTTCACTTGGAAATTTATAGAAATAATTTTTAAAATTTATTTAATTTCTTCCACTCCCTTAGCACGAATCCCATAGCCTCCCACTTGCCTTTGTGTGATCCCAACACCTCCCACACCTTTCTAAACCCTAGATCTAGGATTCAAACCCTAGATGGTGCGCCTTAGCCTAGAGATCTACTCTTATGCTTGGTGGTGGACACTTGAAATGATACAAGAGAGGTAGGTTTGCCTCTTCGAGTATAAATAGATCCCTCTCCTCACTCCCAACTCACGATATCGCGAGCTAAAGTTATGCTACTTGATTTCTCACTCTCTCTCTCTCTCTCTTTCATTCATCATTTTCATTCTCTTGCTCTTTAGGGTTTTGGAGATAGTAGTTTTCTCCAAGACCCTTCTTCTTGAGTAATAAAGAGAAAACTTTGGAGGATTATTGGAAGAGTTATGCACATGCTTCTTCTTGCCATACACATGAGGTAAACTTGTTCTAAGATTTTGTTTGGTGATTGCATCTTTGGATCCTAAGGTAAAATGTTATTTGGGTAGATCTAGTAATGCACATGCTTGTAGATCTATGTATCTTGATATGCTAGATAGAATTGAAATGTCATCTTATTGGTATATGCAACATATTGTCTATTGTATGCCATCATTGTTCAAGGTTTTTGCAGGTTTAGCTTCAAGGGTTTCACTAGGACAACCTCAAGCAAGAAGGCTCCCTTGAGACACACTCAAACTCCATTTCTTTCTCACTCTTACTCTTCTTCTATATTGTTGTTCATTCCATCAATATTTCAGCTAGCATAGCTTAGTAAGATAGGTCATTTTTAATCAAAATTTATAAATTTTTCTTAAGAAGATTTTTTCCCTAAAAAGGCAAAAGAGTTTTTCTTCACTATATTGGTTGTGTGTAGCATTTCCAACAAGGATACCTTGCTGGTTTTTGCAGGTTTAGATCTGGTTGAAAGGGGTTTTGGTTACCCAAAAGGCATCCACACAACACTCAAAGACCCCCAAAGGGATTGGTAGCTATTTCTCAACCTTCCTTCTTCAATTTCTAAGTATTTTTGTCATTCCTTCTCTCTTTTTCTTGCTTGTAGTGGCTCATAGTTGTGGGAGAATGAGTGGTATGGCCTCCTCCCACGTTTGAGCCTTGGGATAGTTAGGGTTTACTTAGATCTTGTTTTTTCCTCTCTTTTTTTTGCCTTTTTGAGCTAGGACATGGAGATTAGGGTTTTGCTTGGTTTGCTTGTTTGTTTCTTTCCTTGCTTACCTCTCTTGCTTGCTTGTCTCTCTTTCTTTTCTCAATATTTTTCGAAGTTAGTAAGCTAATTAATTGCCTACCTATTTGGGAGGGGAATACCCCAAAAGGTTGGGTTATGGTTTAATTTGTGGTTGAAGATCTAATTGTTAATACTCTAAATATTCTAGATTTAGATATAACACTTAATAATTCTGTAGCTTAAGCCTATTGGGCCTCATAATCAACCTAACTAGATCTCATGCATGTTTATTTTACTACAAGTGTTTATCTTTATGTTCCATGCTTAGATCTATAATCCTTAGTGTTTAGTTGCTTCAATAAGTGGATGGTGTTCTTCTTTATTGCATAGATCTCTTTAATGCCATTTGCCATATGCTCTAAGTAACTTAATTGATAAGTTGATAAGTAGGCAAGCACTTAAATTTCTTTTCTCACACTTAATGCTCTTAATCATTAGATAAGTGTGTTTCTCTTTTCATCTTGTTGGCAAGTTGTCCTTGCCCTTGCACTTGATTTCTTTACTTTGCAAGCTATTTAATTGTGCATCTAAGTGACTTGCTCTCACATAGCATATATGTGTTAATGTTCTTAATCTCTTAAACTTAATCAACACATCATTAAGGCTGAAGTGAGTTTCGGCTAAGTCACAAAATCACTCTTTAAAAGTGTCATAAAACTCTTAAAACACTCTAAAACACTCCTAAAAGTCTACCTAATTCATATAATAGCTTAATAGACTCTTTAGGGCACCTTAGACCACCATCTTTACCATCTAAAACGGGGATTGAGGGGCAACGGAAGGTGTCGGTCGTGGACGGTCTCACGGCGCACACGATGCGTCCTTTCCGTAAGAACTCTTTCTTCCGGGCTGACCTACGAAGCTAGGGTGGCAACACTTATTGAACATCCAACAATTATTTGGCAATAGGGGGAGGAGGATTTGGTGAAAGCTTAATAAAACTTAATCATCTTAAGAAAGCTTAATAACTCAACCTTGGACCTAAGTCTCTAAAACTTTCGTGGGTTTAACAATTAAGAGTGGTTGTCTTTCATCTTTAATACTTGTGCTTAATCTTCTTTGATGATGTATTGATGATGATCTCATAAATATTATATGATTCTTTGATCTCTTTATATCCTACACAAACACAAAAATAAGTAAAGTGGTTAGCTTGTTTGTTGTACTTTAGCATTCTATCTTGTATCTATTTTGAGTTTGATTGTTCTTTTGTAAGTAAGCCTGTAATCATACTTGTAAAGAAACCCCCTTTAACTTTAGTTGACCCGTTGCCCAATCTTAGGCACTAGTCTTCGTTGCCCTAGGAAAAGGTCTTGCTTAACATACTAACCTTTGCATCTTGCATTGCTGCTTGTGCATCTTAGGTTAGAACCCCTCAAGCCTTAACAAATTAAAACTAACTCCTAGAACTTAACTCTAAAACTAATCTAGAAACTAGGGACTACCTCCCTTGGCTTCCCTAGGAGTAAGCCTAGACGGAAGAGGTTCCAATCAAAGTGACAGTGTGGGTTGTGAACCTAGGCATTGTGCCTCCAAGGACACACTAAGTGAGTCGGACTTAGCTCACGTTTGCAAGTGTGTATAAGGACGACTACACTGGGGTAATAGGGGTTTTATGCACATGTTTAATAATATTGATGATGAGATGTGATTGGCATTGTTATGATCCCTGTGACTTATGAGCCCATGGAGGGCGTAGCTGTTGATGTGTAGGATCATGCCCGACGAACAAGTACCACATTGGACATGTACACATGGGGAGATGATTAGTTTGAACCTCCATGAGGCTGAAGAGTGCACCCGATGGATGCTGAGACCCCAACAAGGGGTAGAGACAGGGCAAAGTGTTTGTGCTAGGGAGGAGCAGAAGAATCCACCAGAGGCAGCTGAGCAGACCCGTACCTAGGGGGGTTGATCCCTCTCCACAGGAACGTTGGCCTTGGAAGGCCCGTGACGTCTTCCAGGATGCCCATGATGTCACCCAACAATATGGACATTTTGGGAAGCAACTTTGGCAGTTTTGGCACGTGTGGAAGCTTGGAGAAGCCCAAGGAGGGCTAACGTTTTACTCCAGGAGGCTGCATTGTCCCTAAAAGGGGATAACATCACCCTAGAAAGGGGATGACATATCTCTATTTGCTTGATTAGGGTTTAATTCTAAACATTTAATGTAAAACAATATGATTTTGGTATTTTGGCCTTGTCGACCTTTTAATGACCTAAAATGTAATTTAGGTCATTGGTACAGTGTATATTGAGGGTTTTCGCTCTCATTTTAGCATCATCTTTCACTCACTCATTAGTGAGGTCTGAAATTTGTGCCCTTCTTAGGGTTATTGGCTGAAATTTTGAGGTGCACTTGTTGAAGGAAGATTTTACTTGGCATTTTTGGCATTTCTCTTGGTGGAAGGTGTTACAACTAGGGTTTTGCTACATGGTTTCTTGGTTTATGTAAGTGAATTTATGCAAACACTTCTTAATTGAATGGTTTTAGTTTCATTTATTTGCATATGTTATTATATTTTTCTTAATCAAACCCTAGGTGGAAAGCACTAGTTAATGTCCTTGTCTCATGTCCCCATCAAGATTTTGAGCCATTTTATTTGTTGAAGAGAATAGAGCCTTGCCATAGCAACTCTCTATCCATCTTTTTCTAGCTAGTCATTTTTCCTTATTTGTTGAGCTAAGAAGGAGAAAACGCACCAAGGCCTAGGTCTCTACACCTTGGTGAGCCGATTTTCCCTAGGGTTTGCCTAATAAAGCCTTGCTTTAGCAACACATCACTTACAAACTCTCTTGTCTTAGACCAATCACCTTTTTAAGCTAGTCGTTTTTTTCATTGAGCTAAAGAAGGAGGAGAGAGCACTGAGGCCTAGGGTTTCTACACCGAAGTGAGCCTCTCTCCCTTTCTAGTGTGGCAAACCCAATGCCCTAACCAAGGTAGGGGGGGAAATGAGAGGAATAAGGATGGAAAGTGGTAAGTATGGATGGAATGGATGACGACCTTTCATAGACCCACCTGGTGGAAAACCATCCTAAAGGGGAACCAACTTACTAGGTCATCATGTCACCCTCCCAGGTATGAGCAAGTTACAGAGCATAATTTCCAAGCAAACGTTATGAAATGAAGGAGAATTCAGTGTAACACATTCAAGTGCTTTAATAATTAGAGTGACACATACCATGATACCCGGACCCATTACCTCATGGAGCAAGACTTACTCTTGCTTCAGGACCAGGCTGGTGGGATGGATGTTGTTGCTGCTGATAGATGGGTTGGACTAAAGAAAAGATGGGCCCTCCAAGGCCATGCTTAAGTCATCTGGCTCTCGGCACTCCATGTCTAGGACCTATGGGCCTCGAGATATGATCTCCTTAGTTATCCATAGGATAGGGGATAACACCCCCTAGGGTCACCGGGATTCCCCCCTTGAGGTGACTACCTCACCTCTAAAGTGACGAGGACACCTACCTAAGGTGACAATGGGTAGGTGACCTCTTAGTTGTCACCATTTGGTGGTTGGGTCGGCCTTTTCCCAACCTACAACTTTTGCAATAACAAACCTAACTGGGCCATTCTTCCAGCACGATTCACAGTGCAACTTGGAGAGAATGAGTCTTCCCTAGGGAATGACTGTCCGGACCATTTCCTACGGAAATGACTGTCTTGCACCAACCTCCGACATCCGACCATTCTTTGAAACTACTCACAACAGTGAACTTCGAAAGAATGACTACTTGGAGAGGCAGGCCATTTTGCTTGACCACTTCTCAGAGTAATTGCCAAGGAGAATGATTGTCCTAGACCATTCCCCCACACTGGCCACTAGGGGAATCAATGTCTATGTTACATCAACAATCTGTCGGACCATGATTGTCCATTCTGGACCATTTTCCAAACCGGAAAATGATTATCCATCAAAAATATTGAACCACTTTCCGGACTGAAAAGTGACTTCCCAACCTAGACCATTTTCCAAACTGGAAAATGACTGTCCATATATCAATAACATATCAGTTCTCCCTCCCAACCTGGGGAGTAATCACTTCCCCTTCCAATAAGGAAGTCATCTCCACGAGTTCCAGCTTGTCCCTTAAGTACGCAAACGTTTCATCTTGGACAAAGGCTTTACCAAAATATCTGTTATCTGCTCATCAATGGAGATATATTGGAGAACTACTTCTCCCTTTTGGACTGTAACACGCAAAAAATAATGCTTGATCTCAATGTGCTTCGACCTGTCATGGAACACTGGGTTCTCTCAAAGCTTTACACAGCTCTGGTTATCACAATATATCACGATCGAATCCAACACCTAATCAAACAACCCACAAACCGGCTTACGGAGCCACACTGCTTTCGTACAAGCATCACAAGCTACAATATATTCTGCTTCTGTAGTGCTGAGTGCAACAAACTTCTGTTTCTTGCTAGCCCATGTGTAATGTTCCCAAGCCAAATTTTTTGCTTGGAACACTAACTGCTCACTGTTTGTTTGTGTTTGGTTATGTGTTTGCAGGTTTCCTCATGGAGTTGTGCATTAGGGTTTATATTATGATGATTATAACAATGAAGTAACAGATCTTAAGCATATTTCATAAACAAAGACAAGATACAATAAGGAACACCAATCTAGAGCCAATAATGTTAGATCTGACCTTTATTTAGATAGTAGATAGATCCTATAACAAGAGATCTGAAGATCTGGAAGAAAACCCCAATAATATCCAAAATGAGATGATAGATGCTACAATAATAGCCAATACAAATGATATTAGCCTTCCAAAGGCACTCTGAAGAGAAGATACAAGCCTCCAAAAGCCAATAACTGCAAGAGAAGACTGATGAAATGGAATCCTGGTCCACTGCAGTGCCAAACCCTCCAAACTGGTTTAGTTGCGCACTATTTTGGTAGTTGTAGACACCCTAGGTTTCATCCCTTCTCTTCTTGTGCTCCAAATGCCTCAAAACTCCCCCGGATTGTAGATCGGACTACTATAACCCCCTGGAAAAGTATCAAACTGAAAGGTGAAGTTTTGGCTCTCCAAATGAGCAAACCTTCAACTGGTATGTGCCCCCCTGGTTGACTAAATCTCCAATATTTTCGCCTCACCTCTAGAGGCCTCCAACTGCTACAAAAATCATCGGAATGATAGATCATGCCAATACAATCCCACTGGTGAAGTCTCAAGATGATCTATAAATATCTGGGCCACCAAATGATGAAAACCTCCTTTTGTAGTAAGCCCCTCTCTTCTCCAACTCATGTGAAGCTCTAGGAAATAATATGTTGGGAAAACCTCCTCCCAAATAGACTAGAAATGATGCCTTGGACCATACGAAGAAAACCTAGATGTTCGTTTTCCCAAAATCTTCCTCCTTACTTCAAATCAAACTAATCTTCACAAAGTAGTGCGCCCTCTTGCTGAAAACCCCCTCAAGCTACACAATAGTATGCTTTTGCTAATAGATCTAACCCCTGTAACACTATAGAATGGTGTGGGAGGATTGTTGCACCTCCGAGACCAAGCTTCGATCAAGAAAGGTGGGATCTTTCACTACCGAGTTAATCTCTAGGGTTTTAGTCACAAAACCCTCAAAAATGCTTGTGCTCAAGAGCCCAAGTGAAAAATATGATAATAATCAAGAATACCTTAGAAGTGCGCCCTTCCTTTCTTTTATACCTCAAGTCTATTCTTCTGTTAAGTTAGTTAACTCCTAGCTTTACTCCACCTTTTCTTTTCTTTCGTTGAGTTACCCTTTTTCACACAAAGTCAACTCAGTAATATAACGTTGTGCTTAGGAAGTGACTTCTGGTTGACTTTGTCCCCATGATGCATGAGACTATAGTCTAGTGGGAATAGCTAGACTACTGAGTCTCTCCAAACCTCTTCATCAAGAGGTGGGGGACATTACAACATGATATCGTGGCAAAGTTCAAACTAAAACATATCCAACAAGTACTTCTTTTGTTATCTGCACTCCCTGCCCAATCTAAATCGATAAATCCATGCAATTGCATATCATAACTCAAATGTCCCACGAAGATATTTCAAGGCATGATTTGCAATTTTTCAATTCTCATGGCTAGGTTCCATCTGGAACTGGCTCAACATGTTTACAGAAAAGCAAATGTCCATCCTAGTATTCATCGAATACATCAAGGAGCCAATCAATTACCGGTACAGGGATGGGTCTACTGGATCAGAGTCTCTCAACTTCTTCAGATCTGTCATCATGGGAGTTTGCCATGGATTTGCAATCCATCATTCTGGACTTCTGAAGAACCATTTCGATACACTTCCTCTGTCATAGGAAGTTTTCACCATGCTTCTGCTATACATGAAAGGCTTTGCACCAGGTTGCTTGAATTCATACTGTTGATACTGAGAAGGGGGTGAATCAGTATCAAGTACAATTTAAAACCTTTTTCAACTTATACTTAAACCATTCAACTATATCCAATGAGAAATAAACAATAGTATAAGAGTT
>JZKD02S1961531.1:197700-209066 GCA_000966675.3 Picea glauca
CAAAGGGATACCTTTCCTTAGAAATAACCTTGGGATACTTTGTTATCTTCAAGGATAAAACCATTTAGATACTCTCTTCTTGGAAACCAAGCCAGTATGGATGATCAGGAGGATCACAACCATGTACTACATGATTAGGGAGAAGAAGTTGGAAACCAAACTGAAACCACCTTCAGGTTTCCAATTTTGGATACCACACAGAATGCCAACATGAAGAACATTCCACTCTCGAAACTGCCCACCTTTTACGGTAAAAACAATGAATATAGGGATACCTTCCTATTTGAGTTTGACATATTGTGTAAGAGATACAATTACTTGCAAGATACCCATAAATTAAAACTTTTTCCTGCCACCCTCAAGGATTCTTCACTAAGGTGGTTCATGGGGTTGGGAGAGTCCAGTATTAGGTCTTGTGAAGACATGAAAGAAATATTTCTTAAAAAACACCAAAACTACTGCAAGTCCAAGGATTCTCGTAATGATATCTTTAACATCCAATAGTTAGAGGACGAGAGTCTTGAGGATTACATGGAACAATTTTCTTATATCTCACAGAAATCAAAGTACCATGACCTCCCAGATGATGCAGTCATGACTCTTTTCCTTAAAGGTATTTCAGAAGAATACCCAGAGAAACTTAACCTGATGGCATCCGATGACATCTCCCATAAACCATTTACCAAGATCTGTGAAATGTGTAGGAATTACTCGAGGAGTAGATCCAAAATGGGGAAGAGTGTTTGGGATCCTTATAGTAGAAACCTAAAAATAATTAGTTCAAGTGGTATCACAAGGGTAGAGATAGGAAACCTACTGGAGAACTTCAAAACTGACATATTAAGTACAATAGGTTCCCTGTTGGACACCCTAAAGATTAAAAAGAAACAGGAAGAGGAGAATGCAACAATGTGCATATTTTGTCCAAGATGCAGGAGGAAGCATTCCTCAAGGGAATGGCCATTAGATAATATTTCAGTTTGTGGCTTCTGGATTGAAGACCACCCAACTGAAAAATTCCCATCACATCCCGGTTTATTAGCCATTTACATAAGTGGGGATCCTGGGGAATCCTCTTATTCACCTAGGAGGCCATGGAATCCTAGGAGTCAGCCTACATACCCAGATCTACCACCTCAAGTTCCACCCTATTATCAACAATCACAATAGTGGAACTCACCGAATTGGGAAAACTAGTCTACACAGTATCACCATCCTTGGCTACAAGGATGGAGAGGAGGGCATACCCAAGGAAACACTCAAGCTCCACTTGTCCCTATGCACACTCATCCTTACCCCTAGTTTCCACCGAACATCTCGCAACTTTTGCCAGGTTTTGTTCCCCCACCTTTACCTCCTATTCCACAACAACCCCAAAAATACTAGAATATAAGCTCCCCAAGACTCACATTATTATCGACACAACTAGTGCCAAACCCCAATAAAAAACCAAGTCAATCTCTTCACAATGTTGAGATGAAAACCTTCCCGACATATGTTATTTCTCATGCTCCATTTCAGGAGATTCAACTAAGGTTGGGAAAAGTTATGGATAGACAGAGGCCTTCAGTAGTCATTCCGAAAGAAGAAGAAGATGAAACTCCTGAAAAACCCATGGATGACACTAAGTGGGAGGATGTTATCATTCCTAAAGACCAGTAACTAAAGCTTCCCCAAAATGAATCTTCACAAATTACAAAATCCCACCCTTATCCAGAAAGATTAGCGATTGAGAAACCTACCACTCGATCGAAATTTGACATTTTAAATGAATTGAAGAATATATGTGTCAAAATTCCTTTGTTACAAGCCATAAAGGACATTCCAATTTACAGTAAGGTAGTCAAATAATTGTGTATCAAGAAACCAGGTAGGAAGCAGAAGGATCCTCCAATGGTACATTTGACAGGAGAATTCTTTGAATACATATCAGAGTAGCCTAGGGTCGCAAAGTATGGGAACCTAGGTAACCCCATAGTAACAATAACGATTAATAAGGCTCCCATCATAAACACTCTCATAGACCTAGGGGAAGCCATTAATGCTATGATTGTTACTACCTTGGAGGAATTATAGTTAAAACCTCTTATAAGACCCACTGCAACTATTTTGGAATTAGAACATAAGACAAAGGTTGTACCTAAAGGAATATTAGATGATATCATAGTTACATTATCCTCATGGGAATACACAATACACTTTCTTGTCATTAATTGAAAATATTCTGCTAAAGGGAATCCCATTATCTTGGGAAGACCTTGGTTGGCCACAACCAATGCATTTATTGGCTATAGAGAAGGTGAAATGACCATCTCAAATGGACTTTCTATACATAAGCTTACCATATACCCACCATCTCAACCTATCATGGAGAATATATGGTGGCTTGAATGTCCATATGAGAATGAGGATTGGGAAGAACCCATGTTGCCAAGTGATAATTCTTAGGCACTTTAGGAGAAAACAATGGAAAATGTGCTAAAATAGTTTATTTTTGCTATCACGTGTGTTGATTTTCCACAATATTTTCCCCAATTAGAGTGAATGTTTGTGGAAGAATTTCATGAAAAGTTGGACCCATCAACTTTGTCTTTGACATATTTTATTTTTGAGATATATGAGTCTTTCAGATCTTATACCATGCCCTATGAGATTAGTCCAGGGAAATTCCTACATATAAATTATGGACTAGATGCAGATCAACAAAAAAAGTTAGTAAATGTCCTTAAAGAACAATCAGGGGAATTTGACTGGGAATACACTGATATGAAGGGTATACACCCTAATACATGCATTCATCACATATATACCCAGGCAGAAGTCATAGATGATTTTAGGGGCGAAATTTCGCTCATGGGCGAAATTAGAGGGTATGAAATTTTGTTTGGGCGAATTATTTCTATAGAAGGATATAAAATGATTTGAGTATGCATAGCCCCAAATTTATTTTAAATTTTTTATATCAAAAACCCTTCACCCACTGTTATTTGTGAGAGGAGAGTAGCGAAATTTATTTTTTCCCCGTGAAATTCGAACTGGATCCTCTCCTTCGCCCTAATTTTCTAATAATTGGAATTTCTCAGAGTTATTTCGCCATTGTTTTTGGAAATGAGAATTTTTCGAAGTTATTTCGACCTAGTTTTTGGAAATGAGAATTTTTCGAAGTTATTTCGCTCTTATATTTTATAAATATAAGCGACAATTTTTTTGAAGGTATTTTTCCCTTGTGTTATGGGAATGTCAATTATTTGGTAGCAACCCAATTTAATATGCAAGTTTTTTTCCACAATGCTTATGCTCTTGAGATAACGTGCCAATGGAGAGAACCGGTGATGATGCATCTTTAATGGATCTGATTAGAGAAGTTTGAAATGACCATGATTGCATCGACTTCTATTGATTCAACTATAGAGTTCAACGATAGGGTTCATCGCAACAGTTTATTGGAGCAACACTTCCATATATCTGTGTTGACATTCCTATCGATTCAACTGCAGGGTTCATCGCGGCAATTTATCTGAGAAACACTGCCATATATCCGTGTTGGAATTCCTATTATTATTGTATCTCGGCCATTGGGGTTTCTTCCTAAAAAATATATTTTAAAACATATATTCTATGACTTTGGTGATGCTGCAATGGTGGATTTATTGAGACCATCACTAGAGGAAGCATTTGTCATTTAGAATCAACATGCTCGTTCTCTTTTTAATTTTTAATTTACATTTCTTATGTATACGAATATTTTATCAAAATTATAAAATATTGTGGCTTGAATGCCAAATTGATTGGAAGTTTTAATATATGGGTATATATGTGTCTACTATGTTTCGATTGCATCATTGATACCCAAATGATCTGTCATTAGATAACTATAGTCTATGGGTCTAAGATTTGAGATGGTTTCTAACTTGCCTTGGTCATTGCAAATTTGTACCTATTTTAAGACAGTTGAGATGTCTCTCAAGATATTGTAGTTCAAAGGGTACCTGATAATTCTTGGTTGCTTTCTCTCGCAAAGAGTGTTATAAGCTTGAGGTTTGACAATCCCTAGCCAAAAGTATTGAGTATCAACTTGATTGTGCTTAATAAACTATTTTTGATGATCTTTGATTCATATATGGATCATCATATGCTTCATTTGACTTTGTAATATTGGGGATGGAAACTTTCACAAATCTTGTGAATTAACCAAGCAATAATTGCTTGACCCATTTTTTACCTGGGTTGTGGTTTGTTTTTCCTCACTTGTTCTAGTTGCAAAATTACCTGCTTGTTTGGTATTGTTCATCTAACAAATGGATCGAATGGTTTAAGTTGATTTTCTTTTACGATGGAATATATGTTAGTCTATGCTAATAACCTTTGTCTTTAATCACAAGTAGTAGCTCATTTGGGCATTTCCAGGAGTGTTATTCTCTTCCTCATTACACTGGCTTTTCCCTCCCCCTTTCCATTATATTGGCTTCTTCTATCAATCATCATTTGATTTGGTAGTGAACCCTTTTTGTGGATTCTTCCGAAGGAATTTGAATTTCTTTGAGAACAATTGACCTAAAATATTTAATCTAGTGTTTTTTCATTGCAACATTTTTTTTTCCAAAAAAATTCACTTTATATATTAGAGAGAATATAAACTGATCGTCTTCATAAATACCATTACAGACTGAGGTAAAAATGACCATCCAACAAGATTTTCACTCCTAAAAACCCAAAGACCCTCTTTGCAGAGGTCGTGTAATCAATAGTCAGAAAAAAAATAGAGCATACATCATCCAGTGAAGACTCAAAGGACGAGCAGTCCCACGGAAATGAAATACTAAGTAACCCAAAAGAAAATAGATCAACCCACATAAAGCCTTGACAACAATGTGAAAAAACACTAGGAAATATAGAAGAGGTCAAGAGACAAGTGTGGCCCCTCGTGCTCTTCGATGCACTGAAAATAGGTGAGCTTCCCGGGTTTTCTGGTGGGTGCCAACTTGGAAAGACTGTCTGGGTCTTGATTTTCCTCTTTGTAAACATAATCAAAGGATATATTTTGGAAGGTGGTTATTAATTCAGTGATACTATCCTTCCAACAATCCAATGAGAGAACCTGAAGTTGGCCTTTACCTAGAATCCAATCTATGATGATCTTAGAGTCGCCCATGATATGAATCATCTTTAAGGACAACCTATTTGCCAAAGTGAGTAGCGCCCAAGCACCAAGAAGTTCCACTCTGGTGTTAGTGCCCGAGCCACAATTTAGAAACCATTTGTAACTGCAGATCTCATTGATTCTAATTACTCATCCCACTCCGCTGTTTAAACCTGAAGAGGCAGCCGCTCCATCGAACCATCCTACCACACCTCCCAATTTTTCCTGAGTGATATTTTTTCTCCGGGGATGTGTTTTCAGCGCATGAGTATTTTCTCTCCAAGACAAGAGTGATAGATGTGCCACCTTCAAAACCGAGGGAACATTTTCTTCAAAAATTACTTAGTTCTGTTCCCACCAAATGTTCCAACATATCACAGTTGGTAAAGTCTGAGAATTAGAATTTAAAACTTTCTAGCGTTTGAAACAATCACTCATACTTGTACCAACCCAACTGCCTGGAAAATTTATGGCCAATTTAATTTACCTCCAAACCTCCACCGCGAAGTCACAATCCAAGAAAAGGTGTTGAGTGGTTTCAACATTTAGTTTTCATAAGAGACATATACCCGGTCCACTAAAGCCTCTGCACTATAAAATCTCCCAAGACAGAATTTTGTTCTCGGCAAGCAACGATGTAAACAACTTGATCTTCAGAGGGATGTTCCATTTCCACATTGCCATGCATGAGCCGCCACAATTGTTATTCCATTTCATTGTTGCAGCTGCCAAGTATATGTTCTTGACAATAATCAAACCTATAGAGTTACCCCCCAACCATTTGAGTATGTCCGGATTTGCTTGTAAAAAAACTCCATTGAGGATAAGCGCTCGACGGAAGAGACTCCATTCTTCTTGTAGTTGCCTTGTCAATTCTAGATCAGTACTAGAAAACCAATTCAGTGTGATTATCCCCACTTGTGCTTCCTTCTGTGCCTGATATAAGAAAAAAATCCCTTTCCTGTTGATAGAAACAAGCAATTCTTCCGATAGTAACACTGCATATCCCATGCCCAAAATGTGGTCTTTACCAATCACAATGGATTTTCCATCCCCATGACTCCACACAATCCAATGCAAAAGAAGGTGGATAGATTTAAGCAGGTATGACCAGATCTGAGAGCCTCTTACCTTATAAATGTCCACAGTATGCAGCCAATGATGAACATAAACAAAAGGAAAGTATTTTTATTTTAATACTTGGTGCCATAAGCCATCCTCCATAATAGCCCTCCAAAGGCTGTGAGCTACCAAATCTCTGCTGAAATTGGTCAAATTGCGCCGCTCCCAGCCCCCAAGGTGCTTTGGCCGAGTGATTAGCTGCCAATTGCTAAGGTGTATGCATTTCTTCTGTTGNATGTGTCTACTATGTTTCGATTGCATCATTGATACCCAAATGATCTGTCATTAGATAACTATGGGTCTAAGATTTGAGATGGTTTCTAACTTGCCTTGGTCATTGCAAATTTGTAGCTATTTTAAGACAGTTGAGATGTTTCTCAAGATGTTGTAGTTCAAAGGGTACCTGATAATTCTTGGTTGCTTTCTCTCGCAAAGAGTGTTATAAGCTTGAGGTTTGACAATCCCTAGCCAAAAGTATTGAGTATCAACTTGATTGTGCTTAATAAACTATTTTTGATGATCTTTGATTCATATAGGGATCATCATATGCTTCATTCGACTTTGTAATATTGGGGATGGAAACTTTCATGAATCTTGTGAATTAACCAAGCAATAATTACTTGACCCATTTTTTACCTGGGTTGTGGTTTGTTTTTCCTCACTTGTTCTAGTTGCAAAATTGCCTGCTTGTTTGGTATTGTTCATCTAACAAATGGATTGAATGGTTTAAGTTGATTTTCTTTTACGATGGAATATATGTTAGTCTATCCTGATAACCTTTGTCTTTAATCACAAGTAGTATCTCATTTGGGCCTTTCCAGGAGTGTTATTCACTTCCTCATTACACTGGCTTTTCCCTCCCCCTTTCCATTATATTTGCTTCTTGTATGAATCATCATTTGATTTGGTAGCGAACCATTTTTGTGGATTCTTCCAAAGGAATTTGAATTTCTCTGAGAACATTTGACCTAAAATATTTAATCTAGTGTTTTTTCATCGCAACATTTTTTTTTCCAAAAAATTTCCCTTTATATATTAGAGAGAATATAAACTGATCGTCTTCAGAAATACCATTACAGACTGAGGTAACAAGGACCACCCAACAATATTTTCACTCCTAAAAACCCAAAGACCCTCTCTGCAGAGGTCATGTAATCAACAGTCAGAAAAAAAATAGAGCATACATCATCCAGTGAAGGCTCAAAGGATGAGCAGTCCCACGGAAATGCAATACTAAGTAACCCAAAAAAAAATAGATCAACCCACACAAAGCCTTGACCAACAATGTGAAAAAACACCAGGAAATCCAGAAGAGGTCAAGAGACAAGTGTGTCCCCTCGTGCTCTTCGATGCACTGAAAATAAGTGAGCTCCCCGGGTTCTCTGGTGGGTGCCAACTTGGAAAGACTGTCTGGGTCTTGATTTTCCTCTTTGTAAACATGATCAAAGGATATATTTTGGAAGGTGGTTATTAATTCAGTGATACTATCCTTCCAACAATCCAATGAGAGAACTTGAAGTTGGCCTTTACCTAGAATCCAATTTATGATGATCTTAGAGTCGCCCATGATATGAATCGTCTTTAAGGACAACCTATTTGCCAAAGTGAGCAGCACCCAAGCACCAAGAAGTTCCACTCTGGTATTAGTGCCCGAGCCACAATTTAGAAACCATTTGTAACTGCAGATCTCATTGATTCTAATTACTCCTCCCGCTCCGTTGTTTAAACCTGAAGAGGCAGCCGCTCCATCGAACCATCCTACCACACCTCCAAATTCTGCCTGAGTGATATTTTTTCTCAGGGGATGTGTTTTCAGCGCATGAGTATTTTCTCTCCAAGACAAGAGTGATAGATGTGCCACCTTCAAAACCGAGGGAACATTTTCTTCAAAAATTACCTAGTTCCATTCCCGCCAAATGTTCCAACATATCAGAGTTGGTAAAGTCTGAGAATTAGAATTTAAAAATTTCCAGCGTTTGAAACAATCACTCATACTTGTACCAGTCCAACTGCCTGGAAAATTTATGGCCAATTTAATCTACCTCCAAACCTCCACCGCGAAGTCACAATCCAAGAAAATGTGTTGAGTGGTTTCAACATTTAGTTTGCATAAGAAACATATACCCGATCCACTAAAGCCTCTGCGCTATAAAATCTCCCAAGATAGAATTTTGTTCTCGGCAAGCAACCATGTAAACAGCTTGATCTTCAGAGGGATGTTCCATTTCCACATTGCCATGCATCAGCCGCCAAAATTGTTATTCCATTTCATTGTTGTATCTGCCAAGTATACGTTATTGACAGTAATCAAACCTGTAGAGTTACCCCCCGACCATTTGAGTATGTCCATATTTGCTTGTAAAGAAACTCCATTGAGGATAAGCGCTCGACGAAAGAGACTCCATTCTTCTTGTAGTTGCCTTGTCAATTCTAGATCAGTACTGGAAAACCAATTCAGTGTGATTATCCCCACTTGTGCTTCCTTCTATGCATGATATAAGAAAAAAATCCCTTTCCTGTTGATAGAAACAAGCAATTCTTTCGATAGTAACACTGCATCTCCCATGCCCAAAATGCAGTCTTTACCAATCACAATGGATTTTCCATCCCCATGACTCCACACAATCCAATGCAAAAGAAGGTAGATAGATTTAAGCAGGTATGACCAGATCTAAGAGCCTCTTACCTTATAAATGTCCACAGTATGTAGCCAACGATGAACATAAACAAAAGGAAAGTATTTTTATGTTAATACTTGGTGCCATAAGCCATCCTCCATAATATCCCTCCAAAGGCTGTGAGCTACCAAAGCTCTGCTGAAATCGGTCAAATTGCGCCACCCCCAGCCCCCAAGGTGCTTTGGCCAAGCGATTAGCTACCAATTGCTAAGGTGTATTCATTTCTTCTGTTGGCATCCCGACCATAGAAAGTTGTAGGTGATTTGGCGAAGTTTAATTTGTATCTAGGAAGGTAAGCTTGTCAAAGTCAACCAGTAGACAGGTTGACTCTCAATAATAGCTTTGATTAAGACCATGCGCCCCCCTAATGACAGCCACCGTGAGTTCCAATGAGTGATCCTCTTTTCATATTTTTCAACTAGCCAAAGCCAGTCGACCGCTTTGAGTCTATTGAATTTTAAATAGAATCCAAGGTAATGAAATCCCTCTGAAAGATCTCGATGATTATAAGGAAAATAATATTTCAGAGAATCCAACATTGAAGGAGTAACGCCATGATGAAGAAAGGTAGTTTTGTGGGGGTTGATCCGAAGATTAGAAGCGTTACAAAAAATCTTTAAAATCCTGCATATTTCAATCCATTATGCAATAGCACCAGAGTTCATGAGGAGAATGTCCTCTACAAACAGTAGATGGAGGATTTTGAGTAAACGAGAAACTTTAATGCTTGATAAAAGTCCATTTTGTTGGCTGCACTTTAAGGCCAAACTCAGGCCCTCCATAATAAGAATGAAGAGAAACAATGACAATGGATAGCCCTATCTAAGCCCCCTGTCGCTGCTAAAAAAGTCTAAAGGCTCGCCATTGATGAGAATTGCAAAAGTTGCCGACGAAATGCATCTCATAATCTAGTTTTTCATGGGTAAGCCAAATCCACATTGGAGCAAGACCATCCTAAGGAAATCCCAACTTATGCAATCATATGCTTTCCTGAGATCAATTTTGAGAATTAAAGCCTGCTGCTTTTTTTCTTTAATACTATGGATGCACTCCTGAGAAATCCCAATTGCATCAATGATTTTCCTTCCTTTCAAGAAACCGAACTGTTCCTTGGATAATGAACGAGAAAGAATTGGTCTTAGTCTCTTCGCTATAATCTTAGAGATCACTTTATAAAAAAAGTTGCATAATGCAATTGGGCGAAAATATCCAAAATTAGCCGGTCCATTAACCTTAGGGATGAGGGAAATGAAGGTTGAGTTCAGAGGTCTAATCACCATACCAGTAATGTGCGATTCTTCAATAGCCTCCAACAAATATTTTTCAACCAAGTCAAAAAAATGTAAGAAGAAATCTGCATTCCATCCGTCAGGCCCCGGGATTTTATCTTTAAGGAAGCCTTTTAGTACCTCTAAAACTTATTTCTCAAAAACAGGCTTTTCAAGGGATACCAACTCTTCATCTGAGACCCGCCTAGGATATAATCTAACCATTTCAACCTGATCCACAATCATATTCTCTGTCGGATCCTGATAGAAGGAGCTGAAAAACCATTTTTCTTCTCCCTTTATAGCTTCCTGCCCTTGGTGAACATTGCCCTATTCATCTTTGATATCCCACAGAAAATTTGTATTGCTCCTGTAACTGGAAAAATGGTGAAAGTATTTTGTGTTGTTATCTCCACACTGAATCCATAGAGCTCTACGTTTTAGTCACCAACGAGCCTCTTCCTCCAAAAGCAGCTTATTTCTTTCTAGTCCAATGATTTTAGGCGACCTCTCCCTTCAGAGCTTATAACTTCTTCTGAACTTTGCTTTGTAAGAATAGATATATGTTCTTCTAGAGATTTTAGGGTGTGAGTTTCATTTATTTTTTTCTTTGTTGTCCAAGATTTAATTCTGTTCTTGAGCTTGTTTAATTTCAGGGAAATTCTACATTGGTCTCCAAAGACACATGAACCTGGTACAGATCTCCATTCCATTATAACTATCTCCCCAACAGTGGCCTCGCTCAAGACTGCATGATTAAACTTGAATGGAAAAGCAATAGGAATGTCACCATGTTCCAATTGAAAAATTATCAGCGCATGGTCAGAGAAGAAAGGGTGGATTACCCATGAACTGTACCTAACATAATCGACCAGGAGTGCTTCTGAAATATACATTATGTCAAGAAATTTTTGGATATTTTGAGTCCTAGTCCTTTCGTTGCGCCAGGTCGACACTAATTCTGTTGGTTGAATGTCCACCAAATTACTTTTTCCAAAGAGAGTTCTGAAATAGGTAGCCAGAGGGTCGGGTAATGCACCTTTACCCCAAACTTCTTCAATGTTGGTTGTAAAATTAAGATCTCTAGCTAAAATGAGATCATCCCGAGCTAAAAAACCTTTTGACTCCACCAAATCCCAAAATTGTCTTATGCCTGTA
>JZKD02S1961531.1:214757-231952 GCA_000966675.3 Picea glauca
TTCATTAAAGTTTGTTTTTCAAACTTGAATGTGAGTCTACTTATGATCTTGTTACGCAAATAGATGCATTGGAAATTTTGTTATACTTGAGAGAATGACTTATTTTTCAACAATAATGTAGGATAGAATAGAATAAATAAACAAATAGGTAAAGTGAATAAGACTTTTTCTTCAAACTTTTATGAATAATTCTTCAAATCATTGTTCAATAGTCATTTGAAAGGATTTCATGACAAAATACAATAAAGACAATCTTGTTTTGGGTAACCATATAGGATCATTTTGAAAACATRTTTTTAAATAATATATCTCTTGAAATCTAKTTTTTAAATYCATTTTGAAATTTTCAATTTGGATCACAAGTCAAAAAGATATGATCAAAATAGAAACTAGGTCTCAAGTGAAATTTTGAGGACAGAGTTAGTACAACCTTGATTTGAGGGGTCTAATGGAAACATTTTTACATGATATTTATACGAAATGTAGACCTTGGAATCTAGTTTCCCAATCAATTTGAATCACCTCAATCTGATATCGTATGAAAAAGTTATTCTCAAAATACTAACTGCTTGTTAAAAAAAAACAAAAACTACATGGTGACAATTCTAGGTCTTGATTGTTCATAGGCATATTTAACATATAAATTATGTTATTTTCAAAACCTGTTTATATGGGAGATATATATGCAAGTATAGTTCTAAACAAAATTTTAATCATCCCATTTGGAGGTCAAATGAAAAAGTTATGACTCATTTAGTGACTACATGTCTTCAGATCAACATAGTAAAACTCTGCCTCCTAGGCCTGTTCATCAGACATTTTGTGATATAAAACCTAAGGGTTTTAAAAACCTGTTTCTAATGGATACAGAAAATGAATCTACTTTACTCTCCAAGTGTAATCACATCGATCAAATCTTTAACGAAAACGTTACACTCCAAATAGTGACTGTTGGTCTAGTCAAACATTCAGAAGCATCTCTATCAAACAGTGAATTGTTCATCATTTTTAGCATATCATATTAAAACATTTTGAAAACCTATTTATACTAGAATTATCCACATGAATTCAATTTAACTTGGGTTTGGAATCACTCTAATCAGACATAAAATGAAGATTGTGCGAACAAAATACAGGTAGGAGGTCTAGGCTTTGAATACATCTCATGCATGGACAAACCTTGGGATAAGTATGACATCAAAGAAATTTTCATACCTAATTTTGAGGAAAATATTTGTCACCATAATATATTTCAATGAATATGGATGATAGTATTTTATGCTGTGATTTGTGGCCCTATCGTACTAATACCCAATTCCATGGATACGCGAAACATGTCGATTTCCAGGTCGTTCCATAAAATTAATTGGTATATTGCAATGAATTGAATTGAATTGGATTTGACATTAGTTGTAGAGAAAATTTTAAACTTTCACCCTGACCTCTTGAATGAAAGTAGATTTTACACTATACAACACAGAGCACTCATTTGGTCTCCTAAAATTCAATTGCAGTTTGAGAACAAAGTTGTTTTGAAATTGATTTATTTTGTATGAGGAATTGATAAATAATTTTATTACAAGTGAATAAGCTCTTTTCATTATCTAATCAGAAATTCAAATTTATCTATTTGTCAATGCAATAATTTTATTGAATATGGTAGGAATTTCAATTACATATCTAAACTTTTTGTGAATATTTTGAATATTTTCACCAAATACTATTAAAACACTTTCTAACAGGGCACAGGTTCATTGGTGAGTTCATATGAGTGTTGAGTTGTCCACCAATGTTTCATTCTCACTGTGGGTTGCACCACCTATATACCAAGAATTTCAAAGCGATGAGGCCTGGTGAAAACCTTGTATGATTTTTTTGGAATAGCTGCTCCTTGGATGTAGACCCTAAGCCAAAAGAGTTCCACTCTTAGTGATTTGGAATAGATTCCCCTTATACTTGGACCTTAATCCAAAGGAGTTCCACTCTTAGCAGTTTGGTATAGTTGCCCCTTAGAACTGGCCCCTAAGCCAAAGAAGTTTCACTCTTAGTGGTTCAAATTTTAATTCCTAGGGGCATGTTTCTTTGAAGCATTTCTGAAAAAGGAAGTGAAACATTTGTTCAAAAATAGTTGATTGGAAAAAAAAAAAACAAGTGCATGTGTGTGCCTGTATGAGGGAGAGAACACATTTCTTTGAATTAGAGTATCTTGGTGAATTTATTCCCAAGTCGTCTTCCTCCTTGTCTTATTTCAAATGATCTCTCTTTTCAAATATCAAGTCAGATTGCATCCCATAGAAACACACGTGAAACATGATAAGAGAGGAATTGGTGCAGAGAAGAAATTAAATCCAATGATCAATTCAACACCATAAGAAAATGATTGGTCAGTTCATTTATCATATAAAAAATTTCATTATAGACCATTTTCCAGCTCAGTTTTACTAGTTGATTTCCATGTTTTTGACTAAGAGTGTACTCTTATTAGAAGAAATAAAAAACAACTCAACAGAAGTTGAAAACGTTATCTAAGAGGTTGACAAAGTTTCAAGCCAAAGAGAAATAGATGCAAGAACAAGAATTTGGGTAATCCTTTTTTAGTGAGTTTTTCCAAACAATGTATGCACTAACTTTTGGGACTGTACCTTTATTGAAGAGTTTGGACCTAGGGCTCTTACAAGACAAATTTGTTGTTCCTTGAAATCTATACTACAACTATGGCCATATGAAAACCATTAAGGAAGACCACTTTTTCCATGTTGACTTATTCCCATGATATTTGTGGACATATCATGTTGTCTCTCCATTTCACTTAAAGTGGTCCTATCAGATTGTGGTGAAAAATCATGGGGAAGAGATGAACAGTATAAACATTTTATTTTAAAGATGACATATCAGTTGACTATCTCAACTGATTTCAGATGTATAAAGCATATAACACATGTATTCACCAGTCATACATCAAAAAAATCTCCTTTGAATGGGGTGATATCTTAATTTTTGTAATCATTTGACAATCAATTCTTGTACAAAGAATGCACAATATCTTTCCTTATTCATTTGGATTGAGTGAGCCCAATAGAATAGATATTGTTATCTATTGTATTTAGTACTTTTCCATTTGTTTTTCATTATGAGCTTCTTCTCTTTGTGAATCCTAAGTTCTAACTGTTTATGTTTAGTTCATCTATGTCATGAATCTGAAATAAAAGGATCATTCACATTTCTCTTAACATGTGACCAACTCATTTCGTGTACTAATCACTTTGTTCATTTCATAATGAGACCCAGTTTGCTTATGAAAGTGATTTAACTGGGGGTTAGTAAAGAAGAAAGAATGCAAAATTCACATTGATATTGTTTCCTTACAATTTACCAAGATTCTCATACAAATGCTATGTAGTTTCTTGTCTTTAATATGACTATTTATGTTGGTCAATATCAACGTGTTTTATTTGTTAGTAGTTTATTGGTACAATTCTCTTTTGATTCCTGCTATTACCCTTAGTGATAGTCAACCTTCATACTTTTGTAATGTAATTTCTGATTATGTGACCAAGATGTTGTGTTTTCTCCATGAGAAAGTCCATAATGTTTTGTCAGTGCAACATCCCATCATTCACACTACTCCCTTGAGGTTGGAACAAATTCAAACATGCTTTCCCTACTCACTTATGTAGGGAGAAACACTTGCACGACTATCCTCTGCATTTTACTAATGAAATATCTAATGCATTTTGAATCCCCAAAAAACTTTTCATTAGTAGACAAAAGTTTTCTAAATTTCACATCATCCACTCACAACTTACTGATATGCATCATGTATGCTAAGAAATTCTATACAACAATAGCATTTCTGAAACGTTCTTGTTATAATTGAGATAGATATTACTTTCAAAACAACCTCAAAAAATTGTCCCAAATGCTAAAACAACAATCCTAATCTAAATATGATAATGGACTCTTTCATCTTCATGAACATTGTATGGCCCTAATTAATATTCAGAGAAATCTACAAAAGAAACCAGGAATTCAATCCCAACTTTTTATTCCTTTTAAAATCCAAGTGGTGGAGTAGAGTGTCTAAAAGTATCATCATGGAAGTACAAAATGGTCAGATACTAAGAAGAGGCTCTAATTTACAAGTAAATTTACTAACCAAACAAGTGATCACTCCCTTTGGTCCTCACCCAAAACATTTTTTATTTTGGTTTTGGCATCAACACAATGCATTCATTGTAAGTTTGTTCTTGGATTTCGATATTAATCTTAATGAAAAATATCTCAAAGATGAGTGGGACACTAGGTATAATCATCATCTTAGCTTGGCCCAATTTCAATAAGATCTAAACATTTTTTATGCAAACTTGCACATGATCACTTTTCCAAGAAATTATAGGTGAGTTGTTTTAGTGAAGTATTGCAAAACATGCTCAGATCACCTTCCCATATGCATTGTTCCATTTATTAGAAAAAATATTGGCTATAAATCTACTTTTCCTTACAAATAGAATGATTTCCTTTTGGAATCACAAGAGTGCATTCAGACAATTTTGCATGTACAACATCTTGTCTCTTGCCCACAAACCCTTTTAGGTTTGATCATGCGATGGGAAGTTTTTCAAAGGACAATTTGATTTTCTTAGGGATTAAAAAGACATCCAAAAAATCATCTTAGTTAGGCCTGAAAGGATTTAGGAGGATATATTTCAAATTCAGAAAGAGAAAATTCAAGTTGGGAGTATTGGGCATCAAATTTGTGTTTCTCAAGATTATAGATCCAAGGGGGTGAATATTAGGGCAATGATATATCGGGATAAGAAAGGGAATGATGCTAAGAAAATATATTTCTAGTACTTACAATGAATCTTAATACCAAATATCCTGATGGGTATCTCATTGGAGACTAGGGCCAAACAAAATATATATGTCATAAATCCATTTTCAGAACCATTTTCCTTATATATATTGTGGCATTGATTATGTTGCTATCAAGTAGTTCATTCGTATCATTGGTCCTCTTATAGTCCCTAAGTATGTGCAGTCCTTGTTAGGGACACTATACAAACATGATGTATTCTAATTTCTTCATATCATGGCTAAGGACATATCACCAACTTGGATGAGTTTCCTTGACAAGTTTAACTTTTACTTGGCCATGTAGGATGCATTGAAAGTATACAATTTACAGGTAGGTTGAAGTGAAATTCTATCAGTTAGGCTCATGAGGTAGATTCCATGAGGTAGGCTCACGAGGTAGTTAGGATCACAAGGTAGGATGCATTTAACTTTTATAAGTAGGATGCATTAAAAATCTACCAGTTACACTCACAAGGTAGATAACAAGAGAAAAAATACTGGCTTGCTTAAGTCAAGACGATTTTATTTTGTCTCATGAATGTTGAAATTACTACTCTGTTTATCTTTAGTTTTTTAATTTTAAAGATTAATTTCCTCTACGTTTTTTCCATATTGCCAATTATAGGTACGCTACATGGAAAATATTTTGAATGCCTATTATCAGACAGGTAAGATTTTATGTGCTACCATGTCTTGAATTTTTCTAATATTGTACTGCTAGTAATAATCCTCAGATCTCTTTTTTGAAAAAATTGCATGGGATCGCACTATATTGGATTAGATTCTTTATTTTTCATGATAAACCTTTTTTTTTAATTTATACTTTAATACAATTGTGTGTTTTTCTTCCATACTAATTTGAGCAGTTATAATGTAACTATTCTAGTCTACAAATACTATTTCATGAAGGCATGGTCATGCTACCCCTGTGTAGGAAATTCATGTATCATATAGAAAATATTTTGTAATGTTTCACATTGCCAATTGTAAAATGGTGAATTTTCAGTTCAATTATGATAGTAGCATATAATTTGTCAATTTAGGAAATGAATACTTTCTACTGGGTCTGATTACTGGGGATATTTATTGAATAAGTATAAAATAAGATTTGATGGTAGATTATTAGATTGAGTTCTATAATATAAGATATAATGTTATTATACTTCAGATATAAGATATATTTAGAGAATTATACTTCAACATAATATCAATCTATCAAATTTCTAATTTTGAAAATATCATTAGAGATAACATGTTAATTCTAGATATATTCAGGACTTAATGGGATTCAAGCAATTACAATGTAACTATTCTGGTCAAAAAATACTATGTCAAGACAGCATGTTCATGCTTCCCTTATTTAGGAAATTCATTAGGGTGTAGCATAAATATGCTAATGTTCCACATCACCAATTGTTAAATGGTAAAATTTCAGTTAAGTTATGATAGTAGCTTATAACTGTCAATGTAGGAAATGAATACTCTCAGCCAATTTTGGTCATACTTTCTCATAAATAATTTCAACTTCTCTATGTATAATGAGTTCCAAAGAGTATCACTGGAAGAGATAGCAACAAAGTATAATTACAACAACGACTGTGTTTTTAGGTTTTACAGGGGACAATTTGTTTTATAAGTTGCAGTTTGCTATCCTTTGTTTTTCCTGTCAAAAAGAAAGAATATAGGAAAATAACATTCAAGGGATCTTTCAACTATGGATTGGAGAATAAATTTAAGGAAAGTTTGTGTGAATATTTTGAAGTTTTTAACAGTTCACTATTGAATTTTACAAGAAGGGGAATCTTTATAGTCTTGAAAAATATTGGTATATTTCCTTTCTATTTGATGTTCAAGATTAAGTGTAGAATATATGTAAATCATTTAAGGATTTTTTTCCATTCCATTTAAATATAAAATATTTTACAGGGATTTTCTTTTTTTTGCAAGAAGGATGGTAGACTTTTGAAAAAACATCCTAAATTGGAAAGGTTATTTACCAAGGAGTTCAGAACATTGGAGGAATTTCGAGTGAAAGAGAAATTACCAAAAGATAATAATGCCAAAGAGAAATCCAACAATGTTTTATCATCTATCTATGATCTAAATCCCATGATATCAATATCATCATCTATTGAGTGAATCTTCTTGATAGTTGAGCCATAAATTACATATCACATTCTCATATATCAGTATTCTCGTTGTGGTATTCAATGCTCCATTCTCATTTTTTAGGGTATGTCTATATTGGTTGTTACATGTTGAGATGTTCTTTACATTACAACCCTGTATATAGTTTTATTGCATCGCCCTGATTTTTTCCTAAGGCTTCTCCAGGGTTATTTCTTGTCAAGAGTTCCTATCACTACATCCAAAGAGGTAATATTTTGTTACCATCATCTCATCGACATTGGTTGTTCTGGTTCTTGAAAGGTTGAAAGGTTGATAATTGGAATCCAATCTATCTAGTTGAAACTATACATCCACTATGTTCATGGCAGTTGTTGGATTTTCTTTCTGATATGAGTGATGCCTAGTTAAGGTGGCTGCAAAGTTTTTTTTATCTAAGTCTTGCAATTTTTCGCTAGCGGCTATATTGGCAGGATTGAAAAGGGAATTAAATGAAATAATCAAAACAGGGTAATGTTACAATATTAGAAAAAATCGTGCATAAACAATGACAAAGTATCACTAGTAATAATTGCTTTACTGTGGGTCACTTCTCACGGGTTTTTAAGATCAATTAGTTTAACTTACTTTCAATGGATAATGTGAAATGATAGCCTTGCTTCTTGTAGGAACTATAATTAAATCACTGTGGGATCTATATACTATATTACTGAACCAGATTTATGGTTTGCAATCCATTTTTTTTTCGTTTCCATAGTCCTTAATGGTGTGTCTCGGGGAACTTTTTCTTTGACAACTCAAGGATCTCTGAAATTGTGTAGGTCATTATATAATTAGAATATCATTTAGGTTAAAAACATGAAATATTTGTTTTTGAACATAGGGTGATGGATCAAAACATGGGTATTCCGCCATCAGTCAACTTGACCACTAGAAAACTAGAGTATTGATCGACAGTTAAATGTTGCTTGATATTAAGTATGGTATGCTATGTTGTCGACAACGGTACCACCCATAGGTGGAAACATGATTACCCTCTGGGTGTAACACCATTTCTACTTCATGACCTATTCATTCCCAACTCATTCATCACTCAGAACCCGCAAGTAAGGATAGTGATTTTAAGAAAGAACCATCTCTTATCCACTTCCACTTTTCTAGGCAACTTTCATACCAAAGAAGATGAGAAACAACTCCCTATTATATTTATTACATATCAGTAGTTTGGGTTGTTTTGATAGGCGGGTTCAATCCATAATGAAGGAAGTTAGAATGGAGGGTATAGGGATAGGAGGATATCACACGAGGGCTTCATCTCTGGAATTGATCATATCAACATTTCTCAGATAATTACTATCGAATCAATCAACATTAGCACCTCTTTCCTTCTTGAATGCATACAAGGAAAGGATTCCATCCCTTAAATCTCTTACTTATCAATCATTTCCTAGATCTTATACTTTGATTCAGAATCCTAGAAGAATAAAGATATGGTATAATTTCCCACAAAAATGAATTATTTATCTTACTTCTTAAAGGTCTTCCTTCGAACGAGGATAAGGGTTAATGTGAAATGTCAAACTGCATCATACGAAGGTAAGTATCCTTAAATAATAGGTCGACATGAATGACACATACTGATTTGTTGTTTCATTGAAAATGCAAACCACCTTTTTTTTACATTATCTGATCTTTATGTTAGGCTTCTTCTTTTGTCTTGCTTGCAATATGAAAATTATGATAATTTCAATAGAAAAGTGTATCATTGTACCAAAACAATTCCATTGACATACATTTATGGTCATTTGTCAGACATTAATATACTTATCTTATCTAGATTTACTTTATGTTTTGTTCTTCATATCATGTAGGAGGTTGGCGCTTGAAATAAAGTAATAAAACAAATTGTTGCAGCAGTTGAATCAACAATAACTCATGCATGGTCACCAACAAATATGATTTCTCTGGTTTTGCATATATAGGTTTATGTCAATGGATATCTGTGTCATTCTCGTATGCATTGAGTACAGATCATGCTTTGTATCTTGTTGCTTTTCCAATGATCACTTTATAGGAAATGCAAATTTTTGTTTTACAAAATTCAGTAGAGTAGCTTTGGTATGTCATAAAAAAAATAATGGGAAAAATCAAGGCCAACATAATTTCACTTTGACAATTCACTTGGAGACAAGCCAAAACTATTGGTCAAAATCTTGCAAGTAGGGAGCCAACACTAAATAATGAGAAAGATATGACATACATATAGTAAGGGCCAAAATTGCAAAAAGGTATCAGGGCTTGGATCACCTCATTCTTGTTGAATAGCCTCAAATGGAAGAGTTGGTCTCATATGGTTCTTTATTTTTAAGTACAACCACTTTTTCTTCGTGATCCTGTACTTATTGCAAAATTTAAAACTAAATATGATGTACATTTTAGCCTTCTTAGACAACTTCTTAGATTTCTCTTTGTACTTGTCTTTTTGTGAGGAAACTGTTGCAATATGGGATTTCAAGGTAGCATTCTCTTATTTCATAAATCTTTCTAACACTCTATATTCCTTAAGCCTCTCCTTCCAAGAAACCAGTTTATATCTTTTCATTCTGACCATGTTTTCATCCTTAGGATCATCGAGGAAATCTATCCTTCTCCTTTTCCTGCTGGTGGATGCCTCTGATGTATCAAGTGCAATAGGCTTCTTGCATTTCTTGACTCTCTTCTTCTTTCCAAGAGGATTCTCAGGATATTCTTCATAGGTGAACTCAGATCAAAACAAAAAATACCCCCATGTTTTCTTCCTTTTCTTCACTTCTTCAATGATGATTAATTTAATCAAACCACAATGAAAAATTCTAGTCTTATCCTTAGCAGGATTGGCTTTGACCTTGTTAGACATTTTTACTAGTATTTGCCAAAGAAAATAGGGCATATTGAGTGGATGAGTACCTGTGAAATGTTCCAATAACTGAATGTGATACAGGGAAGTTGAATTATACCTTCCCTCACAGGTTATATAACTTTGAATAAAAAACAGTACTTCATTCCACTCCTTCCTTATGTAATCCCTTGGAACACTCTTCCCTAGTATCCATCCTTGATGTCATGTAAGCCCTTGGAACAACCTTGACAAACAAAACCATTGATGCTTGCAACATTGTCTAAAGGATGGACAAACTGTGTTTCTTTTCCCAAATATGTAAAATGAGTATATTACAGTTTAATGAACACATTTCCCTATGATTATATATGGGTTTTATACTTTATCAGAAAAAATTCAAGACTTTACAAGGTTTTATAATTCAGTGAAAAAATCGCCAAGTTTTTACAAGATTTTATAATTCAGTGAAAGATTCGCCAAGATTTTACAAGATTATATAATTGACTAAAAGATTCGCCAAAAAATTATATATAAATATTGTATAATTGATAAAATAGCCTTCATTTTTTCCTATGTATCATGGGGATTCACCCATTTTATATATATATATATAAATTTAGGGGGAGTTCTTAAAATCACCCCTGGCAGAAGTAACACCTGTTAGGAAACTCTAGAGGAGGATGAAACTGGCACTCAAGGATATAGTAAAAGAGGAGATACATAAGTTATTGAATATCATCTTTATTTATCCGACCTTTGACAGTAAAAGGGTATCCCCACTTGTAGTGGTTCCAATGAAAGTAACCAGGAAATTGAGAATTTGTGTTGATTTCTGGGAACTTAATAAGGACACTCTAAAGGATTATTTTCCCCTTCATTTCATTGACCAAGTCTTGGATACCTTGTCAGGGAAAAAATACTTCTGATTCCTATATGGATATACCTGGTACAACCAAATTCTCATAGCACCCAAGGATCAGGACAAGACTACTTTCACTTGTCCTTAGGGAACCTATGCCTATAGGGTCTTACCATTTTCATTGTGTAATGCTCCTCCCACATTTCAAGAAGTAGTACTAGGGATATTTGTTGACCGTATTCATGATTGTGTGGAAGTATACATGGATGACTTTACAGTATATGGCAATACTTACCAGGAAGCCCTAGATAATATAGAGAAAGTCCTTATTAGATGTCAAGAAATGAACCTATCCTTAAGCCATGAAAAATGTAAAATGTTGTTGAGTATTCTTAGGACATCATGTTTCATCTGAAGGGATTAAAGTGGATCCTTCTAAGATTGAGCTAATCGTCAAACTTCTACCCCCCAAGACTCAAAAATAGGTAAGAAGATTTCTTGGACATGCCAGATACTACCAATGATTTATTGAAAATTTCACAAAGATTGTTGCACCCATGTTTGGATTGTTGATAAAAGATGTTGATTTTATTTGGACTAACCAGTGTCAAATTGCCTTTGAAACTCTAAAAGCTAAGTTATCTGTGGCACTAGTTCTTAGGGGACCCAATTGGTCCCTTCCATTTCACATATCCATGGATGCCTCTGATACTGCAATAGGAGGAGTATTAGGGAAGAAAGAAGACCACCAGTCCTATGGAATTTATTTTGTGAGTAAGAACGTGTCTGATGCTGAGTTAAAATATACAGTTACCGAAAAGAAATTCTTGGCAGTGGTCCATGCCATCAATAAATTTTGCCATTACATCACAGGATACAAAGTATTTGTACATATAGATCAATATTCCATTAGATTTCTCATGAATAAACCTATTACCAATGGTCGAGTGACTAGGTGGCTCATGTTATTGTAAGAGTTCAATATCACCATCCTTGACCGACCTGGAAAGGAGAATTTAGTAGCTGATTTTCTTTCATGCATAAAACATGCGGATGCTGATATTCTTGTTGATGATAGTTTTCCAGATGAGAATCACTTTTACCTCTCTGTAAATACCCCATTGTTTGCAGACATGGAAAATTATTTGGCTACTAGTAAGTTGCCAGCTCATTTTTCACCTCATGAAAAGTGTAGAATTATCACGCAAAGTGCTAACTACTCTTGGGTTGTCCATGACCTTTTTCATACTAGACCAGACTTGATTATTTGTATATGTGTCTGAGAAGATGAGATACCGTAAATACTATGAAGTTGTCATGATGGACCATGTGGTGTCCATTTTTCCGACAAACATACAACATATAAGGTGTTACATTCATGTTACTATTGGCCTAACATTTTTAAGGATGTTGCCAAATATGTGAGGAGTTGCGATAGCTGTCAAAGGATAGGAAGACCCACATCAGCTGATGAAATTCCATTACATTCCCAAGTTATGATATAACCTTTCGAGAAATGGGACCTTGATTTTGTAGCACCAATTTCACCCATGTTTCATAAAAAGAACTATATTTTGGTTTGTACATATTATGTCACCAAGTGGGTAGAAGCAAAAGCCTTATTTAGGGCTACTGAAAAATCTGTTGTTGAATTCATTTATGAAGACACATTTACTTGTTTTGGTGTTCCTCATGAAATTTTTATAGACCAGGGAACCCAATTCACTTCCAAGTTGATGAAGGAATTAACAGAGAAATATGGGATAAAGCATTACAAGTCTTCTCCATATCACCCGCAAGATAATGGTCAAGTAGAGTCCAAAAACAAAGTTTTGGAAACTATCTTAACCAAGACTGTTTAGTTACACCATAGGGATTTGGTTGATAGACTTCCAGAGGATTTTTGGGCATATAGTACCACCTAGATAAACACCATTGGGCATACCCCCTACGAGCTAGTGTATGGAAAACAAGTACTTCTACCAATAGAATTCTAAGTAAGGAATTTTCGTATTGCCGCACAATTGGGATTAAACCTAGATGAGGCATAGAAACAACAAGCCCTACAATTAAACGAGTTGGATAATATTAGGCAAGATGTTATCCAACGAACAATGTTAGTTCAAAACCATAGAATCACGTGGCATGAAAAATTTATTAAGAAGAAACAATTCCAACCTGGTTATTGGTATTTTTTTTTTTACTCTCGATTTAAAACTTTTAAATGCAAAATTACCACTCGGTGGTTGGGTCCTTATGAGGTATTTACCATATATGATAATGGGGATGTTAAGATTAAAACAATTGACGATGGATAAGTCTCTTTTGTAGTGAATGGACACCGAATCAAACTTTACCACAGACCCATTTCCAAAGAAGATTTTCTATAGGTCATGTCAACTGAAAAGGCATTGGCCTTAGTGGATGGGGAAGTTTCTTCTCCTCCCCCCTGTTCTTGAAATTTTTTCTTAATTTTGATTGTACATATGTAAATAATTTGAAGTGTGTTTTTGTTGATAAACAATTCTAGATATTTTTGTAGGTATTTATTTCACCACGAGTGGACAATTTCAAGGAGACAAAACATGAAGTATTTTCCTTCAAAAAAAGATATTTCTATATTTGAACTTTGTTGTCTGATTAAGAATTAATTGAATAATCAATTGCTGTGAATTAGCCATGTTTTATCAAGATTTCTATCTTCCTTTTTCTCAATGCATATTTAATGGCAGTTTCTCTTAACCTCCACCACTAGAGGATATAAGGAAGTGACACCTTGAATATCAAACCTAGAGGTTACTCGTATAATTTCCCAAAGAACCCTGAGTAGGTGAGTAAGTATATTTATGAAAGAGTAGCAAGAAGGTTTGATTAGTGGTTAGCCATGGAAACATCACTATAACTTAAAAAAGAAGAAAGTGAGTCGAGCCTAAAGATACCTTTCTATTCTTTTCCAATGGTACCATCCACTATTCACTAAAAATGCTTTATTATACCATATCTTTAGATAGGCTACGTCCACTTAAGTACCCATTACATCAGGACAATCTATAAGAAATATATTCTTGATTAAGGTTGGTTGTCATTGATGTCAACCCTTGAAGAAATTCTGGTAGCAAATTACGATAGCACAAAAGTTTAGATAATGGACCCAAGTTTGTTTAATGTAAAGATGACTCATTATTGTCTTTTCATGGTTGATAAGAAGTACAAATGGATGAACTCCAAAGTGGTCCCCTTATGGTGAAATCCCTCATGGGAAGATGCTTTGCGGATTGAGTTATCCTAGAAGTATGGTTAGAGAACACATGATTAATTGTGGAAAAATGAGATAAAGGTTAGTGAATTTGTAAGTGAAACTATCCTAGATGGATAGTTCTTGTAATGCCATTTCCGGTGGTATGTGGAACATCACATAACTCCTCACGTTTAAAGAGTTATGTCCATGTGAAGTTGGAGAACCCTCATGAGTCATCTAGAAGCCCCTAAAAGTCAAAGTGTTTGCAAAATATTTTATTTAAATAATAAAGTTAATGGATAACTCCCTAAAATAATGAAATTTGAATGCTACATGAAATTATAAATAAGATGCAAGGCTCTCTCATTTAATAACACTTGAACACATATAATATCTTTTGTTGTGTGAGTCTTAGTGCAAGTACTCATTGATACATCTGAAGTTGCAAAAGTCTGAGGTAGTACGAAGGGTTGACAAAATATTTATCGAAATTACAACAAATACTAAAAAACTCTATTTGTTGAGGCGTACCTAGGCTGACAGTGTATTAGGGTGCGTACATACTGAGGCGTACGCGGGATGATAGTGTATTGTTGATACTGAGAGGGGGGTGAATCAGTATCAAGTACAATTTAAAAACTTTTTCAACTTATACTTAAACCATTCAACTATATCCAATGAGCAATGAACAATAGTATAATAATTACACAAATACACCACAATACACCATGCACAATATATGAGAAATAATCAATAGTTATTATTCAAGGGAAGTAATGACTTCCAAAGGTAGCTACAGCTTCCAAATATAAAGGGAGGGATAAACCTCCAAGAGGAAGAAACAATACTCCAATATCAAGAGAGGGTTGACCTCTCCATCCTTGCCCCTTACTTTCACCAAAGAATATATGAGAGATACTTAAACTTTACATTAAATCGTCACCATCAACCAACCATCACATAGAACCTGATAATGATTCCTGAGACTTCTTCAACTTCTGCAATTCTTCAATTCTTGGAATACTCTGATCCTGTAGATAATATTACTCAATGTATTCTCTAAAAATCCTCCAATTTTCACCCTTGAATCCTCCCCAAAAAGAAGTTATAGAGAGAATGGTAGACCTTATTTAATTCTGGTTTATTCAGGAGAGCGAACTTGTATCATATCATATTATGAAACCCATACACAAGAAACAAAATCCTTCACTCTTTCCAATGAAATTGGTCTAACATCATTTGGATTATCTATGAACAAGTTATGATTGTTTTACCCAGAACACCTGTTTATTGACTATCTTGAGGACTAGTCAAAAACCCTATCTTCCACAGAGTGTTTCTCAAACATTATAGCAAATAAAGAGATGATTTTTTTACCACAGGTACCTAGATGTGTCTTCTCCATACCATATCCATTTCACCATCTGAATTGTTCTAGAAATAAAGTTATAGAAAAAATGGTAAGATGACCTGTAAATAACATACCTTAGAACACATCACCAAAAGACTTCATCCTCCCTTGAAATTTGGCCTTCTTTACTTTGGATTTCCTATGAAATTAGACTTGTGTGTATAATGAATGTATAATGATATTTATTTATCCCATTTATGTCACTTCCTTTTAACATTAGGGCCAACTTGACACTTTCTTATTTTGTAATTATTTTCTTTAATTATCTTCAAGGTTGACTTGTACTTCCTTATTCAATTCACTTTGTCATCTTAAAAAATTCATTTCTCCTCAACCATGAGGATCCACGTGACGTGCCACCTACCACCGAAAACAACATGATGTATACTATCCATCCATGGGTGTTCTGTTTGCATGTGCAATGCCCTTCATGTCCAAATACATTCATCAATCTTGCGGTCCAAAACCAATGTTTTGGGTTGACATCAATGACAACAACCAATATTACAACATGTATTAGGGTGCATATGTAGGCGAGATGGTAGTGTATTAGGGTGTGTACATGTTGGTAAAACCATGAAAACTTGAGAATATTAAAATGGAGAGGTTCTAGATTCTGAGATCAAGCTCCCAGGAAGGTCTACAGTGCTCAGATACATCAGATCTATCCATTGGTTCAAAAGGTATGTCTTATTTCTATGAATAGTTTGATTTTTATGTATGCATAAGAAATGGTTATGCATATTTGAGAATTCTCCCTAGAGAGACTAGTGGTTGCATGGGATCTTTTGTATAAGTCTGATCTGCATAAATACAGTGCTTGTATATTTATCATTGATACTTCTTGTTAGAATTGAGTCAAATATTGTATTTCTTGGCATATGGCTAAGGGTTTGTGGTACATGGTTGAGAGCTTGTATTTGTGAAGTAGTTGATGTATTGAGAGGCTGAATATCAAAAAGGTTTTGATGACTATATCATGTGAGTTTTATTATACTTGTTCATGATTACACACACCTATATGGAACATGACTAGAGAGAGATATATATTCCTTGGGTAAAGGTTATGTATGAGGATGAATGCACAAGGTACAATTACAGTCTGGATACAATGAAAGGTTGCATATCTATGTGAAAGAAGTTGCAGAGGGTCAGAAGTTTTCAGAAGAAAGAAAAACCTTGTTTTCATAAGGCATACACAGGCTGCAGAACAGTTTCATCGTGTACATATGAGTGTTGCATAATAGACAGGGAACGTACATGCACGTACTTGAGCACAACATGTTGTATTTTGTTGATACATGTTCATTTCAGGTACATATGGATTGCAAAGAAGTTGTACAGGTTAGATGTAGGTCAGTGGTACATGTTGGTACATTTGTAGAGTGGTATATCTCACAATGATAGTGTGATGGTGGTTTCATCATTATACTTCTATGTCATGGCAGTTGTATGGGGTAAGGACATGTAGTTGTAGCCACCTTCCAGTTGTAGCTGAAGAACATAGGGGGTTGTAGCCTCCTTCTGGTTGTAGTTAGAGAATTGGGGAGTTGGAGGTTCCCTCAGGTTGTACCCTGAGAAACTAGGGGGTCAGAGCCTCCTTCCAGTTGCAGCTGGAAAACAAACGAAGTTGGTGCTTCCAATGAATGCATTTCTTCAATACATATAAGAAAAATCATTTCGTGGTTTTCTCCCGCTTTGGGTTTCCACGCAAAACACTGGTGTAATATGTATGTGTATGATTGTTCATGTGTTCATTGCTTATTTACTCTGCAGTTATTGGATGATAATGCTACATTGATATTCCACTTGGATTATATGGTTA
>JZKD02S1961531.1:239839-254344 GCA_000966675.3 Picea glauca
TCTTGGAGGTTTATCCCTCCCTTTACATTTGGAAGCTATAGCTACCTTTGGAAGTCATTACTTCCCTTGAACAATAACTATTGATTATTTATCATATATTGTGCATGGTGTATTGGTGTAAATCTTATACTATTGTTCATTGCTCATTGAATATAATTGAATGGTTTAAGTATAAGTTGAAAAAGGCTTTAAATTGTACTTGATACTGATTCAACCCCCTCTAAGTATCAACACATAAGGGGTTGTAGCCTCCTTCTAGCTGTAGCCATAGAATTGGGGAGTTGGAGCTTCCCTCAGGTTGTAGCCTGAGAAACTAGGGGGTTGGAGCCTCATTCCAGTTGTAGTTAGAAAACAAAGCAAGTTGGTTCTTCCAAAGAATGTAATTTTTCAAGACATATAAGAAAAATAATTCCGTGGTTTTCTCCCACTTTGGTTTTCTCCCACTTTGGTTTTCCACGTAAAACACTAGTGTACTGTGTATGTGTATGATTGTTCATTTTTTCATTTCTTATTTACTCTTCAGTTATTGGATGCTAATGCTACATTGGTATTCCACTTGGATTATATGGTTAAAAAGGATTAAATTTCTCTATTACTGATTCAACCCCCCTCTTAGTAATCCAACATATATAAATAAGAGTCATCCTTTAACATAAATACCATCCCAGTCTTAAATATTTTTTTTTTCAGAGTTGTCTCCCCATCTTCTTGCAAAAACAAATCTTTATATAGAAATCTTAAAATATGGTGGACCAGTCTCTACTGTAAAGGGTGTAAGAGGCTAACCCATAGGGATACTGAATAGGTATGATGGAAAAGGTCACCGACAGTGGGGCATTCTACCTAGCGAGGATGATGATCTGGCAAACACTAAATAAAATTCCTAAATCTTTAAAACTTGTCCTGATGTAGGAAATTACTTGTAGACAAAGTTGAAAATAAGTATGCATGTTGAAGCAAAGGTCAATGAACTCCATAAATCTTCCATTGGGAACTAGCTTGAAGACTATCCTAAGACTCCCTCTCCAACCTCTTCTTAACTATATGTAGGATGTTTTGTCCTACATCTGGGGCCATAAGTTAACCTTCTCAACAGACTAATGTGTGAAATTTATCTCTACACTTGGCAAGATATAAAACTTAGGTTATTGGGAGAATTGACTGGTTCCCTATATTTTTTATTGCAAGGTGTCACAATAATTACGAGTGGGGGAGGGGTTTCATGAGATGGAAAATGATAAACATTGGACATATATATTATAATACATGAGAAGAGGAAGTGGAATCTATGTAAAAATTATGTTATATTGTTTTCACGATACTCTAGGCTATTATATCAACAATTGTTTTATTAAAATGCTAAATTCTATACTATTGACTGTTATCACTGAAATTTCGCCTGCAACATTGTACACAAATGGTTACATAAATACAACAGTGTCAAACAACTATTAGTTCACCTGCAAAAACAAAATGTATTTCCAAGAGGCAAAAACTATACAACTGGGAAAAAAATGACATGCTCTACTCACTAAAGGAAGCGCGCAGTGCACGGGCCAAAGAATCCCAAACAATGCACAATGAGCCATATGCATGACTGTGTACGATAAACAATGCACACTCCTATGAACAACACATTTATGGTTAGTTTAGGTCCCTCAACCACTTATGGACCAACCCCCAACTTGATTTGACCCTCAGATCTGAGCTGAATTCGAATGGGGGGCTGGTCAAAGACCAAAGGGTGCCCTAAATGGCCCCTTATTCACACTAAGAACCAATTGAATATTTCCTTGAAGACATACTATAAATGGAGGCCATGGGTGCACTAAGAAATTAATATTTTCGTAGTATCGTTATGATGCCTCAATCCTCCCTTGAGAATCCTCTTTTCTCCTTGGATCATTCTAGAAACCTTCCAGTAGGCCATTCCACTCACCTCTTGATGGAATAGACATTGATTTCTTCATCATTTGATTTATTTTCTACCATTGTAAGAAGATCTCTCCATTAGGGAACTCAAGATACCTCCCAAGGAGGTAGAGGGGAATCATAAGTCCTCATTTATCTATGATGTTTTTCCAACTAATATAGCTATCCATTGGTGGCATAATCTTGGTCATTGGTTTGATTGTTGTTGGTTCAAATTTTCTTATGCATTCTAGTTTTATTTCATTATTTGTTTTTAGTTTGTTTACTTGTTTATTTCATGTTCTTGGATTGTTTAAATCATGCACTAACCTCTTGTTATTGGACAAATCGGTAAATGCGGACATGAACTAATCTCCCTAGATCCACCTAGATATAGAAAAAAACAGGACAGGACATGGCGCTTTCCCTAGGCTCTAATCATCGAATTTACTACCAAACAAAGGACGAGATACATACCTTTAAGTGTCTCTTCATTATGTCTTTTTTGTTCCTATATCGCTCTGATGCTCTTGTGATACTGATTCTCCAGTGAGACAAAAAACAACCAAAGTGAAAGAAGTAAAGTATATTCAATGAAAACCTATGCATATGATCAAGGAATTATACAATAAAATAAAGGTAATTCTATGCGAAAGAAGCATGGCACTGTATTATATTAAACAATAGGAAAAGAGATTACAACCGGATGCCTTGATGTCGTAAGGTTCCTTCCAACATTTCCTTTCTTCCCACACACTTCTACTCCATGGATTCTGAGACTATAGATCTAACATCTATCTTGACAAAGAAAATCTCAAAGCCAACATACAAGATCAAGAAATTTCCAACCCAATCAAACTAAATTTCTCCATGAGAGCTCCTCTCCTTTTATAAGTTGAAGAGGATAAGGTGAGGAGGTTAGGATGATCCCACTAAATCATGAAAGAAAATAAGATCCAAACCAATTGGAGGCCACCTCACCATAGAAACTTCTCCTTCTAGAAACATCGAGAAAATGCTCGTTTTTTCCCACGTACGGAGGCCACCACACCCTAGCTATAGTGTAGCCTGCAGAAATTCCACACCTTATCTATACAACAAGGTGCCAAAATCAGGCATTTCTGCACCGTGCATATAGAGCAGCCTGCGGAAATCCTCCAAAATAGGGCTTTTATAGAGGAAAAAACAACTTCTTCTCTTAGGGAAAGTTCTTCTCCCTTCTTTCTTCAGGAATTCAGGCTACTGACCCCTTTGAAGGCAATAGATAGTTTTACATCATTAATGGTCATAGTGATGAAGAAAATAATTTGTAACAGAGAGCCCCCCAAAGTATGAAGTTAGAACAAAGTGATAGCTAAAATACTTTGTCGAGTGTGTGTAGGGAACAAAGAACAGTCAGTCAGAAACCTTCCAACAAAAAAGGAAATACAGTACAATAATATATCATCACTGAGGTAGGCATTCCCATACTCAGAATACAAATGACTGAAAGCATACATGCCAACATGCGAAGATCCATGTCAAGTAATACAGGTCATGGCCACAAAACATACACTCTGGATCCATGCCAATATGACTCAAATCTGAACATAGCCACCAAAAATACACTGTGGATCTATGTGTTAAAGACTCAAATTTGAACATAGCCATGAGACATACAATGTGGATCTATGCAATAGTACAAACTGAATATACTCCAACGCAACCTGAATCTATTGAGAAAAGATGCAGGGTCTTCATCTCCACCACTCTATAGTATGATTCTAACCATGTGAATACATGTGTCGAAGTCGAACATGGTAGAAACCACTTGATTACCGGTCATTAGTGAATAATGTTAACAAGTGTGAGGGAAATCACCATTACTGTTAGTGACTTCTAAGGTACTCTAGTACAATCCAACGAATGTGAATCAATGATGTGAGGTGGAACACTCAGTGGAATCTCCTGTTCAGGGGTCAATAATGAAAACTCACTGTCGAAAGCCAGGAAACCTAGCATTGAGGCATGAAAGTTCCAAGGTACCAATTAGTTTGTAAGTCTAATTCCTGGATAATGAGTTGAAGTCGATAGGAAAAGACTCGTCACAGGAAGGCCTTAATGTATCCTCCATCAATGACATGAAACAGGTCAAAAGATTTGATGTAGATCACAGTAACATGTGATTTAGGACTGACTCAGGGATGAACGATGCAATAGAAAGCTTAAGGACTGCAGAAATGGCCGACACAATAGAAGGATTTTTGGGTTGAACTTCTTTTTGAACACATTGATGAGATGACAATTGTCTTGGAAAAACCCAACTCAACAACAGGGATCACAGACCAAATTGTAATCTTGTAAAAGAGTATGATCAAGAGACGAGTGGATTTTCCAACCTATACACAAAGCGAGTGAAAGGGCGTCATGTTCAAAGGTGACTCTTCCATATAATATAGGTTTAGACACATTTCTTTCCCAATTTTCTCCCCACCATCTCTGGCGAGTACCTCTTTATTTTTACACAAGCTTGAGGAGGATAACATATGCTTGAAATGTAATCTCATCCTTCATATGAGTCCCTAAGAGTATGTTTAATGAACCCTAGGAAGGACTGGTTTGTTCCCATATGGGCCTTTCAATTTTTTTTAATGAGTCCAAAGAAAGAAAACTCAGTGGTTTTTCATGTTTAGAGAGTCTGAAAAAACACTTAAATAGAACTCTGTTAGTTCCTTTTTCGTAAGTTAGTCTGATGAGACCGAAAAAGACATAAACTATCGCTCAACATACATTCTTTCTAATACTTTAATGAGCATGAAAAGAACAAGATTGCTGAACAATATTTTCATGTCTAGAGAGTCTGAAAAGAGATTAAATGGAACTCCAAAGGGTTCATTTTTCGTATAACCTTTACGAGTCCGAAAAAGTGATAAAAGTATACTCAGTTACATTCTCATTGATTTATGAGAACAATAAAGAAAAAAGACTAAGATCGGTAACTTATTCTCATGTATTTACGAGCATGAGAAAGAACAAATACTAAGCTCGAGATTGTTTTCATTTTTATGCAAGATTTAAAACAAAACAAAACTATGCTTGGGATAGATTTTATTTTTACACAAGCTTAAAAACTAAACAAAACTATGCTTGCACCTAGTTTCATTTTTACACAAGCGTGAACTAGAGGAAACTATGCTTGAGGTGGGTGGTTTCATTCTTACACAAGCTTGAACCATAGAAAACTATGCTTGGACTTCCCAATGCCTAACACAGGGATGGTTGGTACTTATCCCCCAGCTTAAAGAGATAACAACTTTAACTTTAGCATGAAGTCCATAGGCTAAAAGAAAATGGCCCCCAAGCTTCGTTTCATCCAATTGCAAAGGTGAATAAAAAGAAGATTCAAATACTATATGAAGGACTTGACTCAAATGGAGAGGGTGAAGTTGTTTCATGTTTTAACAATCTTGACACGGGATAAGAACTATGCTCGATAATCCAGGTTCAATCCCTAGACCGTTGTTTCATTTTTTAAGGAGCTTGACACATAAATAAGAACTATGCTCATAAGCTCTGTTTCATTTTTTAACGAGGTTTCTACAGAGATGGAAAAACTATCCTCATAACTAGTTTCATTTTTTAACGATCTTGAAATCAAGAAATCATGCTCAAGGCTGGTTTCATTTTTTAATGATCTTGAAATAAGAAAAGAATGCTCAACTTCTCTTCTTGATTATGACTTCCAAGAAGACAGTGCTCTGGAATGACACCATGTCAAGGAACAAAATTTGGTCATGGCCTCCTAGAGATCTTCACTTGATGGAAGAAACACACTCTGGAAATAACACATGTTGAGGGTCGCGAGAGGGGTAAGGAGGTCAGGCTCCAATAGCCCTATCGAAGAGGTCACCATGTCAACTACTGGATCTAGATAATCAGAATTTGAATTCATGGGAGAAAATGCCACATAATTAACATGTGGCAGGGGCGATACCATCTGCATATACGAACCATTTAGGGAGGTAATCCAGTCAGGAACGATGAATGAAATTTGATCAATAGTCACAATTATTCCATTGTGAGGGAAAGATATCACATGAAAAAGAGTGGACACAATAGATTTCATGACATAGACATAATCCCGCCCAAGGAGTAAAGAGAAATCCAAGGGGTCTTGGACTACCATGACGTTAATAAAGACAATTCCCCCCCCAAAAATTACAGGAAAATAAGGAAGGTTCCCTAAAGGTTGACTAGTTCTTCTGTTAAAAGATAACGGATTTTGTGTAACCAACGCAAGTTGAGGACAACCCAAAGCCTACCAAGAAATAGAGGAAAAAATACTAATGGACGCACCTTCATCTATCAACGTTTGAGGAACGTCCCGAACACAAACCTGCACTGTAATCTGGAAAGGAATGTGAGAGGGAAGACGAGGTCAAGTTAGCACACCCCAATTAAAAGGAATGGCCTCATTACTCGGAGGGGGTTTCCACCGGAGAAGGAGGAATACCCCTTGACACGATAGAGTCTGTATCAACGAGAAAAATGTGGGTAGCATCAGGTTTACTCTCGAGCGAGAGGGTAGGATCAACTGATGATGAAATCAGATTGACCACTTGAGTTACATTCTCCAAGGGGAGAATGGGGTCGACGGGAAACAGATCGATCTCTTGGGTTGCATTCTCCAAAGGAAGAATGGGGTCAATGACTGGAAACATATCAACTACTTGGGTTGCACTCTCTAATGGGAGAGTGGGATTGATCGAATATGGGATTAGATAGAACACTTAGTCAACTAAGTCAACTAAGGACGTGACTAGATTGATGACATGATCAACCAGATTGACCGACGAAGGGAACAGATTAATCATTCCATCAACTATGGGTGGGTCGAGAGTAAGCTTGCGATAAGAAGATAGAAGTTGGGTCTATGAAATAGTCATGTCTTCCAATAATTTTGAGGCTTCGTCCATATGAGGGAAAAGGTGAGTTTGATGACTCCCTCCGCATAACCTACAAGGAAACTTGACTCTACTTTTCTTCTTCTCAACGGTATCTTGACTAGTTGACGGGAGGTCATCAACATGTTTTTCAGAGGCTGACGACATGGGTTGATGAGGGTGTGTATACCATACTTCTATTACCTTGGATAGACCAGGGAAATCCTTAATAAGATGGCTACCCTTACAAAGCCTGCAAGGGTACCTAGGTTTACGGGTTGTTTAGGTGATATTGACATCACCAACACTCCCAACATGATCAACAGTAACTGGTTTCTTTCCAACACATCCGACAATGGTTGGAATTTTAGATCCTTTTTTATTTTTCTTCTTCTTATTCTTCTTCTTCTTATCCACTGTGTTACAAGCTTTAGAGCTTTCACTCGATGAAGAATATGAAATGGAATAAGACCTTGCAAGTGGAGAAGGTGAAGAAGATCTTACTGGTGAAGAAGATCTTACTGGTGAAGAAGGTGAAGGATCAACATAAGGTTTATGTTCTTGGGGAGGGGGAAGTTCTTACAAATGAAGCACTCACTACATTTGAGATTACCTGAGTGGAAAACAACCACATCGACAATCCAATCATGAGGCCTAGAAGGCTCAAAGTAGCAATGTGAGGAGGACCAATGTTTTCGTAAGAAGGAAAAACAAAAGGTTCCCCTGGAGCAGGGGTTCCTTCATTGGTTATTTCGGGAACTGACACCATTAAAACCAATATATGATCAGAGTGCACTAGGGAAAACAAAAAACACACGCTAAAAATATAGTAAGCAAGCAATAAAACAAAACCTTCTCACAATGAACGCACTAGTTGGTGATGAAATCCAATGTCGTGGGAATAATGTAAGAAGGGGATGAGATAGAGTGGGTGGAAAAGTTATGTTGATGACCTGCTTAATTGACTTACACCCTGGTGCAAGCTCCCACACATAATCGCGGGTATACCCTCCAAGGAGCTTGAGTGAGTTTGGACAACGTCGATTCTAGGTATCGTGAAGACTTACCCCTCCACAGTCAGATTGAGTAAAGAACCTAAAGAGAAAGGCCACTAAGGTTACCAATTACTACAATGATGCTTGGAGAAACAATCAATAGTCCGATTCATGTGCAAAGGCAGTGTATGTAGCCCGAAATTAAGTTGAAAGACTTCCACTCATCATTGTTGGTATACCTTCAAGCGACCCCCATAATACGCGCAATCTATACACCAAGACCAACAAAGCAGTGTGAGTAACTTTGCCAGTCTCAATGTGACCTCATGATTGACCCTTGTGTTATAAGGGATTCTCAGGAAAAAATGTAATAAGTGGATTTCACCGCTCCCTAACGCAAGATTCTATGTTTGTTAAATCCCTACAACTAATCTAATGTAGTTTTGCTACCATAAAATATACAAATGGTTGTTATTACTCAAAAGGAATATGGCATGAACAATATGGTGTTTTGACTGACTCGAAATTTATACAAAGAGATGAAGATGCGATCTTGTCTTTTCGATGAAAGCTATGCTACGAGAAGGAGAAAACATTTATTGTTCCCATATGCACAATGTACCAAAATTTGATTAAACTCATCAATATAAATATTCTCAAGAAATGAGCGAAATAGAATGTACAACAATACACGATTCAAGACCAAAAAATGCCAAAAATCATGCAATTTCGCTACTTCAAATGTAAATATGCCCTGAATCTAATGGTAAGGAAGAAATTAAAATTTTTTGTTTCAAATATAGCTAAAAGCAATAGCAAATCGACATGAAGCAAAGCAACCCAAACAATTTTCTATTTTAACACAAACTATTAAATAAAAGAAAAAAAAGTTCTTTCACCAAACAATTCTAAAGAAAAGACAGTGCTCTGTAACTGAAAGACGCTCAAAGCAAGAGACTAAATATTTCAAAACCAAACAAAGAAAAAATGTCTAAAAGTAGTTTCAAAGCTGTCAAACAAACTGTAAATAGATCATAATAAAACCCAAAAGTTCACCCCAAAACCAAATCCAAGGTCTGGGTAAGGAAAAAACCATCAAAAATCAAAATTGTCACAATTTCTGTAGGTTGTAGACTAACACAGTGCAGAAATCATTGATTTCCAGAGGACATAAATGGTTAGGATGTGGAGTTTCCGCACTGGTCTAAACAGGTAGGGTGCGGAAATCCTTGGTTTCCACACTTTCCCCCAAAGAAGGATGCACAAATCAAACAAAACTGGAGAAAATTAAAAATTATGAAGGTTTTCCAATGAATTTTAACAGTCAGAGAGTCAAGCTGGATAGCCCAGTGACTTAGAAAATAGAACCCAAGCAATCAAAGAAAGAAAGCAATACAAACTAGGAAAACAATTCGTTCCCTAGTGGAGTTGCCAATTTTGTTATTGGATAAATCGGTAAATGCGGACATGATCTAATATCCCTAGATCCACCTAGATCTAGAACAAAATAGGACAAGACATGGCACTTTCCATAGGCTCTAATCATCGAATTTACTACCAAAAAAAAAACGAGAGACATACCTTTAAGTGTCACTTCCTTATGTCTTTGTTGTTCCTATTTTTCTCTGGTGCTCTTGTGATACAGATTCTTCAGTGAGACACAAACCAACGAAAGTGAAAGTAGTAAAGTATATTCAATGACAACCTATGCATATGATCAAGGAATTATGCAATAAAATAAAGATAATTCTATGGGAAAGAAGCATGCCACTGTATTATATTAAACAATAGGAAGAGAGATTACAACCAGATGCCTTGATGTCATAAGGTTCCTTTCAACAGCTCCTTGCTTCCCACACACTTCTACTCCATGGATTCTGAGACTATATATCTAACATCTATCTTGACAAAGAAAATCTCAAAGCCAACATACAAGATCAAGAAATTTCCAACCCAATCAAGCTAACTTTCTCCACGAGAGGTCCTCTCCTTTTAAAAGTTGAAGAGGATAAGGTGAGGAGGTTAGGATGATCCCACTAAATCATGAAAGAAAATAAGATCCAAACCAATTGGAGGGCACCTCACCATAGAATCTTCTCCTTCTAGAAACATCGAGAAAATGCTCATTTTTTCCCACATTCGGAGGCCGCCACACCCTAGCTATAGTCAAGCCTACGGAAATTATGCACCCTAGAAATAGAGAAAGGTGTAGAAATCAGGCATTTTCGTACCCTGCATATAGAGCAGCCTGCGGAAATCCTCCAAAATAGGGTTTTTACAGAGGAAAACACAACTTCTTCTCTCATGGAAAATTCTTCTCCCTTCTTTCTTCAGGAATTCAGGCTACTGACCGCTCTGAAGGAAACATATAGGTTTACATCATTAACGGTCATAGGGATGATGAAAATAATGTGTAACACCTTTGTCTTGTCTAGAAGGCCCAACTAGACATGAAAGTTCCCTTGTTTTGCTCACCCAAGTGACGAAAGGGACACAACAGATTGGTGACCATACTAGGGAAAGGTATCCGATTCCACCCTATTTTGGATTTGAGAGAACTTATTTTGACCCATTTGTCTTACAGGTACCAAAACTAGCCTAGCCTTACCTATCAAGAGCTAAGTTTGGAGCTGGAGGAGGCGAATTTCACTCAAAATTCCTCACCCTCCCCCCGACACATATCAGAACGTGTGCGGGTATTTCAGCCCGCATATGTGCACTCATCGCATTGTGTGCCCAAAGTACTTGTGTTCTCTGCAAATTCTGCGCATTATGCGACAAAATGTCTTCTATTTTCTGTGCATTTTGCACATTGTGTGCTCACTGCGCCTTTGTTTGAATTGTAACCCGCGCACCTTCCTAGAGTTTCAAAATTGTAAGAGTTTTTGTGATGATTTGAAGGCCCCTAGCCTTCAAAATATTTCTTTCATGCAATTTGTAAATGCACTCCACTTAGATTCCTTTCCCATATGAAAGGTTAGCTAAACATAAGCACTTAGGGGGTAAAAAGAACCATATTTTCTCCTCTTTTTGTTTTGGTTTCCACATGGGTGGCTTGTTTAGGTTGTAAAATTTAAGTTGAGATTATTTTCTATCACATATAAAAACACTTTCATTGGGACCAAAAATCAACTTTGATCATTGAGTATGCTCTTCTCTCACACCATTGAGTGATCTTGAGAATCAAAAAGTTGGTTAAGGGGACATTTTGCCTCCCTTAACAAAATATTTAGGAGAGGACAAAGCTCCCCTAGGGCTCATCTTAGTTTCTTTTTGAAATCATCTTAAAATTGTAAGGGCCCATACATGCCCAAATATTGAAAACTTAGGATAGGTTCTTGAAATTACTTTCTTAGTTTACATCACTAGGAGAGTTTAAAGATCAAAGTAACATGCCCATGCATGCCCATATGCTTGCAATCTAGGATAGGTTTTCAATATTTCTTAGTATAAACAACATTAAGGAGTTTAAAAGATTGGTAAGTACCCATATGTCCACATGATAGTTCTTTAGGGATTTTAAAATTCTGCAAGGTTGTACCAATGACACTTAGTAACATAGGTAAAAAAGATTTGTAAGGACCATAAGAAGTCCACATGTTGCAAATTCACACCTAACTTATTACAATTTGGCATATTTTATCACTTTCTCATAGACAAAGTCACTCCTCGCTCACATAATTTCCATCTTGAATTGGGGATTTGAAGTAGGTTTTCTCCAAAGGAATTCCGAAATGTCCCACTATTTCTTGAAGAAACTATCCACAACCTTTTAATTCAAATGAGATTGGTTTGCACCCCCAATCTCTTAGCCCACCACATCTAAAGTTTTTCTAAAATTCACTAAATTTTCCTCCACAGGAGGTGCCAAAATACATTTTTAGTCTAAGTAGGATCTCGAGGGTAGGTATCCAAATAATCCCTAATTATCTGGTTCTCACATTTTCAAACATTAGAAGTTGACAAATAGGGAACTTTAAAATCCTCCAAGTCAAGTGTTCCTACACCATAAGGTAGGGAGATATCCGTGAAGGGTTGAAGGACGAGGTATGGTTGTTCTGTGCGTCCCCCTTTGAGCCACCCAAGTCTTGGAAGGGATCCATCCCGTCACCCATTTTTGAGGCCGAAAATCATATTGTCGCACTTTGACCGAGGTACCTAGTGGACAAATGTAGGACATCTACCCAGGCGACAATTGTGAGCTGCAATTGCACCTTGATTAGATTTTGTGTGGCTATTGTGAAATATCGCCAGCTCTTTTTGGATATGCAGCCTCTACCCCTCATTATAATTGATTATTTCATCCTTCACTAGTTCCTCTTCTGGTGGCTTCAAACCCCACTGTTGAGTGCTCTTGGAAGCTACAATGCTATTTGAGAGGAAGGACGATATGTCTTTTAGGACATGAGCATTTGTTTTATTTATTATCCCACGCAGACAAAATCCACCTACCCATTTGTACATGGTTGAGAACTTGTATTTGTCAAGTGGTTGATGTATTGAGAGGCTAAATATCAGAAAGGGTTTGATGACTAGATCATGTGAAGGTTATTATACTTGTTCATGATTACACACACCTATATAGCACATGACTATATATATATATATATATATATATATATTCCTTGGGTAAAGTTTATGTATGAGGATGGATGCACATGGTACAATTACAGTCTGGATACTGTGATTTGTTGGAGATCTATGTGAAAAAAGTTGTAGAGGGTCAGAAGTTTTCATAAGAATGAAAAACCTATTTTTCAGAAGGCATACACAGGCTGCATAATAGTTTAGTCGTGTACATATGCAGGTTGCATAATCGATAGGGTACATACATACACATGATTCAACACTACAGGTCACATACCTGTTGCATTTTATTGATACATGTTTAGTTCAAGTATAGATTGATTATAGGGTAGTTGTACAGGTTGGATGTAGGTCAGTGGTACAAGTTGGTACAATTGTACTGTGGTATATCTCACAATGATAGTGTGACATTGGTTTCATGATTCTACTTCTACATCGGGGAAGTTGGATGGCGAAAGGCCATGTGGTTGTATCCACCTTCCAGTTGTAGCCAGAGAACATAGGGGGTTGTAGCCTCCTTTTGGTTGTAGCCATAGAATTGGGGAGTTAGAGCTTCCCTCAGGTTGTAGCCTGATAAACTAGGGGTTGGAGCCTCCTTCTAGTTGTAGCTGGAAAACAAAGGAAGTTTATGCTTCAAATGAATGTAATTCTTCAAGACATATAAGAAAAAAAATTCCGTGGTTTTCTCCCACTTTGGGTTTCCACGTAAAACATTGGTGTATTGTGTATGTGTATGATTGTTAATTTGTTCATTTCTTATCTACTCTGCAGTTATTGGATGATAATGCTACATTGATATTCCACTCAGATTATATGGTTAAAAAGGATTAAATTTCTCTATTACTGATTCCACCCCCCTCTCAGTAATCCAACATATATAAAGAAGAGTCATCCTCTAACATAAATACCATCCTAGTCTTAAATTATTATTTTTTTAGAGTTGTTTCCCCATCTTCTTGGAAAAAACAATATTTATATAGAAATCTTAAAATATGGAGTAGTATCTGCTGTAAAAGGGTGTAAGAGGCTAACCCACAGGAACACTGAATAGGTCTGCTAGAAACGGGTACCATCCTGTGGTATGACTAGGCAAACGCGTTGGAGAACTGAACATGCTTGTTGGCAACGGGGCATTCTACCTAGTGAGGGTGATGATATGACACACACTAAATATAGTTCTTGAATATTTAAAACTTGTCCTAATGTACGATATTACTTGTAGACAAAGTTGAAAAGAAGTATGCATGGTTAAGAAAAGGTCAATGAACTCCATAAATATTCCATTGAGAACTAGATTTAGGACTATCGTAAGACTCCCTCTCCTACCTCTTCTTAAATATATGTAGGGTGTTTTGTCCTACAGGTGGGTCCATAATTTAACCGTCTCGTCAGACTAATGTGTGAAATTTATCTCTACACTTGGAAAGCTATAAAACTTAGGTTACTGGGAGAATTGACTAGTTCCCTATATTTTTTATTGTGACGTGTCACAATACTTAGGAGTGGGGGAGGGGTTTCCTGAGCTGATAAATGATAAACATTGGCCATCTATATTATAATGCATGAGAAGAGGAAGTAGAATCTCTGTAAAAATTATGTTATATTGTTTTCATGATATTCTAGGCTATTATATCAACAATTGTTTTTATTAAAATGCTAAATTCTATATTGTTGACTGTTATCACTGAAAATTAGTCCGCAACATTGCACACAAATGGTTACATCAATACAACAGTGCCAAACAACTATTAGTTCACCTACAACACCAAAATGCATTTCCAAGACGCAAAAACTGTACAACTAGGCAAAAATTGACATGCTCTAACTCACTAAAGGAAGCGCGCACACAGTGCATGGGCCAAAGAAGCCCATAGAGTACACAATGATCCATATGTGCAATTGTGTACCAAAAACGTCTCACACTCCAATGAACGACACATTTATGGTTCTTGTTAGCCCCTCAACCACTTATGGACCAGTTCCCAACTTGATTTGACCCTCAGATTTGAGCAGAATCTAAATGGGAGGCTGGTTAAGGACCAAAGGGTGCCCTAAATGGTCGCTTATTCACACTAAGAACTAGTTGAATA
>JZKD02S1961531.1:255362-265934 GCA_000966675.3 Picea glauca
AGGTATTCTATTCTATACGCATTCTGTGCACTGTGCGCTCATTGTGCCTCTGTATGAACTGTAACCCACGAGCCTTCCTAGAGTTTCAAATTTGTAAGAGTTTTTGTGATGATTTGAAGGCCCCTAGCCTTCAATATATTTCTTTCATGCAATTTGTAAATGCAATCCACTTAGACTCCTTTCCCATATGAAAGGTTAGCTAAACATAAGCACTTAGGGGGTAAAAATAACCATATTTTTTTTTGTTTTTTCTTTGGTTTCCACATGGATGGCTTGTTTAGGTTGTAAAATTTAAGTTGATATTATTTTCTATCACATATAAATACACTTGCATTGGGACCAAAAATCAACTTTGATCATTGAGTATGCTCTTCTCTCACACCATAGAGTGATGTTGAGAATCAGAGAGGGGGTTAAGGGGACATTTCACCTCCCCTAGCAAAATATTTAGGAGAGGACAAATCCCCCCTAGGGATCCTCTTAGTTTCTTTTTGAAATGATCTTAAATTTGTAAGGGACCATACATGCCCACATATTGCAAACTTAGGATAAGTTCTTGAAATTACTTTCTTAGTTTACATCACTAGGAGAGTTTAAATATCAAAGTAACATGCTCATATATGCCCATATGCTTGCAATATAGGATATTTTTTCAATCTTTCCTAGTATAAACAACATTAGGGAGTTTAAAATATTGGTAAGTACCCATATGTCCACATGATAGTTCTTTATGGATTTTAAAATTCTGCAAGGTTGTACCAATGACACTTAGTAAGATAGGTAACAAAGATTTGTAAGGACCACAGGAAGTCCACATGTTGCAAATTCACACCTAAATTATTAAAATTTGGCACATTTTATCACTTTATCACACACAAAGTCACTCCTCACTCACATAATTTTCGTCTTGAATTGTGGATATTGAATTAGGTTTTCTCCAAAGGAATTCTGAAATGTCCCACTATTTCTTGAAGAAATTATCCACACCTACTTAATTCGAACGAGATTGGTTTACACCCCCAATCTCAAATCCCACCACATCTAAATTTTTTCTTAAAACTCACTAAGGTTTCCTTCATTATCCCATTCTCACATTTTCAAACATTAGAAGTTGAGAAATAGGGAACTTTAAAATCCTCCAAGTAAAGTGTTCCTACACCATAAGGAAGTGAGATACTCATGAAGGGTTGACGAACAAGGTCTGGTTGTTCTATGCGTCCCCCCTTGAGCCACCCAACTCTTGGAAGGGATCCATCCTGTCACCCATTTTTTAGGCCGAAAATCACAATGTTGCACTTTGACCGAGGTACCTAGTGGCCAAATTTAGGACATCTACCAAGGTGGAAATTTTGGGTTGAAATTGCACCTTGATCAGATTTTGTGTGGTTATTGGGAAATATCACCAGCTCTTTTGGGATATGCACCCTCTACCCCTCATTATAACTGGTTATTTCATCTTTCACTAGTTCCTCTTCCGGTGGCTTCAAACCCCACTGTTAAGTGCTCTTGGAAGCTGCAGTGCTATTTGAGAGGAAGGACGATATGTCTTTTAGGACACAAGCATTTGTTTTATTTGTTCTCCCATGCAGACAAAATCCACCTACCCACATGTATTCTTATTTACATTTGATTTATGTATGATGCTCATTTGATTACATGAAATTGTGAGTTATATTATGAAGGTCCAAATTATACAAATCTCTTGTTCATTTATTTCTCTCATCACCATTTTCACACATTCACTTTACTAGTCGGACATCATACGAGACCCACAGAATCCCTGTCGTTCCATATGCTTGCAGAATCTCAATCCTATTTTAGGAGGAGCTCCTAGTCTTTCCAACTCATCGAATCAACCATTTCACACCTCTGTGAGTTCCACTATTTTGGGATTATCTTTTCTTGTTTCCACTTTACTTGGGTCCAATTCCCAAGGCCATCCATCCACTATCTCTCCTTCACAAGGAGGTAGGGGGAAAATGTATTCTCAAGGGAGAAGTACAAACCCACCAAATCCCCCTGAAGGGTCAGGTCCACCACCTGCTCACACCATGGATGGACCTAATCCTCCACTTCCACCCCACTTTCCATATTTGGCATCTCTCAACATTCCCAATTTGAGAAAACTCATGAATGATCTTATATTACATGACCCCACATGGCCCAATATGCCTACCAAATTACCTTCAGATATTCCAAAATTTGAAGGAAAATCAGGGGAAGACCTCGCCAACCATGTCATGACCTTCCACTTATGGTGATCTTCAAAAATCATCATGGATGACTCCATATTATTAAGGTTATTTCAATGCACACTCACTGGTCCATCTACCAAATGGTATGTGGACGAAAAATTAGGATCCCACGTGACTTTTCAATCCTTGGCCAAAGGAAAGAATTCTTGGCCTTTTTTCAACTACCAGTTCATCATGACACTGGTCTAGAACTTCTCTCCAAGTGAAAATAAACCTCATCTACACATATTTCCACCCACATTCACGAATGGTGTTAGCGACGTAGTTTATGTAAAGAAGAAACCACAAAAGAACAACGTCTCAATTGGTTTCTAAAATCGATCATCTCTATACTTGACAAAGATGTGGCATCCACCTTCCCCCAATCCAAAGAGGAAGACATAAAAAAGGATCAACAGTTCGACCTAATTTATGCTCAGTCAGGTTACTTGTACACAATAATACCCGATGCACCAAGACCCGTACCATTTGGGCAGAACAAACCTGGGATGTTTCACGTGGCAGATGGGTTGATTGGTACCATGACACACTAGAACCCATACATCCAACCACCACCTAGGTACGGTACACCCCAATATCCATCGATATATGGAGGTTCATATTATTACCCTCCACCCCCTTACAAACAACCATATCCTGTTGTTCCCCCTCCACCCATGAGTGAAGCCTCGTCGAAACCCATCATGCACCCAACCTCTCAACCAAGTTCAAGTTCCCCTTCTACCTCAGCATATAACCTGGGCACTAGTGAACGAGCTTTGTCTTCCTATGTGCCCTATGGATTGTTGCAACAAAACAATCTGTATTTTCCATTTCCTGGTCCTCCACAACCATTTTCTCCTCCACATGGGCAACCACACACTGACGTTAACTTTGTTCAACCATATCCCATTCAATAATTCCATACTTTTGAATAGTTGAATACAAAAAATCTGGCCCATCAGTCAAATAATGCCAAAAAGAAAGGAAAAAACTAAAACAATCATAACCCAGGACCAGGGGGAAATAACCCCCAACAAAAAAAACTTGCTGGGGGAAACCAGAATCAGGGTAACTAGAACCCCCAAGGGGGACAATAAAAAAAAACTCCAAGGGAGGAACAATAACAAAAACCTCTGGACAAACTTCCATTGCACTCTTTGCAGTGAGCATGGACATTACACTCACCATTTCCCCCAAATTGCCGACTTCAAACAGAAAAAAGAATCCATGAACACACCACGCCCTCCAACGCTACCTACCCCTTAGCAGGCCCCAGAATAATATTTGCAACAACGACCTCGGGCCATGTTGCAAAACTGTATTCCACACCAAGGTGTGATGAATACCCAATAGGAGGTACATCCTTCTCCACCACAAATGCGACAATATCAAAACCCTAGAAATCCAGCGGATCACAATATCCTCCTCACTATCGAAGAATAAATTCTCCTGCAAACGCATGGTCGTCAATACATCACACCCCCTAAATGTACTCCCACCACTTCAGAAGCATCTCAAGTTACATCCAGACAACCCTTGATGATTCCACTCCCTAACATTGAACCCCCCATTCATATCCCTTGCATTTTGTTACAACGAAATGTGAACAACCATCAGGCCAGGGAAACACTCAACTACAGTTTGGTCGATGACTTGGTGCAGTCCCCTGTAACCATGTCTATATTGGAGGTCCTCCAAACCTTCCCAACTCAATGAAAATATTTACTTTCCTCCTTGGGGGAATTTGACCTAGTTGATACTAGACTCATCACATTTGATCTAGATAGTGGGGAACCTCATCTCCTCGCTTTGGTAGCTTTCCAAATACTAATCAAGATTCAAAAAATCATGGTTCATCAGTGTATCATTGATAAAGGTGCATCCACATGCATCATGTCCAAAACTTTATCGAAGAAACTTGGCACCCCTGAGCTAGTACCATCTTCTATTACATTAAGAGCTTATGATGGTTGACCACCCTCCCCTGAAGGGCTATTTCAAAATGTCCCCGTCGAACTAGGGGGAAAAACCATCCTCATTTATATTGAGTTTATTGATGCCCCACTCGATTACAATATCTTGTTTGTCTGTAGCTACATGTATTCTATGAAGGAAGTGGCCTCTTTTGTGTTTCAAACAATGATGTTCCCCCACGACGGGAAAATCATCACCATCGACCAAGTTTCACATTACGAGCCTAACCACTCCACCAACATTTATAACATCCTACCTCTTGTACACACTAGCTCCGATGATTAAACACTCATTGATATGGGCCCCCGAATTTCCAGGGACCCATCATTGCTGGGGGAATACCATGGAGAACCACCTCTCATACACTCTTCAACACAAGTGTGTGTCATATCTTCTAATGGAAATGACACCAGAGACACCATTCCTCCCACCGAGGCCTCTCCCCACCTTGACATCCCACTAGTTGAAGAGATTTTACCTCAGGGATTACTTGATAACTCTACTACACCATGTATCCCCAATTTCCCCCTCCCCCAGGAGAAATTCCCGGTCTGGGAGACAATCCTCCAAGACATCACTCAAATTCCCTTCTTCTACCCCCCACCAAAAGTACAAGAATTTAAAGTATCTGTGATGCTTACCCTTCCCAACATGGTGCTCACCACCCCTGTATGGTATCTACACCCTCCTATGATGGTTCCTCAACCATCCCTCCTTCCTCAGTCAGAGGGAATCCCGATGCAGATTACAGTACTAACTCTGGCCACGCCACCCTCACCCACAATCATCAGCACCATTACTACGGTTGGGGGAAGATGAAAGAAGAAAAATCCCATTGCTCCACTTCCTCCCCAATTTCAAACTCCTTGTGAACTCTATGAAAGAGAGGGGTGTCCTTCTCTTCCTGAATTACACAATCTAATCCAACTCCCTCAAGTGACCACATCACTTGCCCCTTCACCAAGCACATCAAGTACTACCATCACATCCTCCACTACATACAGTAAAGGGCTGGGAACCAAATTTGCTTCTGCCATTTGTTCAGAGTATGGCCACTACACTCATCATTTCCCATCTCTACCTCAGTTTCGAAAGATGCTAACGACAATATGCCAAACCATTCAGCAAGAGCCCCGTCCACCACCACTTTTGGGTACCCACATAACTGACATTCACTATGTCACTACATCAGTCCCTGAACAAATGAGATTCCCTTGCTCTCTTTGTGACTCACTTGCTCATTTCACATACCAGTGTCCTTTGATCATTGAATATAGGCATCGTCAAGTAACCCTTCTTCAAAATAATTCGACCACCTCACCTCATGTGACACAAGTGACACCTCAAATCCCTTCTCCAGATACTGTTCACATCACCTCCCTTAAACCTAAGTCACTTCCCACCCCTCCATGGTTCCTGGATAGAATGTCTGAAGATATTTCCCCAAATCCTCCCAATTCTTCAGTTCATTTCCTCCAGGAAATCTTACCCCCTACCATAGTTTATCCCCCATAGTGTCTGGACATTTGGTTTATTTCAAGTGAACCATCGCAACATGGTTGCGATATCCCCTCTACCTCTTCACCACTTGAGGACAATCTCACGGTGACAGTCACCCATGTCACCTCCACGGATCCCCTGTGTTCTCACATTTTTCACTATGACGAAGATATCCTAGAGGAACTCACTACCCCCAATTGTCGATGGAATGAACTCCATCACAAAGTGATTTTTCTCTCACAGGAATCATTTGACCCTCCTAGCCAAGCCTCCATATGTGCAATCAAAACCAATGATTTTATTCCCTCAGGGCATATAGAATGGTTCAACAACCTTATCCTTGCACCCGATTCTTTTGAAGAAGGAAACATGGCCAATATATCCCCCACTGTCAAAACTGACATTTCCATCAATCCGAGAATCATAGAGGAAATCACCATTGGCACAACATGATCCCTTGAGGAACTCACAACTTACAAAGCTCTCTTTCAGGAATACTGGGATATTTTTTCCTGGGCATATACAAAGATTTCTGGCCTCGATCCTTCTATCATCGAACATCACATTGACACATGGGAAGATGTCGCCCCAATCTGTCAAAAGAAACACCCACTTCACCCATCCAAATTTGTGGCTATCAAATCCAAAATTGACAAGTTACGCATTGCAGGGTTCATATACCCCATCGCGTATACCTCATGGGTTTCCAACCTCGTCTCCATTAACAAGAAGCAGGGCATTATTCATGTCTACACTAACTTTCGCGATCTCAACCATGCGTGTCCCAAAGACAACTTTCCATTGCCTTTCATAAACCAAATTATTGACGACTTTGTCGACCACGCCACATTGTCCTTCATGGATGGGTTCTTTGGCTACAATCAAATCCAAATCCATCCAATAGATTAGTATAAAACCATTTTTACTAGCCCATGGGGTACATTTTCTTATCATGTCATGCCTTTTGGACTGAAAAACATAGGTGCTACATTCCAATGGGCCATGACTTATGTTTTCCATGATCTTGCTTGCATAATCCTCGGTTACTTGGAGGACCTCATGACTCAATCCAAGAAACGAACTCAACATTTATATGACTTACGAGTTGTCTTTCAATGATGTCACCAATACAATATCTACTTGAACCCCCTCAGGTATGTATTTTGTGTCACCGTCGGAAACCTCCTTGGGTTCATAGTCTCCTGACATGGCATCATAGTGGACCCCCTCAAGGTCCAAGATATCAAAAAATTTCCACCACCTAGGAATTTGCGCCAACTGCAGAGCCTACAAGGAAAAACCAACTTTTTACGATGATTTTTCCTAGATTACGCCACTCGCACGCATGGTTTTCTTCGCTTGCTACGTCATGATATCCCATTTCAATGGGATGAACATGACCAAACCGATTTTGATGATTTAAAAGAAACGCTATCCAATGCCCCTTTGATTACTCCTCCAGACTATGATCACGATTACATCCTCTACTTGTCAGCCTCAGTCGTCTCAGTAGTAGGAGTCCTCGTCCAACTAGGGGATGACGGACATGAGCATGTTATTTACTACATTAGTAAAAATATTTTAGGACCACACTTGAAATACAATCATGATGAGATACTAGCCCTTACAGTTGTCCTTCTAGTCTAGAAACTGCATCATTATATCCTTCTTTGCACTACCAATATTGTGGCAGACTTTAACCCCATGTAGTACTTGCTTAGTCAACGACAGATTAATGGAAAATTTTCCCGATGGATCGTCATCCTTTAGGAATACGACCTAGAGTTCTCAACTCCAAAAATAAAGAAATCACTTGTTATCTCCGAACTCATCAATATGGATTTTCCAGACAAATACATCTTCTTCATCCCCTCGGATGACCCCTGGTATAGAGACCTCCTCGTCTACCTTCGGACACAAAATTTTGGGTCTCATCTCTCTCGAGATGATCATCGACATATGTGCCACTAGGCCCCTCGGTACCTCATCATTGGTGAAGTTTTGTATCGATGTGGGGTCGACACCATACTTCGTCGATGTTTGACCATTGACAAAGAAGATAGAGTCTTGAACAATTTCCATAGTGGCGCTTGTGGTGTCCACCTCTCAGGTATGTCCACCGCCCAAAACATCATTCGAGAAGGATACTTCTGGCCCACATTGTTTCATGAATTCATCCACGTTGTCAAGCGATGCGACAAATGCTAGATCTATGCAAACAAAGCATGAGCGCCACCCACGCTTCTACACCCAGTCATCACCACCGACCCATTTTTCAAATTGGGCATATACTTCATGACTTGCAACCCCCCGTCGAGTAATGGACACAAGTACATTGTCATGGCAGTAGATTACTTTACCAAATGGGTCGAAGCCATGCCTACCTTCAACAATACCGCTGACATAAAAACGTGTTTTTCCTTCAACCACGTCATTATCGATTTCATAATTCCACTACAATTAGTATCCGATCATGATAAGAACTTTGAGAATGAGATCTTTGTTGAACTCTCCTCAAAATTAGGCTTATCCCATGAGTTTTCCTCCCCATACTACCCTCAGTCCAATGGATAGGTTGAGGTTGTTAACAAAGTCCTCAAAACCATGTTGCAACGTATTGTCAACAAACATAAGACCAATTGGCGTCATATGTTGTTTTCAACATTATCGGCTTATCACACGGTAGTCAAAACTGCCACCAGTTTTATGACGTTTCATCTCATCCATGGGATCAAAGCCACCCTCCCCATTGAGTGTGAAATTCCCATGTTGTGCACTGCCATCGAGCTATCACCTGAAAATGCTCCAATGGAGCAACACTTGTTGATCTTAGATTCGTTGGATGAAGATCGTCAATCTTCATTATAGAACAATGAGGTGGCTAAAAAATGGTCCAAATCCACCTTTGACCACCATGTCAACCTTCACTCATTTAAAGAAGGAGATCTTATCCTAGCCTACGACATCGCTCACGATACTCTCAGTCATGGGAAATTTGATTCATTATGGCATGGATCCTACATTGTCCAACGCTGCCTCACTAAAGGTGCATACATCCTGACCTCTCCAGAAGGCTATCCCCTCAAAGAACTCGTCAACGGGTTGTACTTAAATATGTTTTATGCCTGAGCATAGTCATTCTACCCTAGGCTTTTTCTTTGGACACATTTGTAGATCTTTTAGTCTTCTTTTTCACCTCCATGCCTCATGTTTGATCTACCATCCATGTTATTGACAGATGCATCCTCCATCAGACTACCACATTGGTTATGTTGATGGCGCTATATACCAAGGAGACATTTTCATTTGGAATCATCTTGTACTTGAACATTTGTGTGGGGTAAAAGGAGGTTTCCCCCTCAAAGAGGCTTATTTTATGAAATTATCTATTTTTCAAGGCGTTGAGTACTTATTCTGAGGTTTTTCTATGCTAAATTGTTATTTGGTTCTTAACACCTTCCCTATACAAAATGGGTATCAACTATTCTATACAAAATGGGCACGCATGTATATATAAATACAAAAAATAGAACTGACACTCATGGTGCCCCCAAAGCTCCCCCACTGGGTCCCCTATCGGTAGAAATCATCCCATAAGGTGGGGGTCCTCTAGGTCCGGGGGGAAGTCGACCAGTCATCGTTGCACTTGCTATAGCTACTTGGCGGATCAAGGTTTGTCACTCTGTCAGAACACCCACACACTGCTCCAGGACTCTCTCATCATGAATGTATGGCCACATGCCTTCCAACACACCATGCAACACCTCCTCAAACTGGCGATGGAGATCCTCCATCCCCTCGCCATCCTCTACCTGCAGAGCATGTGATGGCCCCACACTTGGATCATCGAACCTGCATCTCTGGTCGGCCCTTGCCTCACCCACTGGCCTTGCACCAACATCATCCCTCCAATGTTTCTCTCCTACCCACGGCTATGCCCACAATGGTCTCACTGGTCTATGGAGAGTCGGCTCTCCAACCATATCCCCCTCTCTGCCTCGAGGCCCCACATATGAAAAAAAAAAAACAAAGATAACATCAATGTCCATATATATATAAACATAAGCTACATTATCAAAAAAACAAAACATAAATACACCAACATACTTCTCTGGTCCCAGACCTCTCTAAGAGGCAGCTCCATGTCCGGGTCATGTCGAAAATCCATCCCAAGATATGGGAATCAAAGTATGATCTGTGACATGTGATGCCACACATGGGCCAACGTGGCCATAAAGTAATGGCCACCCTCTCCCCCTCCGTTTTGTGCCAAAATTTGAGCCCACCACATTAGTCACGACTCCTGCAGCCCTTCAGGCGGTAGAAAAACCCTCAGGCGCAACATGGGCACCCTCTCTAGAAACCATGTCACAAGGATGAACCCAAAGGAAAAATCACCAGAGTCGGTGGTCCGACACCGGTGAATTTTCCCCATCATCCTAGAGTGCATCGTCATCCCCCAGGAAAAGAAGTCACCATCTAGGAACCTCTCCATAATCCTTAGCTGACCTCCAGAAATCCATTGGGTTGCTTTGTTAAGAGCATGAATATATCTAAAAATATAATCACCACAAATACTGAATACACAATAGATCCACAGAGCAATATAAAATAAAAAACACTTTATTATTACCAAACCCTTGAGGTAGGGAAACACCATACAATGGATCCTATTATGGAAGGGATCCTCTCGTGTTCACTTGCCTCTTGGAGGGGGCATCCTCCTATTGAGCTACAACTCACAACACAATAATTCTCTTCATGTCCCATTACATTGCTTGAACCCCTTTATATAGTGCTACCATAACCTAAGAACATTCTAGAGGAGGAATCTTCTAGAAGTAGAACCTTCTAAGAAGTC
>JZKD02S1961531.1:273255-303243 GCA_000966675.3 Picea glauca
ATGTCCATGATTCTTGCCTCTTAGTAAATTCAATATTTAAAACTTAAGGAAAGCGTCCTATTCTGTTTTGCTTTGTTCTAGATCCAGGTGGATCTAGGGAGATCGGTTTGTGTCCTCACTTACAGATTTATCCAATAACATCTGTTAACTCATTTCCAATTTAATAAGCCCCTGAATTTTCCTTTCTACTTCGTGAAAAGTCTTGAGAAAATTTCTTCCCAAGTGTGTTAAAAATTGGCCAATCCTCACAACAGTCCATTCCACCACGACATCATCAAATTGCTTGTCATAACCGAGTTGAAAAAATAGGGCAAGACATGGGATGAATTCCTCTATCAATTCCCAAACCCCCATATCATAGTCAATACCAACAAGAGATCAATTGATTTAGGAATTGTTACTCCATCTAAGCCTCATTATCCAAAGGCTCCAAACCCTCCAACTCAAACTATCTCTATGTATGAACAAAAGGCCAAAAAATTGTTGATTCCCCTGCAACCTCATCGGGCAAGAAAACCAAAAATCTTACTGATAATTCCCCATTTCCTTCAACACTTGTTGATCCTCAACCTAAGAAGTTACAAGATGCATTTCAACAAGATTTTCCTTCAGTCCCTATGAATAGAAGAGGATCCAATCGATTCAAAGGGGAATATTTTTGAAGAAGTACCCGAAGTGCAAGTGGAAAACCTAATGTAAAACCTCCAAGCACTTCGGATCCAATCCAAGTGTCTTTTGATCTTGAAAGCCCCCATAAAATACTCAGAGAAGTTTCTGTAGAAGAGTTTGAGCATGATAAAGAAGTTAAATATAAACCTAATATCTCTCACAAAAACTCTATTTCCTACCTCCCAGATGCCTACATCAACTTCCAAAGTTGATATACCTTCTACATCTATCAAGGGATCCAAGCCCTCTTCTTTTGAACCATCTTATAATACCCCAATTATTGAGAAATTACAACAAGAAAATTCTCATTTGCTTGAACAATTTGAAGAGTGAAAAACTATGGATAGGCATCTACATAATGACAATGCAGTATTGCAAGAAAAAGTGAATTCTCTCAAACGATTGGTTGATCAAATGACCACCACCAATCGAAGCCTCGGGACGTAATTGAAACATCGTAAAAGGCCCAAGGAAAAATCTCTAAGACAAGAGGGAGAAGATTCTAAAGACAATCCACCCCCTCCTTCATGAGTCTAGTTATGTCGGGTGATTCATTTTTGTTTGTAGAGGGACCTGCAAATCCTTAGGCGTGGGGGTAATGTTGGGTTCATGTTTTGATTATTTTATTGTGATGATCAAATCCTTTTTGCATCGATATTAAATATGATATGCTTCATATTATCCATTTTGAAGGATTCTCAAAGGTTTATATATCAATTGTGTAACGTCCTCGACCATCCATTCTAGGCCACTCTATGCCATAGAACTCTTACGTTATCTCTGCAGAACATACTGTAACATACCCAACATCTAATTGAGCTATGCCACATGAATTTTTTGAACTGTATGCAATTAAAATATATACACACAGAAATCTTGCGGAAGCATTATATATAAAATGAAAACATACAATATACATGTGTAAATGAATGGATTCACACTGAAATAATAGTAAACTTATACATGCAGCATATACAAGAAATAACCATAAAAATAAACACAGTTATAACCACACATATGATAACCCATAAAAGTAATCACGTAAATAACAATGCAACATGTAAATTTATCACACAATTGGCACTTATCTTGGTAAGAATGTCACAATTGCATTCAGACCTTCCATGAACCTCCCATCCTTAGACCACACTGTTCATCACTCTCAACAATGAGTCACCCCCGAGATAGGACTAAACTCTACCTGGGTAAAGGGATTCCTAACCAGGCTAAAGGCTCATAGACAACAGGAAAGACTCTGTCTCAAGTTCCAACTAAAACTAAAAGCCTACAGTCCCTCATTCCCCACATGCTTGTCCCACCCAGGAAGTGTGCTCCTTCTCTACTCAACAGTCCTTCAGTTCCCCCACTTCCTTTCCGGGTTTCAACAACAAGCTGGATAGGAAGTCTTAAAGCACTAAATCTACAGTTTAACACCTTCAGGAAATCAATTCCCAGCAATTCTCTCACCCAGAGAACTTCTCACGGTCTTGACAACCTACCTCTTTAATGTCCCATGGGTCTGACAACCCACTTCTTCAATTCAACTCCGAAGCTAACTAGATACACCGACACAAAAATGGCTATGGATACAGGTTCTGATACAGTGATGATGGTACGAAGGATAGCTCAATGGGTGTGTGCGCGCTCATGGATGATTGACTGGATGACTGAATGATGGAAGGAATGATGGAAAAGATGATGGGAAATGAAATAAGTCCCAACCATATGTATGCATGTCCCCAAATTGACACTTGTCATGTTGGGAGCTACTTTGGCCCACTTGTCCCCAACTTTAGAACTTAGGATAAAATAATTATCCATACTTTATGATTTAAGAAATATTAATATAATATTCCTTTTTGGCTTAAGATCCCTAGCTTAGCCCCTTTTTCTTAACTTTTAGGCCCCTCCCTTTCCCTAACTAGTGGAGTTTAGTCCCCCATATCTTTTATCATGGTCGGTCTTCACGCAGTGATGTATTTTATATTAATTATGAGATATATACAAAAGTAGGCACACTGGCCTTTAACATCTAGGATCTCCAGCCTAATCAAAACATAAGCATCCTAGCTTATAATAATTAGCTCACCAGCCTATAAAATGAAACATATACACAAAGGTTTGCTGGCCTCAATATCGCGCGCACTTAAGATGCTGCACACGGTATCCTGGAATGTGCACAATTCCTCATTTTACTGCGCAGTACATGCGTGCACTATACCATGAAATGTGCATACAAACATGATATCAAACAACTCACCATATTAAGTACATTTTCATTTACATTATAGTCAGGTTCAGCCTAGGGATATTACAATCGCCTCCCCTTATTTATGTAGTGTACTCAGTGCATCATGTACCCATATACAACAAAATTTTAAAAATCCTCAAAAAGATGTGGGTATTCTGCCCGCATTGCATCCTCATGCTCCCAAGTAGCATCCTCAGGACCATACCAGGTCCATTGGACCTTTACAATCCCTATCGATCGATTCCAGATATGTTTGATTTTCCAATCCATAATGCATATCAGATGCACTTGAAAAACATCTTCTTTCTCCACCTGAATCACATTCCAATCAATAACATGATTAGCATTAGGTATATATTTATTAAGAAATGATACATGGAATACATTATGAATAGTCATAGATGTAGGAAATGCAATCATATAAGCTACTGGACCAATCTTTTGTAGGATTTCAAACAGCCCACAATAGTGAGCTGCCAACTTTGAACAATTTCCCAACTTCAGGGAACTTCTGTTACCCTCCACTTTCAAGAATACATGATCACCCACTTTAAATTCCCTGTGAGTTCTGCCCTTATCAGCATAACTTTTCTGCTTGTCTTGGGCAACCTTTAATTTGTTTTTTACTTTTATCATTTTCTCCTCCATTTCCCTGAGAAAATCTGGCCCAACCACTTCTCTGTCTACTAGGTTATCCCAACTTACTAGTTTGTTTCACTTTCTACCATAAAGTCCCTCAAATGGGGTCATCTTTAGAGATGCTTGGTACCCATTGTTATAATCAAGCTCTACCAAGTGTATGTAGTCTTCCCATTTTTATGGTTTATCCATCACATACATCCTCAACATATCTTCAATCACTTGATTCACCCTCTCTGTTTGCCCATCTGATTCTAGATGATAAGCTATACTAAAATTCAAATTTGTTCCAAGTCCATTAAATAATCCCTTCCAAAATTTTGAGGTAAATTTTGGATCTCTGTCAGACACAATTGTCTTGGGTATGCCATGTAATCTAGCAATTTCCTTCATACAAACATCAACGATGTTGTCTTCCTTGTGAGTGAGCTTAACTGGAACAAAATGGGCAACTTTAGTAAGCTTATCCACCACTAACATGATATAATCATGTTGCTTGTTTGTTCTGGGAATTTTGGTGATGAAATCCATTGTTACAACTTCCCATTTCCACTCAGGAATGGGTAATGGTTGTAACAAACCAGTTGGGTGCCTATGCTTAACCTTTACCCTTTGACATTCCAAACATATGGCAATAAAACTAGCAACGTCTTTCTTCATTCCTAGCCAATATATTGGCTCTTGACAACTGCAATAGTTTTTTGATATCCTGGGTGCCCAACATAAGGTACATTATTCATTTCCTTCAATATGAGATTTTTCAATTCCTGAGAATTTGGTACATAAATTCTTCCCATGTACATGAGAATTTCATCATTATCTAGCTTATATTCCTCAATTTTCTGCTGCAAACTACCTTGTTGTAATTTTCCCACTAATTCCTTGAATTGTGAATCTAATTTGGCATCCTCTATAATTCTATCTTTCAAATCTGATTGGTACATGCTAATGGATGTAGCATGCAATTCATGTACTATTTTGCTGAGTGCATCAACCACTTTGTTCTCTTTTCCCTTGATATGCTTTATATCAAAGTCATATTCACTCAGAAATTCTAACCATTTGGTTTGCCTAGCATTTAGAGTTGGCTGATCAAATAAATATTTCAGACCATTATGGTCTATTCTTAGATCAAACCTTTTCCCCATGAGGTAGTGTCTCCATTTCCTCGAGGCATGCACTATGGCTGCCAACTCCAAATCATGAGTGGCATAGTGTCTTTCATGCTCCTTCAACTTCCTTAATTGATAACATATAACAAACCCATTTTGAATGAGGACTCCACCAAGTCCCTCTTTACATGCATCTGTGCATATAATGAAGTCTTCATTTGGGTCTGCAATCCTTAGTATTGAAGCAATTGTTAATAATTGTTTCAATTGTTGGAAACTCTTTTCACACTCCAATGTCCACTAAATCTTCACACCCTTTCTTTGCAAGGAAGTGATTGGGTGTGAAATCTTTGAGAATCCTTCAATAAATCTCCTATAGTAGCCTGCAAGGCCCATGGATAATCTAACCTCTGTCACATTCTTTGGCATTTACCACTCTCTAATGACTTCTATCTTCTCAGTATCCACTGCTATCCCATCCTTTGAAATAATATGCCCCAAATAATGAATTTTCTTTTGATAAAATGAGCACTTGCGCAATTTGGCATACAACTGATGCTCCCTTAATACTTGCAACACCATTATCAAATGATGTTCATGCTCTTCTTATGACTTGGAATATACAAGAAAATCATTCAAAAAGACAATGACAAACTTGTCTAAATATTCTCGGAAAACACCATTCATTAAGAAGATGAAAACAACTGGTGCATTTGACAACCCAAATGGCACCACTGTGAACTCATAATGATCATACCTTGTCCTAAAGGCGGTCTTGATGATATCTTCCTCTTTAATCCTTACCTAATGGTATCCTGACCTGAGATCTATCTTTGAAAATATATTTGCATCCTTCAATTGATCAAAAAGATCATCAATCCTTGGAAGAGGATACTTGTTCTTATAGTCACTTTATTCAACTATTTGAAATCAATGCACAATATTAATGTCCCATATTTCTTCTTCACGAATAAGACTGGGGCACCCCAAGGTGACACACTTGGGTGTATATACCCCTTATTCAGAAGCTCTTCAAGATGCATTTGAAGCTCCTTCAACTCTGGTGTACTCATTATGTAAGGAGTCTTTGACACTAGAGCTTCTCCAAGCATTAAATTTATAAAAAAATCAATATCTCTCTTTGGGGGTAGTCCTGGTACCTCCTTGAACACATCTTCAAAATATTCTAGGACTACATGATCTTCCAAGTTTGGCACCTTATCTTTAGGTGTCTCTTTGATATGTGCTGCAAATATTTGACACCCTTTTCTGTAACATTTCTTCAGCTGCAAAGATGAAATTTCTCTTATGGTTATTTCCCTGGGAATTCCTTGCTCTTTCCTTAGGGTCCCTTCCTCATCCAAGCAAGTAAATGTCTTGTTATGGGAGTCTAGGATGGCATGATGTTGGTCCAACCAATCCATCCCCATTAGAAAGTCATAGGAACCCAAAGGCAAGATGTTCAAATATGCCCTGGTGTTCAATTCATTCATGTCCATAAGACATGACTTAACCATCTCATTAAATTTTATTTTGGCTCTTGTAGCCAACTGCAACAACCAAGATTTCCCATGCTTTCTTCTTGGAAAACGAAAACTTTCCACCATCTTAGGATCTATATAACTATGACTAGCTCCTAAATCAATTAAAATAACAATGGTTTGGTTGTTGATAATACCTTCCACTTCAATCATATGTGACTGATATTTTTCTTGCTTGTTGTCCAGGGCTACATAGATCTTGGGTACATTTATGCCCATGTCCACTGTTTGAGCTTTTTGTACATTGTGAACAATTCTCCCTTTTTCACCTTTGTGAGGACAATCTCTGTACATGTGATCTCCTTTACAACCCCAACATTGAATAGGTGGTTTCCTTGGCCTTTGACCCCCTGTTTCAATCTCTCTGGGTTCTCTAGGAGTTTGTTGTCCTTGTGGATTATTTATGAAGAATGGAGGCTTAGATCCCTTCTTCCTCTGATCTACCTTGAATTTATTTTTGTCTTCCCAGGCTTTTTGAAAATTTGGCCTTGCGTTTTGCTGATCTTAAAGGCATTTACCTCACCTTATGGTCTCCTCCAATGTCTTGGGATCATCATACTGTATTTTGTCACTGATGAATGCCAACAATCCACTTAAATACCTCTGAATCTTAACTGCCTCATCCTTGAGGAAAGAGACATACTTCAACAATTCTAAAAACCTTCTCTCATATTCATCTATGGTCATACTCCCAAGCTTGAGTTCAAATAACTGTTTCATTTTTTGTCATAATATCTCTTACTCAAGTATCTCTTCTCAAAATACTTCTTGAATTCCCTCCAAGTAACACTTTTCTCTTTAATGTGCTGCACCTGCACAAGTTGATCCCACCACATGGATTCCTTTCCCTTGTGTTGGTAGATGGAAATTCTACCTTCTACATGAGAATAATAGTTATTCAATTGAAAATACTTTCTCATGCCCAGCAACCATGTCTCTGCATCTTCATCTTTCTTGTGCTCACCATCAAATGTAGGAGGTTTGATTTTGTTCATTTCTCCTTGTAGCTCATCCACCCCGGACCTCTTATGCTTTATGAAAGGGGATGGACTTGGGGTGTTTCCTTCTCTCTTATTGGAATTCCTTGAGGAGTGATGGTGATGTCTATTAACACTTATTTATTTTCTTTTCTCATCAGAAGGCCTGCAACTTCTTGATTTGCTTGAGCCACTCTCCTTATCCAATTTATTTTCTATTATGTTCAATGTCTCCAATAACTTCATGTTGAAGTCATCCTACTACTCCCCGGCTCTCATAAGCCTTTCATTATAATATTTATGGCTTTGGACATCCTTCTATAAATTTTTAATGGTCTTTGTCATATTCATGTTTTCATTCCTTTCATCTCCATGTCCATTGGAGTTTGTTCCTTCAATGCCCATATAGACATCCATCCCTCTGATCTCATCCTACTGACTGTAAGTCCCTTGTGCCTCTTCCATTACTATGGAATTTGTGATGATTCTGATTTGATCTAGTTGTTATTATCTGTGCAAAATGTGCAACCAACAAAAATTTGTCAGGCTAATTGTTTCAACAATTTCATGAAAATATGAACCATTATGGTTGAATAATACATATCAGAATTCTTTCTTCTGATTCCCTAGAAATTTGAATTCCCAAATCAATTTTCTGGGAAGATATTTAGATTCCAATTTCCAACACCTTTCCAATGCCTACTCCCATGCTCAATTCCGAGTCTTGAGTAGAAAGTTATGGCTATTTAAAAATTGCCCATTAATTGTTTTTTATGTTCGTTTTTCAACTTGGCGCAACTCTGCATTGTAAATATGCATTTATGCACCTAATCATTTGGAATTTTCGCAGGATATAAATTGGATTTCCTCATATACATATTATGGACACTCTATCCAAGTTTCATCTCTTTTTGGGTTCTTGGCTGCTAGTTACAACCTGTTGAAGTTCTAGGCCAAAATACCATATTATAATTGATATGATACAAGTGATTTATTTTCCATATTAACACTTTTAACATGCCCATAAATTTAATTCAGATCTAAGAATATATTCTATGGCTCAATGTCTTTCCATTGACTACCCCTTTGCCTCAATCTGATTCTAGAGCAGAAAGTTATGGCTCTTTGAAGTTAGCGGGGTCTTAAAATTTACCCTTCAGTGTTTGTGCTATAACTTTCTCATAAAAGCTCGATTTGACGAACAATTTACACCATTAGAAATATCTATCTGAGCTCTTTCATTTGAGCTGTAGAGACAAATCATACCTACAATACACATTTGTCTTGTGGTTTCTGAGTTGCTAAAAATGCTCTTAAGGGCCTCAAAAACACGTTGCAAAAGTATGGTGTTCAAGTGATATAAAACATCGCAGAAATCGCTGGTTTTCTGGTGTTGTTCTCCCTCTGAACGACTTTGTGTGCACAATTTCAACCTTTAAACCCATATTTATCATGTGCAACAACAACACAAGGTAAATCATGCTTAACGCACTTTAGAACCACTGTGTATCACTTCTTTGTCGCACCAATAACTTGCGTGCACTACTTTTATGTCTCGTGCCAATATCCAATGCGTGCAATTTTTGTACCATGTGCTGATATTTCACACACATTTCACTCAATGCATTGCACCATGCCAAACTTTAGTATGCCCCACCGCACACCAATACTTTGCACGCACCATTTACTAAGTTGTCATGCGACAACATATACCCACATTGCGCGCGCAACTACCATACTCCACTGCATTGTGCCAATACTGTGCACACCACGTGCACCATTATTATGAGTGTTCACACTGCGTGCACTTCTTATATGTATGCACACTACACAATGATAAATTTAGTGCGCGGTTCTGAACACCAATATTTTTGTCGCGCGATGCCAAAATTTAGCGTGCACACCAGCACGCCGATATTTTTCCTCGCGGTGCCCAATTTTTACATATCACCATATTTTACTGTGCATCATGCATATTTAGTGCGCCAACCTGTGCAAATTCATTTTTATGTGCATCAATTCTTCATGAATTCCGTTGCAGAAATTGGGGCTTTTGGCTTAAGTTTTTCCCGAATTTACCATAGGCATTCTGCAACTATGAAATTCGTTCAATTTCACCCCAATAACACCAGTTCAACCTCTATAACAATAAATCATCATGAGTTGACATTTCTGGAACAAATTTACCCAAAATCAATTCATGAATTGTGAATTTTAATTACTAAATTTGCTCCATCTGTCATGGCTTCACCGTGACTTCAAATTTGACCAATTCCAGGTCCGAATTTTCTAGAACAGATATTAAATCGGTAATATCTCATCACTTGGCCGAATTTCTCCATTTTATCATGAATTTAACAACAGAAATTGGGGCTTTTCCCCAATTCCTCCCAGTTGTTGTTACTTTTTACCATGGAGGCTCTACAAACTGAAATTTGGCCACTTCGAAATAAATCCTCTGTGACATTTCACTTCAACTCAACTTTCTCGGCCCATCCAGGCTCAGTGTTGAAAACTGAAGCTCTGATACCATATTGTAACATCCCCAACCATCCAACAGGCTGTGCAATGGAACTACTAAGATGCTTTACTCATCTCTAATACCATATTATAACGTCCTCGACCATCCATGTCGGGCCACGCTATGCCAGAGAACTCTTATGTTATCTCTGAGGAAAATACTATAACATACCCAACATCTAACTGAGTTATGCCACATGAATTTTTTGAACTGTATGCAATTAAAATATATACACACAGAACTCTTGTAGAAGCATTATATATAAAATGTAAACATAAAAAATACATATGTAAATGAATGGATTCACACTGAAATAATAGTAAACACATACATGCAACATATACAAGAAATACCCATAAAAATAAACACAGTTATAACATCACATATGATAACCCATAAAAATAAGCATGTAAATAACAATGCAACATGTAAATTTATCACACAATTGGCACTTATCTTGGTAATAATGTCACCAATTGCATGAAAACCTTCCATAAACCTCCCATCCTTAGACCACACTGTTCATCACTCTCAACAGTGAGTCACTCCCGAGTTGGGACTAAAATCCACCCGGGTAAAGGGATTCCTAACTAGGCTAAAGGCTCATAGACAACAGGAAAGACTTCGTCTCAGGTGCCAACTAAAACTAATAGCCTACATTCCCTCATTACCCACATGCCTATCCCACCCAGGAAGTGTACCCCTTCTCTGCTCAATAGTCCTTTGGCTGCCCCACTTCCTTTTCGGGCTTCAACAATAGGATGGACATGAAGTTTCAAAGAACTATAGCTATAGTTTATCACCTTCAGGAAATCAATTCCCAACAATTATTTCACTCGGAGAATCACTCACGGGCCTGACAACTCACCTCTTCAATGTCCCACAGGCCTGACAACCCGCTTCTTCAGTCCAACTCGCAAGATAACCAAATATATCGACACAAAAATGGATATGGATACGAGTTAGGGTACAATAATGATGGTACAAAGAATAACTCAATGGGTGTGTGCATGCTTATGTATGATTGACTGGATGACTGACTGATGGAAGGAATGATGGAAAAGATGATGGAAAATGATATAAGTCCCAACCATATGTATGCATGTCCCTAACTTGACACTTGTCATGTTGGGAGCTACTTTGGCCCACTTGTCCCCAACTTTAGAACTTAGGATAAAATAATTATCCATACTTCATGATTTAATAAATATTAATATAATATTCCTTTTTGGCTTAATCTCCCTATCTTATCCCCTTTTTCTTAACTTTTAGGTCCCTCCCTTTCCCTAACCAATGGAGCTTAGTCCCCCATCTCTTTTATCGTGGTTGGTCTGCACACAACTATGTATTTTATATTAATTATGAGATATATACAAAAGTAGGCACACTGGCCTTTAACATATAGGCTCCCTGGCATAATCAAAACATAAGAATCCTAGCTTATAATAACTGGCTCACCAACCTATAAAACAAATCATATACACAAAGGTTCATTGGCCTCAATATCACACACACTTAAGTTGTTGCGTGCGGTATCCTGGAATGTGCACACTTAGTCATTTTACTTCGCAGTACATGTGCACACTATACCATGAAATGTGCATACAAAAATGATATCAAACAACTCACTAGATTAGGTACATTTTCATTTACATTACAATTGGGTTTGGCCTAGGGATATTACAAATTTACCATGAATTCGCATGACGTATGTATATTTGGTGTTTTTTAAATGGTTTTGTGATCAATTCAGCTCGGTTTGATGTTTATGAAGATCTAATGCATGGTTTTCTTGCAACGGGGAGAAATCGCGGTCCGATCCTCCATCAGGTACCTCATCCGGTACTCCATTCAACACTTGATCCGACACGTGATCCAACACTCCATCCGACACGCGATCCAACACTCCATCCGACACGCGATCTAACACTTAGAGCACATTGGAGCTGGCGGGTTGTACATTTGCGGCCTTTGGTGGATGAATCAGGGATATGGGTTTTGTGCCCCCTCATGGCCTCCAGCTATAGAGCTCAACACACCTTGGATTGGGCAATTGTAGTGATTGTTTAGTGGATCACAAAATTACTAGAAGATGTTGTTAGAACTCATTGAATGAGTTTGTTGTTTTTAGAGGAGGTCGAACCTTCCAGTGGTCGACCTCTCAAGATGTAATCATCTATAAATACCACTACCTGTGGCACAAATGAGAGGAAAAATTTTATTGTTTAATACATACATTATCTGCAATTTTGTTCTAGACTCTGTTTTTATGATTAATGATAGTATTGCGTTGATTTAGCACCTGCGTTTTCTTGTTGGAGTGTAGCCATGACCTCCTGGGGGGCCTACCAGTGGTCTGGGTGATTGTGTATATCAGTATATATTTTTTGTTCATCTTGTTGCTTATTTAGAATTCACAATTGTTTCTTTACTGCATGTATTTCTCAATTTTAATTGATGTGTATATGTCAATTATAACTTGTTAATCTAATTCATTTTCCTTAATTGCAGTTTGCTTGATTAAATTGTGTAGATCATATAAAGAAGTTCATGGTTATGTGTTGTTTGCAGGTTGTAGGAGCTGGTTAATTGTAGTATTGTGTCTTTTTCCTTCTTAGCTATAAATCATCCTCCATGATACTAATTTAGATAGTTTCATTGAAGTCTTGATTAATTATTTTGGTTTTGATAACTTAGACATAACATTAGTTTAGACAGAGCATTAGTTTAGACAGATCATTAACTTAGACATAGCATTAGTGTAGACAAAGCATTAGTTTAAGATTGGTTTATTTGTAACCTTTGACATATTAGTGGTGTTAAGTTTTGATAGCTTTAATTGAGATAGATTTAATTGGCATTTCAATTATTCTTTGCAGGTTTATTTTGTTTATTGATTTTGATTTAGCATGATAGGACATAAATAGATTTTGGATTATGATTTTTAAAATCATTTTGGTTAATTTCAAAATACGATTTTTAATGATAGAATTAGTTTAGTTTAGATCATGAAATATCAATTATGAATTTGAATTGTAATTTATAGTTGACATTGATCAAGAATTAGAAGTTTGCACATAGTGAATTTGAAGTAGGTTTTCTTTTTAATCATGAGTTCATGATTTTATAGATTTGCTTGAAGTAGTGATTTTGAATAGAGTGTTTTGAGAAATTGATGATTGATGTATAAAGTTTAGAGATCACAAGGATTTTAGAAATACTTAGTGTTGCTTCTATGATGGCAAAACTTTCCTTAGATTTCCTTATTCATACTTTCCATTTCTCTGTAGAAGTCAGCATTGAATTAATTCCTCTTGAATTGTCACTAATAGTTAGATGCCATCGTGATGTTATTTGACACTGAAGACACAATCATCACCTTTGAATACTTTCTTTCTTTTTATTTCAAGCTAGAAATAGTTTTGATCAATTATAATTTGAATAAAGTCATAACACTTTTACTTTTGATTAAGTAGATTAAAATTTCTTCTTCGCGAAATAGAAATAGTTATGAGTTCTTTTTAAGAATAGAGTTCACTTGTCAAAATATTTTTGATAGATTAGTTGTTTACTTGTTTACTTGCTCAGAGATAGATAGATCAAATAAATCAGAAATAACTTACTGGATGTTGCTTACTTAAAAAGATATTTAATAGATTAACTAGATTTAAAATCTATTGCTATTTTCTTATTTAGAAATAGGCCATAAATTCATTGTTTGAAGTTCCTTAGGATAAATAGTTCATAATTCTAGAATTGATTAACATAGAATTTGTTAATTAACTAAAATTGAAAAATCATCTCTTTAGAAAGTAGATTGATAGAGTGTTGATCCCTAGGGTAGACCATCTCCTTAGTTAGATAATACTTCCATTATCTTTTATTCCTTGGCTCATATAGTGCCACAAATCTATGTTTACTTACCCCGGGTTGACAATTTAATTGAGGGAATTAGGGCATATAGAATACACATCAAGGATATAATATCCCTTTTCAATTTGATTTACAACCTATTTTGGGTGGATGACAATACATATCAGTCATCTATTTTCGGTTTGTCAAAGTAATTGGAACAAGTGGATGAAAGAAGATCAGGTGGATATATGAAGATTAAGTGAAAGATGAAGCATACCAACCAGGTATAATCAAATCAACAAAAGGCCTATCTCTATGAAAAATTTCTTCTTAGATTATAGGAGCTAAGATGTAATTGTTTTCTATTCTATATATCAATAGATATAGGAAAAGTTTCCCCTCAGGGTTTGCAGGAGTTAGTTTGAGATATCCCTAGATATGAGACTGATCATAAGTGTATGAAACAGATGTAAAGCTCTATATATTTGATGAAGTAGAAGAGGAATGGGTCGAATCCCTATTTTTGTCTTGATGTTGCATATATAAATATTGTTTTGATCTATCTTGCCTATGTAAAGAATTCAAATGCTAATGAAGTTAATTGTTAGTTGTTATAGAAAGATTTGCCTCACCCTATGAAATCTTGTACAGAGAGCCTTTTTCCATTTCCCTATGCAGAATTTTCAGCCCTTTTTGGAAATCCCAGAGCTAAAAATACATTTTTTCCACATATACACACCTTTCCTACTATACGACATGCATATACATAGGTTTCACCACTACAACCCGCGTACATCAGTATTTGTGCCCAAAAATGAAAAATGGTGTCATGTTTCCATGTCACGATAGGAGATCAATGATCTGTGGCCTTACATATACTGGAAAAATTTTGACTCGGCCCTTCAATTCCATTTGAAGGCTATAAATGGGCCAATGCAGAGCTATGGAAGAGAGGAGAATGAATTCAACTTTGAGAGAAAAGTTACTCTAGAGGAATTATTCACTTTATATTGAGTCTACATCCATTTGTCCTTTAAGTATGAACACAATGTTCATCCCCCAAGCTCTTCCCTTATTGATTGAGAAATTCATTGTCTCTCTTATATGAGCTTTCATTTGGTGGAGGCTCAACTGGAAGGAACTTAGTTTCTCAGTTCTGAATCGTGACGACACAAAAGTATGTAACTTTTTCACTTCTGCTAATCATATATTAATAGAAATACTCTTTTCCCATCCAATTGATATCTTTCAAATAATTGAATTATTATTCCATGGGCATATTTGTTATGTATATTAATGGATTATTCTATCAAATGTGCTAACATCATATATTATCACCATATGCTTTCTTTGCGTGGTTGTTGAGGACTAGTTGCAGGTATATTTATTTGGGTCAAGTGCTCAATAGTGGAGTTCATCAAAGGTTTGGACAAGGTAGGAATTTTATCTTGTCTTGCTAGCATATTTGTTTATATAGCATACTTGAGAATAGAGTTAATTTTTTCAGTCATTTCCTTCTGTTGTGGTTTACCCCTAGCCATAGAGATATTTTCCTCATAACAGAATTGGCGACCATACTGGGATTGAATCATCTTTATTAGGGTTTGGAGTGTTTTTCTCCTTAGATTGTTCTCGTTCCTATTGCCTTTCTTGTCGTATCATTGCTTGACAACCTCAGTTCACTCTGGGTCTGCGTCTTTCATCCTTCTCCTTTTCCTAGATTTGTTTTTGAAACATATATGCAGGTTTTTTCTTGATAGTCGTGTATATACGCATGTTATCCTTCTACAAGATGTGTATATATGCTATGTTTCCTTGAACAGTCGCGTACATCAACCTCTTGTGCTTGTTTGCTGGGTTTGGTGGCTCCTGGGTAGGTTTTGATGATTGTTGAGTCTTCTCGGGTCTCTATAGTGACTGTTAAGTGTCTATAGGATGACAGGAAACCTGTCTTTGGTTGAATTTTTGGGTGGAGTCTTTCTCCTCATATTTTTATTTTGATTGTCCTTGTACATTGGGCTGGGTGTTTTTGTCCTTGGTATGCTACTTGCGTTGTCTCTTTCTATACATAGTACAGTCTTTATATATCACGTTGTTGTTTAGTCCATGCATTTTCATTTTTCTTATATTGAAAATACAAAAATGTTAGGCATTTTACATTGATTGGCATTTTAATATTTTGAGTCTTTGTCATTTAGCTTAGTGCATGTAAATAAATATTGCATTTTTATTTCAGAATTGCAGAGTTGAAATTGAAAATTGCATGGTTTTAAGAATCATATCATTCATTGAAAATTGAAGTTAGGACTTTGCACTGTATTCATATTTACTTTAATTGCTGAGTCATAACATCATGAGTTTCACTACCATACCTTTTTTAGTAAGAACGACCATTAAAATTAACACTATAATTTAAAATTGATTAGTCACAGTTTTATTTTCTAGGGTGCATAAACTAGCTTAGGATTTAGTGCCTTGGAATAGGATTTGTGAGTAAACTTCGCCAAGGCTATTAAATCAACATATGTGTCTGAATAAGGTAGTGGAGAAATACATTGTATAATCGATAATATTAGAAGGCTCCACTTACACTAGAGTTAATCACGAGGTCACGCGAAGTTGGTTGAAGGGATATCCCCCGATACCTTCTTAGCGTCAAAGATATTTCTAGAGATCTATTCGTATCTGGGGATCTTTCTAGTGCCCTTACCTCCGCGAGAGGCAGTACATTCAAGTTTTTTATATTTACTACCCTTCCCATATGGTGGACCTGACTTATGACTGCTCACTTGTTCAATGGTTATACATTGGTTGCTTAGTTTATTGACTTAGGTGACACATAGGTTACTTCCAAGGGTTATTCTGTAGGTACCCTGGGTTAGATAAGGGTCATACAACACACAAACTTTATGGAGGATTACCTCTCCAAGGGGATATGACCGACTGGTTTTTAATCCCATGAGGGCCCTTATAACTGATTTTGTTACCTCTGATCTTCAGCAGGGAGACTCGGGCTTCGCTTGGGCGAGACATACCTTCTTTAGGGAGGGAGTCCCCTTTCAACCACTTTACCCCATTTGTGTGCATATTGGCCATTTGATTATTTTTGGTGTGCTCTTTGATTACTAGTTGGAATTAGGATTTATTTTTTGTATCTTGAGTCTTAAATCATTGTGGAGTCGGGCCAGCCTCCCTGCCAGTCCCGTCGCTTGTTACATTTACTACTAGATGTCGAGTCCTTTCCTTCTAAAAGTCGTAAGAGTTATTAGATGTGGTACACACACCTCCACTGATCAGACTTGTGATTCTATAAGGATGAGTAATGAACTAATTAGAATAATAGGAGCCCTTCGACTCCCACACCTACTATAGTTAATGGCACCCGTTTGACTCTTGCAACCACAATGGTTGTAGTGCTAGAGGCACCTATCATCATTAATGCCTATCCTATAGTTAATGCTCAACCTATTTCCTTGAACCCATTTGGGTCTCTTGGTCACTCACCAGGATATAATGTTCAATCCATCCCTATGGCCTCTAGTCCTTTCTCCTATGGTATGTTGAATTTTACTTCACAGTTTTAAAACTCTATCGCAGTTGATGGTCCTAATTCTAGCATTGGACTTGGGGGCACTACCCCTCCTTATACTCCATTCTCATTTGGCGGCTCTTAGATCCCTCAAATGACCCCTATTATAAGAGGCATTTCTTCTTTTAACCTCGAGTCTAATCCTCTTGCTTCTGGGTGGAGAAACCAACCTGGCGGGAACGATTCTGCTCAAGTTCCATCCTATACCCTCACCTCCTCAGTGACGATTCTCACCAAAATGTTTGGCATGTTGAATCCACTAGTATCCTCCACATTCACACCTAGAGGAGGTCAATTTCACACCTTGGGAAACCCCAAACCCAAAGCCACTTTGACTGGGGGAAACTTGTATAACCCCCATCAGAACATTCCTACTAGAATGATTCCCAACCAAAATTTTATGAATCACCCCAAAGGAGGGTCTTAAAATCCCAGAAAGGGCCATGATGCTTACCAAAACCCTGGATGGGCCGCAATTCCTCAAACACAATCTTTCTCGGGAGCTTGGGGCCAGATGTCACAACCCCATATCCCTTTTCTGGCCATGGTTAGTCTTCCAGAATTTTCTAAGTTTATGAATAAACTTGTGTGTCATGATCCTACCTACCCCCCCTGTCCCCACCAATATTCCTTCGGACATTCCAAAATTCGAAGGTAAGAATGATGAAGATCCTAGAAATCACATTACCACCTTTAACCTATGGTGCTTCTCTAATTCCCTTAATGATGATTCCATTCGGTTAAGATTATTTCAACACACCCTCATTGGGGTCGCTGCGAAATGGTATATCGCACTACCTAGGGGGGCATATGGTACCTTTAGTGATATTGTGTTAGTCTTCCTTAACCACTTCCAATTGTCGGTTCATTACGATGTTGGCCTAGAACCTTTGTCGACTTTACGCCAAGACACAACCACTCATATCTTGGATCATATCCAGGAGTGGAATAGAAGGAATAGGTTGATTAAGACCTCCATACCCCCGACATTTCTTTTAGAATGGTTCCTTAATTCTTTGCAACCTCCTATCGTGAAGTATGTTGCTACATTCGGGGTTACAAATGAGGAAGAATCAATATTCAAAGCTAAGAAGTTAGATATTATATACGCTCAGTCTGGGATGTTATACCACATTCTTCTGGATGCACCAAGGTCAACCTATGACCCTAGAAGAAAGCTCGGACCTCATGCCGATGGCATTATAGGCTCCCAAATGTAAAATCTTTAGACTTGGTGACAAGCCATTTGAAATATTTGTCTCTAAACCAGTCTGCAAGAGGGCCAAATTCGTCTATGTTTTCCAATCCCACTTAGTCGACGAATGTACATTTTGTGTAATCGTCGACCGACCCAATTGGTAACCAACAACTAGGCAGGATAAGAAGAAAGGGCGTAATAATAATATTAAGGGTGGGAAAAATAATAATAAACCCAAGGACAATGGTAATAATGAGAAGATGAATAATAATGCTGGAGATGGCAAGAGAGAAAGGCGTAAGGTGAAATTTCCTTGTAGGATTTGTAGAGACAATCATCTTGCTCATTTATGCCCCAAACTTGTGGAAGCTGTGTGGATATTATCTATGCCTCCTACCGTGCTAACAAATCCTTTCCCACATAACCAACACATGGCCTCGAGCTCCTCAAATGCCATAAATGCGGCTGCTGGGAGTCAAAACCCACTGTCACAAGACGGTGACCATTTGTGTATCAATATGGTCGATTCTAAGGTTCATGTAGCCACCTGGTCTCATGATTATATTTATTCATAGGCTATACCTGGTCTAGTGTCTCCTCCTCCTCCTTCGAAGACACCTTTGCAGATCGAGAAACTAGAGCCACTGACTTGTATTATGAAAGGAGTACTCAAGTGCTCTACCCACAATCCAAATGCTAGAGCAGCCCATAATTACTCTATTGTTGAGGACTTGGGTCAAACCCCTTATGCTATGTCAACTATGGAGGTACTCCAGACATGTCCTTCACAGAGGAATTCCTTTCTATCTGCGTTTGTGTTAAAACCATAAATTTCTCTACACATGCATACTTGGCCTTTGGCCCTCTTACTTTCATTTTTTGCCAAGCCATCACTAAGTTGTTGTGACATACCCACTAAGGAAAACAAAAAAAATTTGTCGAATTCTTGAGGATCAAAAATCCCCGAAATACCTACGAGGGTCTTAGCATAGGCTAGTTCCTTCTTTGTCCACCTCCATGTGATCATGGGTCATGACCACAGGCCGAACACGTATAACATTCTTTCTCTCTTCGCGACTCAGCACAACCAGAGCATTGGGTCTTTCGACTCTGCAAACCCCAACATGGTGAAGCGTCGAACCCCGACAAGGCTAGCGAGTGGCAGGTTTCCTCCTTGGGGTATTGTCCACATGACCCTATCTTGTGTTTACATGCTTAATCCATCCAAGCACTTATCGACTTCTTGCAGCTCGAGGAAATGCGACACATGACTTCCCTTTGACACTTTTCTCTACTCGCAACCTCGTAGGTTGAAGCATCGAGCTCTCATGCTCTTCTTCTCTGAAATCCCGAGACATGAAAGTAAAAAATGGTTGAATTCCTCTTCGCACTTCTCACAACTCGCAACCTCATGAGTTGGAGTGTTGAGCCTTCGTGCTCCGATCTCACGAATCTCCGAGACACGAGAAGTCAACAGAGTGTTGAATCCTTTCAAGGCGACACGTGCCCACCTGTCAATCACGCGGGCCCTACCTAATGGATGTGCCATGTTTTCTCACGATCCTTGGCTCTTGGCACTTCGTGACTTCTATGATCGAAAGTGACCCCTTCCAACCTTTGAACCCTCGAACTCCTGATATACGATATCTCCACGGAATTCTGATCCAACAGTCCTCCCGTTCTTGGATCCAACGGTTCAGATTTTTCTCCTCGCCACTTTGCACTTTGTGACTTCGTGAGTTGGAGCACCCAAATCTTGCGCTCTCTTCTTGAGAAACCCTGAGATGCGATATCCCAAACTCAAACCTCTTCGGGACTGCACCAACCCTAACCGCCTTGCAACTCAGCAAGATCCAACGGATATCGGTTGTTTGCCACTTCTATCTCGAATTGTCTCCACCATTCATACAACTTCTCCCATGGCTTCTTCTATGGCTTAACTCCCTCGCAACTCAGTGTGATCCAACGACCCATGACATTTCGACACTTCTCCACAAAGTCTCTCTACCGTCCATTTCTGCTCTCTTCTACGTGCGTCTAGACATACTTTTTCGATGACCCAGATCTATTTCGCTCCAGCTGATCTAACGACAGTTGTAGCTCCTCCTTGAACATGTGCTTCTCTTCCTTCTCCTTGGAATATTTCTTAAGTATCAAAGGTCTCGGCCTTTGCTTCTCCTCTGTGACCTTTGCAACTAAGTCTTTGTGCACAAAATGGCACTATCCCTCCCGAGCTTCTCTTCTCTGAAACCGTGAAATAATTCCTCAACCTTTTTGATTCCTATAGGGTCTGTGTACATGACAAGGTGTTGTCTGTCCTCCTCAGATGGAAGGCTGTGATTCTCTTGAGACTTTTCCACCCACGAAGTTGAAAGACTTCCCTCTATGACACCTGATGTTTGAATCGCTGATATGGGTGATTTCGTGACACGTGTCCTCCCTCCAATGGACGACTCATCTTCTTTCGCTATTTCAGGACTTCTGATGTCGAGTGCTTGGACTCTCATCCTCCGGATTCCCGAACTCCCAAACTCCCGAATGATCAAATCCCAATACAAACTCCTTCTCGGGACTTTCTCTTCTGCTTTTCTTCGCGTGAGGTTTAAAGCTCATGCAACTCTCGACAGATCCAACGTATGTCAGTTGTTTAGACCAAGATCTGACGGCTCAAACCTGTCTCTCCATTTCGCCGTTCCTAAGCTGCCCGTACACGAATCCACGGTCCAGATTATTTCACGGACCTTTGGGATCTACGGTCCTGACTTCTTCGCTACTTGTGAAGATAAAGGAAAAGGGGTTAAGGCATTTAACACCCTCGTTTATTCCTTCAATTTAACGGTTGTGAATAACCGTAGATCTTCCGAAAGGATCTCATCCATTGATCGATACTTATTCTTCGAATCCTCAAGGGATTCTGTGACTTCTGCGCCTCTGCAGAGTATTTGCACAGAAAGTGCTACCTCTTCTGATCTTTTCAAAAAGGGTGTCTCTATGGGGAGGTTTATCCAGGGTATCACCTGAGACGGATAAGGGTATATATTTCCTGAGAAACGACTTGAATTCTGAATTGATTTAATGTGCGTATATACATATAAATCTATTTATAAACATAAGCCATACGTGGCCCTTCCATTATAAGAATGCAACCACCATTTCTGAATCAAAACACTACACAGGCAGTCTTATACTCAAACCATTCATAAAACTTCACAGACTAAGAGCATATATGTCAGCATATAAATTTCACGATGCAGGATGTAAAACACTTATCAGAAATAACACCAGAATTAAGTGCAACTTCTGAGAGGGGTTCTCGTTTCCACCCAACCGTAGGCTCAACGATTCCGATAGGATTTACCACTAGCCACCCCCGAGCTAGGACCAAGATGCTGTGAGACTGCGTCTCTGTTTTCCAGTGACCGAGAATGAGAATTACTCTCTCCCTTATTTTCTATCACTCACTTTGTATTTTCCATAGTTTTCTTCCTCCCCTCGCGTTTCCCCCCTTCTCGCTTCTCCCTCATGCCTTTTTCCTCTTGCGAGGTTGCGTGTGGCACAATTTCCATCACACTGGTCAAGCCTGAAGACTCTACAGATGGGAAGTTCACCCCCCCCATCCCTCATTACTCATGAGGATCCATTTACCTACCAATCCTGGTGAGTCATTTAATTCGGGGCCAGCTAGCCGCTCTTGGTTCTCCAGGCCAATGAAGTCCAAATATGGTATTGGTTTCGGTGGAAGTTAATGCCACCTTTCCAGGTGCCTTCCACCACCTTTCTTCAGCCATCGTGGTCTCTTTTTCAACATATCCCCTCTCAGCATTCCTGCAATATATATATATATATACATAATATTATTCGCATTTTTGGGTTTGCCACAATTCTTGCCACAATTCTTGGCCAATATAGTTATTTTTACAAACTGGGGGAAATAGGGTGTTACAATTCCCTCCCCCTTAAAGGAACATCATCCTCAATGTTCTTATTTATCAACATGATATGCATGTACATAAGTAAACAAAATCGGATATGCCTATCTCATGGCATCCTCCATTTCCCATGTAGCCTCATCTTGGTTAAAATGTTTCCACTGCACCTTGACTTGTGAAATGGTTCAGCTCCGGAGTGGGGTTTCCTTTCTGTCTAGTATGCATTGGGGTTCTGGTAGAAATTCTCCCTCCGTTTCCACCTAAATCATAGACCAATCAATTATATGGTTAGCATCATGTACATATTTCTTCAATAATGAGACATGGAAAAAATTATGTGCTTTGACTGTGGGAGGAAGTGCTAGCCTATAGGATATAGGTCCCACTCTATATAGAACCTCAAAGGGTCCATAATACTGAGGTGCCAACTTGGCACAAGCTCCCATTTTCAGGGAACTCTTCTTGGGCCTAACTCTGAGATATACATGGTCTCCCACTTCGAACTCTCTTGGAGTTCTCTTTTGGTCGGCATAACTTTTCTGTCGGTTCTGAGTGACCTTCAGGTTTTGTTTTACCTGGGTTAGTTGTTGTTCCATTTCTTTCAACATGTCAGGTCCAAAAGAAATCTTGTTTACGAGATTACTCCAACTGACAGGAGTGTTGCACATTCTACCATAGAGGACTTCAAAGGGACTCATTTTTAAGGATGCTTGGTAGCCGTTGTTGTAGGCAAATTCTACCAGTGGTAGGTAGTCTTCCCATTTATTGGGTTGATGCATTACATGCATCCTTAACATGTCTTCTAATATTTGATTCACTCTTTCTGGTTGTCCGTCAGTTTGAGGGTGATAGGCAGTGCTAAGAAACAACTTGGTCTCTAAACTAGCCATCAGTGATTTCCAAAAGTTGGAAGTAAATTTCGTGTCTCTGTCAGACACGATGTCTTTCGACATACCATGCAGTCTGAATATCTCTTTCATGAATACCTGGGCGATATCGATTTCCTTGCAGGTTGACTTGACAGGGATGAAGTGAGCAGAATTGCTCAATTTATCCACCACCACCATAATGGCCTCATTCTGTTTGGTTGAGGTTGGTAATCCAGTGATGAAATCCATGGAGATGGTTTCCCATTTCCATTCTGGGATTGGTAAAGGTTGCAATAATCCTGCTGGGTGTCGATGTTCTTCTTTAACCTGTTGGCACTCTATGCATTTAGCTAAGTACTCGACAATGTCTTTCTTCAATCCAAGCCAATAAAATTGTTTCCTGGTGGCATTAATCATCTTACGGTATCCTGGATGACCAATATAGGGTCTTTTACGTAGTTCATCCATAATGAACCTCTTCAAGTTGTCACACACTGGAATATAAAATCTGTTTCTGTAAGTGAGCAGACCTCCTTTGGTCATCTGATAGCCTTCATATTTTACTTTGGCGGGTTCTTGCTTTAGGTACATGGTCACGGTTTGGATGAAGGGATCTGTTTCTTGTGCATTTCTAATTCTTTCCTTGACATCTGTCTCGCAGGTGCTCACCACTGCTAGGTGAATTGTTTTCATACTTCTGTTGAGGGCATCGACCACCCTATTTTCCTTTCCTTTAATGTGTTTGATTTCAAAATCAAACTCGCTAAGGAAGGTCATCCACCTAGCTTGTCTAGAATTGAGCTTTGGTTGATTAAACAGGTATCACAATCCACAGTGATCTGTCATAAGTACAAATTTTCTTCCCAGGAGGTAATGCCTCCACATTTTCAAGGCATGCACTATAACAACCAGTTCTAGATCATGGGTCACATAGTTGACTTCATGCTCATTCAATTTTCAGGATTCATAGCAGATCACACTTCCTTTATGCATAAGGACTCCTCCGAGCCCTTATTTACAGGCATTTGTGCACACGAGGAAGTCAGCTTCTGGTTCGGCGATTTTCAACATGGGTGCATGGGTCAGTAGATGTTTCAGGGTTTGAAATTTTTCTTCACATTTCTGTGTCCACGGGAATTTTGTCCCCTTCTTATGGAGGGTAGTGATTGGACAACCAATCTTGGAGAATCCTTTTATAAATCTCCTATAGTATCCTGCTAATCCCATAAAGGATTTGATATCCGAAACATCATTTGGGGTAGGCCATTCCATGATAGACCTGATTTTTTCAGGGTCTATCTCTACTCCTTTGGAGAGAACATGGCCTAAGTAATGTATTTATTTTTGGAAGAATTCACATTTGCTGAATTTGGCATAGAGTTGATGATCTCTTAGCAATTGCAGTACAAGTCTAAGATGCTCTTCATGCTCTTTTCTATTCTTGGGGTAAATTTATATATCGTCAATAAAAACAAGCACAAATTTTTCTAGGAACTTGCTGAGTACATTGTTCATCAAGCACATAAAAGTGGCAAGAGTATTGGTCAACCCAAATGACACTACCACGAACTCATAGTGACCATACCTCGTCCAGAAGGCAGTTTTATGGATGTCTTCACCCTTGATTCGGACTTGATGTTATCCCGACCTCAAATCAATCTTTGAGAAAATAGATGCACCCCCTAATTGATCGAATAGGTCATTGATCTTGGGCAAGGGGTACTTGTTCTTTATGGTTACCTTCTTGAGTTGCCTATAATATATACACAGTTTAAGGGTACCGTCCTTCTTTTTCACGAACAGGACTGGTGCTCCCCATGGAGACATGCTAGGTCGAATATATACCTTATCCATCATTTCTTTTAATTGCAACTTGAGTTCAAATAACTCAGGTGTTCTCATCTGGTAGGGTGTCCTAGACACCGACACCACTCCCAGTGAAAGTTCTATCGAGAAGTCTATGTCCCTCCTCGGAGGTAGACCCAATACCTCTTTCAGAAACACATCTTTGTATTCTCTCAGGATAGGGTGATCGTCAGGTCTTGGTTTGTCATCTTCGATTGTTTTCAACACCTGTATTGCATATAGGGTACATCCCTTTTGACAATACTTTCTAATTTGCAGAGCTGATATTTGTCTCACCGAGACAGGTTTTCAGATCCCTTGAAGGTTTATCCTCTTCCTTTCCTTACTTACACATTCTAAGGTCTTATGGTAACAGTCTAATCTATCTTTATGGGTAGCTATCCAATCCATACCAATCAACAGATCATATGATCCCAGGGGTAATATGTTAAGGGTTGCTTGGGTGGGGAATTCACCCAACATTAATTGGCAGGCTGGTATGACTTCTTCTATCCTCCTTTTGGTGTCAGTGGCTAACTGTACCAACCATGGCTTGGTATGTTTTTGTGGCTATAGTTTACACCTATCAACAATGTTAGGGGCTATATAACTCAAATTTGAACCAGGGTCAATCAAAGCAGACACTAGATGGTTGGAAATCATACCTTCTATTTCCACTACTGAAGCTTGGTGGTCGGCTTGGTTATTATCAAAGGCTGCATAAATTTGTGGCACACTCTTGGACACATCATTGACGGTAGTAGTTTTTTGGATGTTATAAATCCTCCGACTATTCTGTTTTCGGTGTGGACAGTCTCTCAATAGATGTTCTTCCCCGCAACCCCAACATTTCAAAGGCTCTCTCTTCGAGTTATCAGTCTTCATTGATATGGGTCCAGAAGTATTATTTCTGCTTAAGGAGGGAAAATTTTGTTGATGCATACTTCGGGCTGGGAAGCTCATTCTTGGGTTCTTCTTATAGTTCTTAAATCCTGGGGATTTAATTCCCCTTTTCTGAAATCTTCAACTATTCCTCTATTTCCATCCTTCGCGAGGTTCTGCTCGATGTCCAAATTGTTCATGACAATGGGTTTCCTTTCGAATAGTTCCTTCTAGGGTCTTTGTCTCATCAAATTCAATTCTGTTCTAATAGTCCTTGGGTAGTCCACTGATGATGCGTTGCACCTTTTCCTTTTCCGCTTTTATATAGGGTACATACCTTAACAAATCGAGGAATTTGTTGACATATTCTTCTATAGTGATTTGTCCCAGTTTGAGTTCATAAAACTCTTTAGTCTTCTCGTCGAAATATTTTTCCGACAAATACTTCTTCCAGAAGTATTTCTCAAATTGTTTCCAGGATAGGTCCTCTTCGCGAACCCCTTTCACATTCTTAAGATCTTCCCACCAAATGGAAGCCTTTCCATTGAAGTTGAAGGTGGCCACTTGGGCCTTTAGATTTTTTGAGAAGTCATGGACTCTGAAATACTTCTTTAGTCCAAGCAGCCACACCTCTGCTTCCTCTCCCTTTTTTATTTCACCGTCAAAGGAGGGTGGTTTGGCCTTTCTGAATTCTTCAGATTTTCGACCTTTGGAAGGCTTTTGTTTCTTCTGTTTCTTTTGGGAATAGGAACTAGTTCTGCTGCTAGAAGAGCCTTCTAAATCACCAGCTTCCTTCTCAGAGGAATCACTCGACACTGGTCCTTTACCCCTGGTTTGGTCCTTTTTCAAGGTGCTCCTCTCAATGTGGCCACTAATATGACCATGTTTCTGAGTTTCAGGTTCATGCTGCATTTGTCTTTGTAGATCGGATAAACTCTGCAGTAAAACTATGTTAATTTCTATTTGATTTTCTTATTCTTTCATCATCCTTTCATTGTCAGACTTACTACTTTGTAATTCTACCATGAGGCTCCTCACAGTCTCGACTAGATCTGGAGGGGTCCCTACTACCCTCCTTTCATCAGACTCTTCGTCTCTATTGTGGGAGCCTTCTCCCACTTCATGGTGAGTCACCATACTATGCATTGATAATTTCCTGCGGTTGATCTTCCACTTTTGTGCAAAAGGAAAAACGTTGTTTGTTAGTCAATATTTATATTTATTTATAACCAGTACATAATTTATATTTTCACATGTACACACACACAATAGGGGTTTTTCATTCTTAACTTCATCTTTTGATTAAGAAGGTTAAGACAGGGGGGGGAGGTTACTCTTTTTAGGAGTGTTCTGAATGGATCTTCTGCGCAACTCATTCATGAGCCCATGCAGGCCGAGTGTTGTAACCATTCTTTGATACCAATTTGTGACATACCCACTAAAGAAAACAGAAACAATTCATCAAATTCTCGAGGATCAAAAATACCTGAAATACCTACAGGGGTCTTAGCATAGGCTAGTTCCTTCCTTGTCCACCTCCATGTGATTGTGGGTCGCGACCACATGCCGAACAAGTATGGCGTTCTTTCTCTCTTCACGACTCAGCACTACCAAAGCGTCGAGTATTTCAACTCTGCAAACCCCGACACAGTGAAGCGTCGAACTCTGAAAGGGCTAGCAAGTGGCAGGTTTTCCCCTTGGGGTCTTTTCCACATGACCCTGTCCCGTGTCTATGCGCTTAAGCTAGCCAAGCGCTTATCGACTTCTCGCGATTCGGGGAAATGCGACGCATGACTTCCCTTTGACACTTTTCACTACTCACAACCTCGCAGGTTGAAGCATTGATCTCTCATGCTCTTCTTCTCCAAAATCCCGAGACGCGAAAGTTAGCAATGGTTGACTTCCTCTACGCACTTCTCGCAACTCGCAACCTCCTGAGTTGGAGAATTGAGCCTTCGTGCTCCTATCTTGCGAATTTCAAAGACGCGAGAAGTCAACAGAGTGTTGACTCCTTTCTGGGCGACGCGTTCCCACCTATTAATCACGTAGGTCCCACCTGATAGATGTGCCATTTGTTCTCATGAGCCTTGGCTCTCGGCACTTCATGACTTCTATGGTCGAAAGTGAACCCTTCCAACCTCTGAACCCCCAAACTCTCGATATACGATATCTCCATGGAGTTCTGATCCAACAGTCCTCCCGTTCTTGGATCAAACGTTCAGATTTTTCTCCTCGCCACTTCGCACTTTGCGACTTCATGAGTTGGAGCACCCAACTCTTGCGCTCTCTTCTTGCAAAACCATGAGATGCGAGATCCCGAACTCAGACCTCTTCGGGAGTGCATTGACCCTAACCACCTTGCAACTCTGCAAGATCCAACGACTATCGGCTATTTGCCACTTCTATCTCGAAGTGTCTCCACCGTCCATACAACTTCTCCCATGGCTGCTTCTATGGCTTAACGCCCTCGCAAATCAGTGCGATCCAATGACCCATAACATTTCGACACTTCTCCACGAAGTCTCTCTGCCGTTTGTTTCTGCTCTCTTCTGTGTGCATCTGGATGTACTTTTTCGACGACCCAGATCTATTTCGCTCCAGTTGATCTGATGGAAGTTGTAGCTCCTCCTTGAATATGTGCTTCTCTTCCTTCTTCTTGGAATATTTCTTAAGTATGAAAGGTATCGGCCTTTGCTTCTCCTCTGCGACCTTTGCAGCTAAGGCTCTGTGCACAAAATGGCACTGTCCATCCCGAGCTTCTCTCTCTGAAATCGTGAAAGATTTCCTCGACCTCTGTGATTCCTACAGGCTCTATGTACACGACAAGGTGTTTCCTGTCCTCCTCAGATGGATGATTGCGATTCTCTCGTGACTTCGCCACCTACAAAGTCGAAAGACTTCCCTCTATGACTCTCGATGTCTAAATCCCCGATATGGGTGATTTCGCGACACGTGTCCTCCCTCCAATGGACAACTTAGGTTCTTTCGCTATTTCATGACTTCTGATGTCGAGTGCCCGGACTATCATCCTCCGGACTCTCAAACTCCTGAATGCCAAAATCTCGATATGAACTCCTTCTTGGGACTTTCACTTCTACTGTTCTTCGCGTGAGGTTTAAACCTCGTGAAACTCTCGACAGATCTAATGTCTGCCGGTTGTTTAGACCAAGATCTGATGGCTCAGAGATGTCTCTCCATTTCTCCGTTCCTAGGCTTCCCGGACAAGAATCCACGGTCCAGATTCTTTCACGGACCTTGGGGATCTACGGTCCCGATTTCTTCGCTACTCGTGAAGATAAAGGAAAAGGGGTTAAGGCATTTAACACCCTCATTTATTCCTTCAATCTAACGATCATGAATAACCGCAGATCTTTCGACAAGATCTCATCCATTGATCGATACTTATTCTTCGAATCCTCAAGGGATTCTGTGACTTCTGTGCCTCTGCAGAGTCTTTGCACACAAAGTGCTACCTCTTAGGAGATTTTCAAAAAGGGTGTCTCTATGGGGAGGTTTATCTAGGGTATCACCTGATATGGATAAGGGTATATATTTCCTGAGAAACGTCTTGAATTCTGAATTGATTCAATGTGCGTATATACATATAAATCTATTTATAAACATAAGCCATACGTGGCCCTTCCATTATAAGCATGCAACCACCATTTCTGAATCAAAACACTACACAGGCAGTCTTATACTCAAACCATTCATAAAACTGCACATACTAAGAGCATATATGTCAGCATATAAATTTCACGATGCAAGATGTAAAAAACTTATCAGAAATAACACCAGAAATGAGTGAAATTGCTGAGAGGGGTGCTTGTTTCCACCTAACCGTAGGCTCAACAATTTCGATAGGATTTACCACTAGCCACCCATGAGATGAGACCACAATGCTGCGAGAATGCGTCTCTATTTTCCAGTGACCAAGAATGAGGGTTACTCTCCCCCTTCTCTGTTATCACTCACTCTATATTTTCCATAGTTTTCTTCCTCCCCTCGCATCTGCCCCCTTCTCGCTTCTAGCTCATGCCTTTTTCCTCTTGCGAGGTTGCATGTGGCACAATTTCCCTCACACTGGTCAGGCCTGATAACTCTATGGATG
>JZKD02S1961531.1:322042-335019 GCA_000966675.3 Picea glauca
TGAATATATTGTGATCTCCATGTGTTGATGAATCTTGTATGCACTTAATAACTCAATAAATTAGTAGTAGTTAGTGATTCCAAGAAAGAATTTGGCTTGGGATCATTACACTTAGACTGATACAACTTCCCCAACTTTTCCCATAAATCCTCGGCTGTAGCTTCCTCTGACACATTCAATAATACTGAATCGGAGAGACACAACCAGATTGTTCTCTTTTCCTTCTGATCCATATTTTTCCAGTCATCTATAGAAGTTTCTGTAGGTGCAGTACCTGGATCTACCACGATCCACAGATCTTTGTCCACCAAAAGATCTTCCATCTTGAGCATCCACAACTCAAAGCTTTTCCCATTAAACTTCTCGATCTCCATATTCGAATTGCTTGCCATTTCTTTTCACCTGAAAAACAATACCACAGATCTCCCACTATAACAAGGCTTATCACAGTCCCGAGCCAAACCCTTGACCACAAAGACGTCCCCCTGAAGCCAATAAAGCTCTGATACCAAATGTAAATTCTAACCTTGTGCAATTTCTATTGTAAACAGATATTCAGAAAAGAACAGAAAATATACAATGGAAAATACAAACATTACACAGAGATTTTTCCCCTGGAAACCCAAACCGGGAAAACCAACATATATTATATTCATTCATTATGTTACATTGTTTACAATACAATATACATATAGGATCCAACAGCATCCAAAACCCTAACCCAATGACCTAGATTAGTCCAAAACCCTAATTCCTTAACTAGAAATAGAAAACCATCGGCAAAAACCATGTGCCAAAAAAACCAGCTAAATACATGACACGTTTCCCAAGGTAGGTGTCACGTTTCCCGAGGTAGAATTTTTTTTTATGACCCCCCCGGAACCCCCCTAAGAACCCGATGCATATGCTCAAACACTACTACTCGTGCAAAGAATATAACACATACCCAATAGCGGCTAGTTAAGGAAATAAATCCCCCACTAGGTCCTCAACAAGTCCTCAACAAGTCCTCAACCATGTGATGTCCTCAATATGTAACATTGCAATCTAATTTGACAGAGAACCCACACCCATATGTTGATAATATATTTATAATATATAAATTATATATTATATATAATATATAAATTATATATTCTATAATATATATATATATATATATATATATATATATATATATATATATATATATATATATTATATATATAATTTATATATTATAAATATATAAATAAAAAAATAAAAAAAAACAAAACCTAAAACATTTTAACAAAAACATTGCCCATTTGTTGATGCATATCCCGACTGCGCGATCCATACCCCCGCATCCTTTCACTCCATACCCCCACATCCCTACATGCCATACCCCCGCATCCATATCCCCACAAGAGTAAAGAGGACTGGTCATATCCCTGTGACCACAACATGCTGACCATAGTTGGAGAAAGAAGTTGCAGAGAGAGGATAAAGACTAGGGCGTGGACAAACCAGGAGAGAGAGGTCGCGAATAAAGGAGAAAGAGGGCGTAGAAAGAGGAGAAATAGGTCGAGCGCCTTAGCCCTAGCAATGACAAAAGGAAAGCTAGAATTCCTTATTTTCCCAATTAATTCTTCTTTGATAAATCATACTTATGCTAGCTCTGATTTGCTTCTCGATTTTTGCTGATAAAATTTGAAATGTCTGTGGCCATGACCTTAAAATTATCCATGCATGCTATGTCTGTGGCTGCGACATTAAACTTATCCACATCGTAAAAATTTTCCTTTGTGGGGGAACATGCATGATATGTTTTTCCTTTAACGCCCCTTGAGACCTGACTGGCCTATAAAACCTCTTTTGTTAGAACCAAAATCTCTAGTCTAATTGAATTAATCAAAATATGATGAAAAATGTCAATTTGTTAGTGTTCATTTCTGTGGTTGAGCATCTTAATTATGAAATTGAAATTTTGTATTTCATTTTGGTTTTCTTAATCCTACAACGAAGTTGATTTATGTCAGTGACGAATATGTAAATTTGAGTCCACAAAAGTATGAAACATGTATGAAACTAAACATTAACAAGTCAAAAATATCCTATTGGGGCCTTTAGAGAATGACAAATATTTGTACTCCCAAGTCTTTCCTTTTTAGTTATTGGAAATAAAGGATGGAATAAAATACATGGGCTTTCATTTGAAATAAAACTGGTATAAAGAAGGTGACTGGAAATGGATAATAGCCAAGGTAAAGAAGAAACTCAACACATGGTTCAATTGATGGCTCTCCAAAGGTGGTCGATTAGTTCTTGTCAAATATTTTATTCAATCCATCCTCATCTATTTGATGTCCCTAGCATAAATTCTAAAAGGAGTCTTGAACAAAATTAGTTAGTTATTTTTTAGGTTCATCTGGTCTTGAGAGGTAGGTAAAAAATGGGATGGTATTAGCCTCCTAGAAAAAACTTGTTTCATGAAAATATCAAGGTGGATAGGGCCTAAATAACATATTTATTTTTCAAGGGATATTGTAGCCAAGAATGTGTGAAGATTGATAAAAGGATCTTGACCTTGGGCACATGTAATCAAAGATAAATAAATTACTCCTGAATTCATGGAGGAATGGGTCAGAAATCTAGTCATACATATTCATAACAGATCAATAATATGGAAATAAATTGTTATGGCCTCTCCCTTGATAGGAAATTGGTTGATATGGATAATTGATAGATGTAACAAATTATAAATTATCTTGGGTCCCTAGATTGGCAAGAATAATGCATATAGGTTCCCACCCTGACTAATTTTGGACTTGAAAAGATGAGGCTACCATAATTTGAGACAAGTAGCCCAGAGAATCAAAACTATGGATAGGGAACAACAATGGCTTTCTTGGGAGTATATTGGATTTTGAGACAAGAATGAAAAATATGGGAATGCTACACTCAAAATCCAAGAAGTTGTTTCAAAAATTGAATGATGAAGAAGATCAAGTCATTTGGTGTTTGAATCCTATGGGTAATTATAATCCTAGGCTAGGATACAAATCCATTACCATGGAGGGTAACAATGGCCCACATTCCTAGCTACTTTAAAACTTGTTCATTTTAGCCAAGCTTAAGGTCTACTTTATACATCACAAAGAGCTTCATTGGATTCCATGTAAAGTAACTTTGGAGTCTCATGTGATCTGCCCAGGTGTAGTGGCCCTATGTCAGAATAACGACAGACAACTGTGAATTTCCTTCCCATCTCATGTAGAATATTTTTCCATCTTTTCCACCTGCAACACCCTGTACAAATGGTCACTTTGTTCGGAAAAACCAGATTTATAGAAACAACAAAAGTTTAACAATGTGTGAGACAGAGACAACTTAAATTCCTATAAAAATTTCCAGGATACCTACAGCTCCCTTTCCCAACATCTGCTATCCAGAGAGACAGGAAGACATCCTCTCCCACCCACTAACGAGACTTCTTTTGACGTCGAATAAATAGGTATCCACATCCATGATAACGGTACGAGCAATGCATTGATACCACCAACATTTTTCTGATGACATATCTCTCTCTATCAGTGACAAGTCGATCTCTACCCCAACCTTGAGATCTAAGGCTAAAATAAGACATGTCTGGTTCGAGGACTTTTCTTTCTTAGGTGTGTCTGGTTCTCATGCTTTAGTTAGGTGTGAATTTATGTATGAATAAGAAAACTCTATTCTGTATTCAGAAGGAGAGTAAAATAACTTATCCACCCCTTTTTCCAGAAGAGAGTAACTCCCTAATATAAGTGCACTTCACCTGAAAACATTATATGACAAGAATGGACACTTTCAACAAAGGCAAACACAGTTACAACAAGAAAATGGAGAGATAATATATCCACTTGGCACTTACATTAAAAAAATAAACTTAAAAGGGGAATGCATGTCCAGGTCCAAGAAAAATCATCTTTGATTGACTCCTAACAAAATCATCTACCTGTTTTAAATACTAAATAGCATGTTAAGCACAAAGCCAATGCTGTAATGCCAGACAAAATGCAGACATGGACAATGGTTGCTCCAACATAGGTTGAATGATGGATTTCAAGAAAAGAACAAGTTTGTCTATCAAGGGTCTGAAAAATCCCAACATTTCCCATGAAAGAACTCTTTTTTAAGGTTCTAAAAAACGAGTGTTGCAGGAAGTGGGACATAGAAACATTCAAATAAGTCAAGCTTGTAATTGCCCCACAGACTTTAATATTCTTGTGAACAATCCAATGATTGAAGTTGTGTTAAAAGGTAAATTTCCTAAGGGATATGGACAATAAATGAATTCAAGTTGAGGTTGAGATTGATTTCTAGGCTAGTAATGGATCCTATTATAGAAGAGATGGAAGAATAAATACTATTAGTTTATTACAAATCAAATCAAGCAATGTCAGCTTTTGGCAATTCTTCAATGCTTGGGAAATGTTACCAGATAAAATATTATTGCAAAGACTTAGCTTATTGAGGTATTTCAGTTTGTCCAAAAGGGATATAATTGCACCTTTAAGTAATTTTCACTGATATCTGGCTGCTCTTTATTAATGAGATAACCAAGATCAATTGGGATTCTAGCTGTCAGACAGTTATTGTGAACTTCAAGAAGCTCTAGAGATGTATTGTTCCCAATATCTGGAGGAAGTGGTCTAGTGAAATGATTTGTATAGATCTCCAAGGATACTAGGGTTTGGAGCCGACCTAAATATGAAGGAATTATTCTAGTCAATTGATTTTCTCCCAAACACAAGAAAATATTCTCAAGTCCCACTTACCTATTTTGGACAATGTTGACCATTCATATAATTTCTTATTTTGTCTCTTTCTAACCACCTTTTTAGCATTTTTATTCATAGCTCAATTAAGACAAGTATACTTCGGTTATCAATTCTCCCTAAAACGTATTTTTTGGTGTAAGTACTTAGAGCAGATAAAAATATCCTATCCATGGATCCTTTTATATCTTGCATCATATCTGTGTATTTTCATGACATCAAAGCCCAAACTATCTTGGTGGATTCTAATATTGGAGCTACAGTTAGTGTAGATTCCTTCTCATGTCGAATTCATTTATACATCAGTTATCTTCCCTTCAAAGGTGTAGGGAACTTCATCTAAGCAAGTGTTAGCCTCTTGGGCACCCTCACTTTTGATCAAACTTTATGGATGTATATACAATCAGTCAAAGTGTAAGCTTTATTTCCAATTATTTTGTAATGTGTAAGAAATAATTCAATAGTTTCAAATTAATTTAACATTTTACTACTTACCAAGTGAGGCAGAAGTCATTTTGACACTTTTCCTTGCAAAAACATGTTTTCCTCTGGGTTTTCTTCTCAATTTGTAGGTCTTTTTTACTTCCATTCCATTTTTAAGGAAATTGTAGTTCTTTTTACTTCCATCCTATTTTTAAGGAAATGCTGGAATGTTCAACACAGTTTAGCATATGTGAATTTCCAACATTGAAGCTCTTTAGAAGACCAAGTAATGGAGTGTATTCATAGATTTTAGGCCAATACAAGACTATGCACATTTTATAATGTTATTTTGTATTGTTGTTAATGGTTGGCCAATATGTGGTCCCAAGTAGACCCTATGGCCTTTTAGAATGTTGCAATTTAGATATCTATAGAGTATCTTTTCTCATTTATAGAGCATGGGTGAGAGCTGCAAGTATCAATGTAAACTAACTACATAATTTGTATTCAATATAACTTTAGGCTTCCTCCCATCTTAGGAACTTAGTCTCTCATCAATGATCATAGTTACCACACTCAACTTGATGAATTAATTGGCACACCAAAAGATTCAAGAGTTTGACTCAGCAAGGAAAAAAACAATGAAATTATCATAAGAAAATGAACAAATGACATCTCTGTATGAGTCTCACTGATGATTCCTCAGGGTCTCACTGATATCATGGATCTAGCAACTGAAGATTTTCAAGACTCTTTTAAGGCTACTATAGGACGATATTTACAACTTATAATGGGACTAATTAAGGTCACTGACAGGTCTAGAAAATTGGGATTGTTTTAATGTCACAACAAAACTGTTCTCTTAGTGATATAAGGTTTCCTTTAGATCTTTGGTTTCAGGCTCATTCAATGTTGTTGTCAGGGTTAGTTTAGGCATAGTTTTTGTCATCCCAAATATTCTTTACAACAACAATTAAAACATGAAACACTCCTCTGATCTTTAACACTTTAATGATGAAAGTAAAATATGAAAACCACAAGAATTATACTCAAGGTGTTTTGGTCAACGTGACCCTGGAAAATCCCCCATGGGGAAAACCAGTTGAAGAGGAAATATATTATGGAGCTCGTAGATAAATATCACAACAAAGAAATGAACACAAGGAACCTGATTTACAATATCCAAAAGATCTCAAGCTTGGCAGAAAATTTCTCATTGAAGTGCACGCCATCCTTGGGATTTGCACCCTTCTTCTTTGCTTCCCTCTTCCTTGAAGATTTGTGCCTGTTGTTGAAATTTTACACCCTCTCTCAACAAGTGCACCCTTTCTCTTAGCTTGTGCACCCTGACTCAAGTGCACTTTGACTCAAGTGCACCCTCACTTAAAATAAAAGGTAATAAAGAGGTAACAAATAACTCATACCTAACTTACGCCTTATAATTCTCCAACATTGTTCTTTACACTTAGTGCAACAAACACCAAATGGAATGGTTTACACAAGGTCAACGGAGACTGTTATTCTTATCTTATTCTTCAACTTGGATTGATCATGTATATGACTTGGATTTATCATGTACATGAATGGTACCTGGCATGTATATGACTTTGATTGAGCCACATCCATGTATATGAGGGTGTAGTTGTACTTCCTCCTAGTCACCAAGCTTATTGTTTCCCCACAGTAGTAATATGTGAAGTGTGGAGGGCATGCCTCTTTGCTTTCAAACCCCATAGTCTATACCTTTGCATCCACATTGGTATATACCTCCACATCAACACTCCACTTGAATTTCCCTTGCACTTAACATAGCCCCTTAATTTTTATGTGATTTATGCTATGTGCATTAGCCTTCCCCATAGCCTTTACATCATGTCACCCTTTTTACTTATCATTTTTCTTGTATATGAAAAGTGAAAAGTTCAAAGATATGAACTTCCCTTCACTACATTCTTAGCTCTGCATGCATAAAACCTTCCAAGGGAAAATAATAGGATTTTGGCCAATCTTGCAAAGGAGGTTTTGTTGAAGGCGTTAAACCCTGTAAAACTGTATCTTAGAGCACTAAAATTGAACATAAATTAAAAAAACCATTAAAGAGAACCTTATTTATTATTGTTCCATTTAGGATTGAACCACACATCCCCATTGGGAGTCTTTTGGTATATAAGCTTCATCCCCTTCTAGTTCTTCCACATATTCAAGCAATGGAAGTTTGATGATGCATAATGTAGGAATGGATGGAGTTGTGTGAAAATGTGGGATGTATGTTGCATGGATGTTGTATCAACAAGGTGAATCCCCCATGATCCTTATGAGTATTCAAGATGTGTATGGTTGTCTCTATAATCATAAAAGTTTATTATGTTAGAAATGATGACATTTGATTCAATGTTGTATAGGTGTACTAAGTGAACTGTGACATTTGCATGGTACTTTTAAAATTTGGGTCATTTTGCAGTACTGCACACATAGTAATCTGTCAAGAAATTATTTCTTTGCTTAAAACCTCTTGCTCCTTCCCATAGATAGTTTTTATCAAAGTTGAATTTCTTGCATTTCATTTTCCTCTTGCATGGTTTAAAGAGTCGAGTCAAAACACCATCATTTTCACGACCACTCCTTTGAGTAACAACAACTTAAAACCAAGCACTAATTAAAATTTATCTAGGAACTTTTCTAGGGCTCTTCCAACCCATCTTAGCTTAGGTGTAGATATTTGGAATAGGATTGTGAGAAATTTTTTCCAAAGCTGATAAACAAACATAAATCCTTGAGTTAGGGAGTGAAATCTAGTTGCTATATCACTGACTTTGGGAAGCCCTTCTAACACAAGGGTCAATTATGAGGTCACATTGGGGCCCTCAGAGTAATCAACCCTGCTTTGTTAGTCTTGGTGTTGTCTGTCGACTGTCCCCCCTCTACTTTGGTATAGTAGGTGGTACCATAGAGGCCATAATATTTTAGACTTCCTACACAAGGTGACAACACAGGGAAGGTGGTGTTGTACCTAGGATCGACGTTAGCTAGAATCACTCAAACTCCTTGGAGGGTTTCCCACTGCTCGGTGAGGTAACTTGCACTAGGGAGTTAGTTCATTAAGTAGGTTGTCAACATAAATTTACCACCCAGTGAAACTCAACCCCTTCGTGCATCGATTCTATGATGTTGGATTCCATTACCAACTAGCGCTTCTTTGTGAGAAGGCTTGTTTGCATGCTTGACTCCTAGATTAATTAGTGTGTGTGTTTATTTTCTCCTTAGTTGGACTTAGCATTGAGTTTGTGTCTAATGGCATTAGTTTCGGGTTAATTCCTCATTTGATCGATACAAAATATGGATACAATTAAAATAAAAGGTAATAAAGAGGTAACAAATAGCTCATACCTAACTTACGTCTTTTAATTCTCCAACATTGTTCTTTACACTTAGTGCAACAAGAACCAAATGGAATGGTTTACACAAGGTCAATTGAGAATGCTATTCTTATCTTATTCTTATCTCCATAACTAACTTATTCTTCAACTTGTATTGAACAAAACTAATATTTGTATAGTTCTAATCTTGGCTCGAACAAAACTAATATGTGTATAGTTCTACTCTTGTATCGAACAAAACTAATATTTGTATAGCTCTAATCTTGGATTGCCTTAGACATATTTCCATATAAAACACCCAATACCTGCAGCACACCAATTGATGGTTGGATTTCTTACTCCATAGCATTGACCCTCATCTTCAATGGGCATTTCTTATAATAATTATAATTTGCACAAATCCAACAAACAACAACCTTAATACTATTTTTTTTTTAGATCCATATGATAAATTTATCATGTCCTTAGTGTTTTCACATTTTTAATATGTTCTTAATATGTCCAAAATCAAGAGGGATATCACATTAAATTAGGTGGTTGACCACTAATATTGGTAATTGCACCCTAGTCTAATTGTGCATCCAAAACGAAAGATATAAATTTTTTATTTAGAACTATGAATATGATGATGGACTACTAACTAACAACACGTGCACATGAAACTGAAGGTACAACCAAACAGGCACCTGTCAGATATTTCCTCATCGAGTGAGGAAATCTTAGGACATATAGAGGCCAGAAATTTGACTGCATCTAGTAGATATGATAAGAAAATAAGGACCAGAGGTGAAAAAGTTGGAATAAAATTTTGTAGATGCATGAAATTTTTTCTTTTCGAAGGAAGATCATGCTCTTATGATGATGAGAGCATAGGAGACATAGATGTTCCACTCAGGTATAAGCATCTAGTGAAGAAATGGGTACCTAAGGAACCACCTCCTATAGATGTTGACTTCGTTGTCAACAATAGGACATATCACATTGCACCATCCTCCCTGCATGGCTTGGGGATATTTTCCATGCATGGAATAATTGTAAAATACAATACAATAACTAAATTCATGGACTATGTCGGACCGTGTTAAAATTATAACGATTGGATGCGGCTGGTCCGGTACATGAGAAGTATGCAAAGATATGCACTCGCCGCAAATTGTATACAAGTAATAAAAAAGGACAAAAATAAGGGAGAGACTATCTATATTGATGGAAGTTATAAAGCTTCTAACAATATCACATGGTTTATAAACATCCCACGACCTAGGACAACAAACAAACAACCAGATTACATATTTGAGGGACATGAAGAGAATCGAGTAGTCCTATGCACAATAAAAAAGAGAGCTCTCTGTAAATTCTAACCTAGTACAATATCTACTGCAAACTGATATTCAGAAAAGAACAGAAAAGATGCAATGGCAAATACAAACATTACACAGAGATTTTTCACCTGGAAACCCAAACCGGGAAAACCAGAATATATTATATTGATACACATTGTGTTACATTGTTTACAATACAATATACATATAGGAGCCAGCGGCATCCAAAACCCTAACCCAATGACCTGGATTAGTCCAAAACCCTAATTCCTTAACCGAAAATAGAAAACCATCGGCAAAAACCATGTGCCAAAAACCACCTAATATCATGTGGTCCCAGAAATATGTCGTCCCGGAAATATGTCGGCCCAAAAAAAAAAATTCGGGGGCGCTGCCCCCGAACCCCTGCACCCCCCTGCGCGCCCAGCGTAGGCGCTCAGACACTACTACTCGTGCAAAGAATATAACACATACCCAACACTCTCGGGGAAGAGTTATTAGTGGATTACCATTTGAATCGAATAGAAACATTAACTAATAGTGTGCAGGTTCTTATGCAACACCTCTGTAAGAAACCTCTTCTTATTGCATTATATATTTTTTATTATCTTTAACATTGTTTTTTTGTTATCATTAACACTTTTTTAAATATTTGGGGGTTCTAATTATATTATAATGTGGCAGGATGATCGTGGAAAAGGGCCAGCCACAGAACATGTAAATGATGATCAATTTCCACTTTCATTTTACGTTTTTTTTTATTAGTTTCTTATATACTTGTATTGAAATAACATTGTTTTTGCTGAAATTATATGTAATCAGCAGGCCATGTGGATTATGATTCTGTCGATGAGGAGGGGTTTTATTATTGCGCTGATCCAATTCTCTCATTGAAAAAAAAAGACCATTAAAGATAACAAGGAACTATTTAGCTTATTAGATCAAGCTCCTTATGTCACAACTTAACACATATAAGGTAATAACCATAATTTATTTATTTTTTATTTTTATTTTATTGCACTCATATGTTCAATTATGATACTTTGTTCTTTAACTTTTACATGATCTCATGAAAAAGCATTTTCTTTTTTATAAAGGAATATTTGGAGCCTTTTCAGCCCAGGGTTGGTAGTAGTGGCACTACAAAGATTCTACAGAGTCGTGATGGGGGTGGTCATACAGCTCCTAGAGAACTATTTACTTCTCCATCTTCCACACCTCATTTAGATAGGAGCCATAACACACACCGACAGGCATCCACACCTCGATGAGAGTCTAGAGATGGTGGCAGAGATGAGGATCATAGTGATGTGGTTGAGATGGTTGTATTTCTTGGAGCTAGACGTGTGACAAGCACGGGGACCCTTTCGTGCACATTTTTTGTCGACGACAATGGACTTCCATTAAAACAATCAAGACTCCTAGGTAGTTTTAATTCATATTTTAATCGTTTAATGTTGTCCTCATATAGAAATAATCTATATTATTAATTTTAAATTAATGATCATATCTTTTTGTGTGTAGGAAACGACCTTTTTTATAGGCACGTAGAGAGAAAGGCCTTGTCTATTTTTGGCGCAACCTTACGCATGAGGTGGAATTGCCAGAATTCCAACCTCAAAAAGGAAGTTATGGATTATCTTGAAGGCCTCTTTGGTGTAGACACGTTCAATACAAAAGCGGTCACATCTACAATGGGTGAATATTTAAAATATACCTGGGATGTTTATAGAATAATCTTGGCAATAAATCTTATGTATGAGTGTCCTCCCTCAATTCCAAAGAGGGAGTGGAAGGTGATCATTGATGATGCAAAAGAGCAGATTTTGAAAAAATCAGGAGAACAAATAACTGGTACACCAAGGTAAATTACAAATTTTTGACTTCAATACTAGATTTATTTTTCTTTAGAAATAAATAAAAGTGTGGTTATATATAGCATACTTGAAAATTTTGTTGATAGGTTTCCTGACACATCGAAGGAAACCAAAGTAAGGATTTCCAAACATGGCCAACACAAGCTAGGCCAGGGTGGCTACTCGAGGTTATAGTCACGAATCGTAAGTACCCAAACATCTTAAGAATATTATTTGTATCACCTTACAACTTTAAGGTAATTGTAGCCAAAAACATTAAAAAAACATACCCTTATGTAATGCAGGGCGACGAATTTGGAACTGAAACCACGGAGGAAGACCTACAACTTGGTTACAAGTACGGTTATAAAGCCATGTTTGATCGTAGGAAAAGCATGGGGCAGACCCCAAGATCCAATTTGCGGGATAAGGTAAATAAAAATCAGTCCACATTAACCTTTCGTTACTTATAAAATACGTAAATGTTTGATATCGTCCATAATTTAATGTCTTACTTTGTTTTAATCAGGGGAGGATCATGATCAATGAAACCATTAGTACTGAACATCAGAGCATTGATAGTGAAACGTAGCAAGAAGATCATGGTGCTCCCTAGCAGTCCCATCCTAGTGAGGTGCATCCCCAAGATGTTCCTATGACTTGTAAATGTGTTGAACCTGCACAAAATAGATCTAGCTAGAAACTACTACACACATTTGTAGAGAGAAATTGAGAAAGAAGAAGCAAGATAGAAAGAATGGAAGAATTATCATTAACCGTATTCCACACTCAAAGAGTGAATAATTTACAATATATATAGAACAAATGAGTAACTAATGAGCCATAGTGGTGGTCTAGATATATTTGGACACACACCAACAGTTACAAGAGTAAACTGCCACCTAGTCTAGTCTCTCAGGCAGTTACGGGAGTGAACTGCCACTTTGCTAAGTTAACTAGTCAACTAGTCTTCAGTTAACTGACTAAACAAAGAGTAGTGACTTGGTGATGATCCCAATGTTGCATGGTGACAAAACCAATGCAACATCTAAAATCAACTCAGCTAGTCAAACCGAAGTGTCAGCTGAAAGAGAATATTCTTTAGGTGGAATATTCTCCCCTAAAATATAGGAGACTAGATAATGACTAATTATGACTAATAAACAAGGAATAACCTTAGAAAAAATAAATCCTAGGTGTGTGTAAAGTAACTCCAAC
>JZKD02S1961531.1:382789-400274 GCA_000966675.3 Picea glauca
CCCCCCCATTCACTCGTGGAAATCCCCCTCACCATGATTTTTACCCCAATCGGTAACCGCCACTTCACCCATCCATATCCCTCAGTCACCGTCACCTGCCATATCACACTCTAAGTGATTTGTTGGCCATTTATTACTGGATAACCTATCCATTAACTAGCTGACCTGTCTCCCGCACCCAACAGACACCCGTTTACACAAAACTACCCTTATTCTTCCTACTTTCACCATTTACCCACTCATCGCACCAGAGAAATTCACACCGTTTTCTCCTTCGTTACAGTCAGTTTCCCCCATCCACAGACGTCGTCACTAACGTTGTTTTTCTTACAGGTATTGTTGCAGTAATGGCGCCAAAGTTAAAACAAGTAGAAGGAGAGGAGAATTTGTTTCTCCTGCCTCCGGTCGATCTTGACCGGATCCCAGTGGCCGAAAAAGATCGCTTAATCGCAGATAAAAAGTGTGATTTCAATTTCACAGAACTTCAGTCGTGGCTCAAGGAAGTTTTCCTCGACTCGAGTGACGAAATTGGACTCTGGGAGTCCAACTTACCCATATATCTCTTTCCTCAGATTCACCCTTTTCCAGATTTTTCCCTCAAGTGCCAATCCCACTACATTCCCGAGCAAAGAGTTGTCATTTCCTCGTCTGGAGAAATTCTATTCCTCATCACGCCTAAATCCATCGACCAAATGATGCAAATCCCCCGAGATGACTCTACATCACCTTTCAACCTTGAAATTCTAACAGAATTATACCAGAAAATGACCTTCCCCCAAAGACCTCAAATATTTTAGCTTCTCCTCCCACCATCCGCTCAATTTCCCTCCACAAATCCCCCTTATCCTTCTTCCATGTTTTTGACCAAAGGACACCAGATCATCTCATCCCTATGCGCTTTGTTGGGATACTATTCAGATTAGTGGGTAGATGAACCCATTCTAGGATTTTTATCCATTTTCTCCACCGATGAGAAGCCCACTACCCAGTTCAACTTCAGCACGTTCCTGGCGAACAATATTCACGAACAATTTGTAAATTTCACCATGAAAGGCATGTTCCGGTACTCTTCCATACTGGTGTACTTGTTCGTCTTCTTCCAAGCGAACAAATTTGCTTTTTCCATGCAGAATATGGATGGATATGGTAGACCCCAAGCAGTGATCACATGGACCTCCTTGCTCAAGCATAACTCCACAGAGTTCAGCTTCAAGGAGTTCATCGATCAATTCTACTACCCAGTGGTAAGTATGCTTAGCGGCAGGCATGAGCCTAGGATAAATGATGAAGTTCAAAGGATCCTGCAGCTCTCGGATCACACTAAGACATGTGATTGGTATTTATACCAAAATCACATTGAGATCAGAGTATATGGGTGCGAGTTGGCACCTTATAAGTTGTCCAAATACCTGCATGTCATAATTTTTACCCTAGAGTACATAAGGCAGATGATAAAATCTGATGACATTCACTTTGTGTCACTAAAGAAAAAGCAACAGCTCAAAATCAAAGGGCAGATTGGCTCTTTCATTTGCAACAATCGTGGCGCTGGAGAAGAAGCAGACAGGCTGCTGAAGGAAATGAAGTTCTTCATGAGTTTCCCATGGAATTACAATTCGTGTGGGATTATCTCTAAGATGAGGGTGAAAAACAAGAACATCCCATATGTCCACGAATCTAGGCCTGAATTCAAGAAATTTGCAAACCAAACAGTATGGGAGCCTAACACTTTGGTCGAAGCAGAATAGCAGGATCCCCCAACCACTGTATCACAAACAACCACACCATAGGTTCTGAAAGAGAAAAGGCCTAGACAAGATATATCTCCACCTGTCACTGAGGTGTCATCAGAATAATTCCAATTGCATACCAAGAGGTCTAAAACCGTTTCAGATATTAACCCGACTGGGGAAAAGGAAGTCACGTCTACTACAATGACCAAGGTTGATAGGCCATCCCTCATTACAAGCCTCCAACATATCATAACCTCAGCGTTGCCAAAGAAATCTACAGATTCTCCATCAACCACCCAACCAGGCAAGGTAGGACCGAAGTTGAGCATTTTTTAAAAATATGAGTTGATCAAGAAAAGGAACCAGACCCTGACCAGCAGCACTTGCACCCAGTTCTGGAAGCAGACGTCGACTGCACAACATAGGCTGCTATCGACATTTGACACCGAGAAGGGAAGAATTCATATGGAATTCCTCCAAGCATAGGTGCCAGATCCAAAGGTAATCACTGATTACAAAAGGGCCACCTTTGAATTCCAGACGAAGGATGTGCATCTGGTCGATCAGATTGATCTGCACAAGTAAATAAGGGAAATGGTCTTTTATATGCTGGCACATGCTTCCACTACTGCATCCAAATTGCAAGTGTCCCTGAAAAAGGTTCAAACACAATTGAAGTTAGAGAAGATATCGTCCTTTTCCAAGGACAACAAAATCAAGACTTTGGAGGAATTGGTCCTTAAGATCGGGTAGGATCCCTCGAATGTGAAGGAAGCCAAGGAGATGATTAAAAATAAAAATGCAGACATAGCCTACTTAAGGAAACAATTGAAACTCCTGCCCACAGAGGATTCATAGGCGAAGGAAATAGCAGAGACGGAGGGAGAAAAAGATGAGATGCTCAAACTAATTATGGAGAAGAATGCACAACTAAAGGAAATGGAAGCTGAGATGGAGAAGCTGGTGAAAGAGAAAGAACGACTAAATCCAATGGAAGTCATTACATTGAGTGCAGTTCCACTTTCAGGAGTGAGCACAGCATCAGTAGCAGAAGTCCCATCGACAAATCCACTGACATCTCTGGAAAAGACAATCGAATTGGCTAAGTCTATGGAAAAGATGAACTTGTAGGAAACAGATATCAACAGGCTCAAAAAGGAGATTGAGAACCTCCAGGAACTCAAATCTTTCATTCAGATCAGCCTCTCCAAGGAAAAGAAGGTGTCATACTAGCTCAAACAAGAGTTACAATAGCTCCGGAAGCAAACAGTGGCAGGTAAAACTTTGGTCGAGGTTAAAGAAAGTGTATGGAAAAACATCACCAAGTCCATTAATGATATATGGCCCATGATACAGATCATGTTTGAGCAGAATGAATTGGTGCAGAGAAGCAAACAGGCCATTGAGAAGATTAGATCAAAATTGGGAGAGATGCCAACACAGGCTAACGAAATCATCAAGTTCCTAAATTCTAAGACCAGGGAGGAGCTGGAAGAGCTGAAAATTGAAGATAGAACAGAGACCATCCTCGAGGTCAAAAGAGTTTTGACCAAGAGAGGATTAATGCTTCAGCTGGAAGAAAAGGTTCAAGCCATGGACCTAGGGGTACAAAGATTTTTTAGTAAGATTGAGGCTCTACAGAAGAAAGGTCTTCCTGGTCTGAAGGTAATCAATGACAAATTGATGACACTCCCAAACTACAAAAAGAGACTGGCCGATGTGGCTAAGGATAGTTCAAAGTTTGCAGGAATTCAAGGCAGCATCACTGGAAAGGCATTTCTAGATGCACTTCAGTGGGACATCAATATTCAGCATGAGATTAAATACATCTTCGTCACCAAACCTACCTTCACCAAGTACACAGAAATGGACAAAGTTTATCGAAGGCTACTCAAAGTCAACGTGCCCAGTCATCTTCGATGGGAGGAACTCTGTGATCTGATCAAGTAGCTGATGAGCTGTCCCAACCCAATCATTTGTCCAGTCAAATAAAGTCGTGCATAAACCTCACCAACGACCCACCCAGAAATCAACATGCAGTTACGACACATCATCAAGCAGTTCCTAGATTTTTGTAAGTTGTTAAGTTAGTTAGGCTAAAAATAGATTTAGCATGTCCTTGTCTTTGATGACAAGATTTTTTGTAATTTTTAATTATAAATACTTCATCTTTCGAAGTATTGAGGGTTGTTGATCTTCACACCCTGCAAGCTATCAGACTGTAATATTTTTGAAGAGATCTTCCATTAATACAAAAAGGCACTTTTACAGGATTCTTGCGTGTATTCACTGGTGATGTTGTTCTCTCTAAGTTAAATGTTATTCTCACCTTGTTATCATACTGTTTTCTAAATCTAATCTTTGGAAGTAATGAACGTTGAAGGATTTATCTCGTATACCATGTTTCTAACTCAAAGAATTTAAGTGTTTTATCTTCTCATTTTACAATAAAGAAATTCTTAATTGCTTCTTTGTTGTAATTGTCTTTCTCATCCTTTCTGTTATTCCTCATTTATGCTACTAAATAATCCAGTGATTATATTATCTCGACCTGTGAAAGGTTCCTTTGTTTTTTCTGGTTCGGATTTCATCTTTAGGACACGGACCCCATAGCCCAATGGATGTGTAGACTATCTGAACCAACTCAACAAACACTACGACAACAAAACCGACTTATTTATTTATCTAGCCTAATATTTAAAAATTTGAAACCTATCTAAATCATATAGAGAGATCCCTCTCTGAAGTTGGAAGGGCTAGATCCTAGCTTCAAAAGCGGTTGGATAAAGTTACCTCTCGTAGATTTCTTCTTCCTAACAACCTCTTGGAAATTTATAGAGAGCTAAAACATTCATTCATTTAGGACCTCCTTCTAGCGCCAATTCTGTTGATGGATCCCAAATCCATTTAACTCAACAACAAGAACCAAACCCACCACCTTGTATGCCAAGGGCATCCATGCTTCTGAAAACTTGCAGAAATCCCTCTCTCCATAAAGTCAGCAGATGAGAGCCATTAAATAGATGTATGTCTCCCTCAGGTTATTCGTCCCATACCAACCATTTCTCTGGTTGGTAAACTTATTGTCCTCCTTCCACCATGAGGTCGTCAACCGATTGGTGTCATGGAATTCATAGAACTTCACCATGAAGTCCGTGTTTAGCCATTCCTCTCGGTCCCTGAGCTTGTAGTATTTCTAGACTTCTATCAAGAGGAAAACTCTGACACACCTTCCATTCTCATCATTGATAAAGAAATCATTCCTTTTCATATGGTCAATTAACCATTTCAGAACCATTATGAAAGGGAAAAATGGGGTACTACTGGCCACCATGTGTAAATATGACCATCAGATGTTCAGGAACACCTGGTCATCGAGCACCCTTACGTCTGGGTCATTGTGTGGGATACACTTTGGGTATTCTTCCCTGCTAGTTATGTTGAATACATCCCCCCACTATGGGAGATATACTTTAGATATGATGCTTGCTTCTATATCACTGAAGGATGAAGGTTGGGAAAAATATTTCTTTGTTGATGTTTTAATGACAGGCTCCACCCTGGGAGTGTACTCCAACTGCCTCGCGGTCCCCACGGAATAACCTTCACCTGTTTCATATTATTTTATCTTTGGTGCCCTCGGCGAGCGTCCGGTGGTCGGATTTATTAGTGGCATCTTACTAGAAGCTAGAACATAGTTTAGATACTGTGAAAGAAAATCAAATGCATATATAAATTACGACCAACGAATTGAAAAATTTGAACACATACCTCTGCATCTTGTTTAACCTGGTTTTGATAATCTGAGGGTCAGTACAGTCTCGAAAATATCTCTTTTCTCCTTTGGATTCTTTGGAATTTAGCTTGTGCACATAATGAATTTGTTCCAAACCATTCTAGATATTTAAACATGGATGAAATTACCTTGTCACATCAGCCATTCAAATCGGGTTATGAGTGTAATTTCATTAAATATTCCACTAGATATTCAAATATGTTTAAAATTAAATTCATCATGGGTTGACGGCGCAGGCGCAGGTTGTAATGTGGTCTATCAGCGATTTCAAATTAATATTGTTTAATCGACGCATGAGGTAGCAAAAAATGTGGGATCAAGCATTAACTGGTCTATTAAATGTCCAAATCCGATCGTATCTTACACCACAAACATCCCATCATTTTGCTAGTCCATTTGGTGAGTCGGGGATTGGGGTTCTTCTTCGAGCACTTTTCATTGATAACTTATTGAAAAATCTATGACGTTGATCGATCTTGTCATATGGAGATTATGTGGAAACGCTGACTAGGAGGCATGACTAGGACCCAGGGAACCTTAATATGCCTCGGGACGAACTAGGCCATACGACCCTTTATGTGATAAAGCCACATGGAATTTGAGACCGGTGACTTCATTTGCTCGTGTTAATCGAAATCAAGACTTTCTTTAAGTTACATGTTATAAAAACCAATCCTTTCTTGTCAACGCCAAAAAGTATCAAGGATCGACGATTAATGATAAACCTACCCAAGTGCTCTCGGATCAACTCTCTCAAAAAAGTCATGATGCCGAAAATGCATCGGGGATCGGTGATTAGTGATATGTTTGTCGCAGAAAAAATTATTGTTTTAACATTTCTATATTTCCCCGACCCCGATAAAGCACAACGGTCATCGACTATCAGTGAATTATTTACGTCCTTTCTTAACGTCTATCCTTTCCTGTATTTCGTTGGTGCTGAAGGGGATCAACTATCTCTTGAAACTTTGTGTGAATAACTTACACAAACCAACTCCACCTTCTATTGATTTCGATGGGATCGGTGCTCAACAAATTTTGTAACTGTGTGGTCCCATTACTTGTTTGAATTTTTGTGGCACCGAACCTAGGCGCATTAGATACAGTGTTAGCTATCGATTCTTAATTCGGGTGTCAATTTTTTTAGACATGAGGTTTCAAAAGTTCAAAAAAACCTAACTTTATGATAAGAGTCATGAAAACAAAACAAAGATAAACAATTTCCCAAAGTTAAATCACTTCAGACAATGAAGAAAATAAGTGGTACCCAAAAAGTGATAAAATTTCATAAGGCTTTTAGGGTGTGTTGAGTGCTCAACAAGGTGTCATAGCATTGATCTATAATCAACGCTCCCTTGCAGTGTATATCAGAGCGCTACAACAATCATTTTTTCAAGGGTATAGAGCATTGTAACACTCTGATATAAACTCCAAGGGAGTGTTGATTATATATCAATTCTATGATATACACTACAAGGGAGCAGTACCCTTCCCAGAAACTCAGAACAAAGGCTTAAAACTCAGAAAATTCCACCAAGAATTCCCATAATTTTGTGAAATTGTTAATGAAGAGGGGAGAAAGGAAATAGATCAGGAAAAATAAATAAAAGTGATCTAAAAGTGGGAAAAAGGAAGAGACTATCCAAGGAAAGACAAATCAATGTCCTTCCCCAATGGACTCGCCAATTTCTGTTGTAGGAAAATCCCCCTGTGGACAGGTGAATATCATCTTGAATTATAGAACCTTAATACCAAGACAAAAATATACAAATGGACACTAACATCCCTTTGAATTCAGTTACCTAATAAAAAAAAAAAGAGAAGGAAGAAAGGTGTGATGCACCTTATTTCGTGGTTCATCCTCGTTGCCTGCAATCTGAGCTTGATATCCAATCTCTTCATCACCACTCGATACTTGCAATGAAATGGATAAAAAAAACAAAAATAAATCGTACTCTACTCTACAAGATTAGACTAATCAAATTCATCTATCAATATTGACAATAATATGCAACAATACAAAATATTGAAGGGAATAGGCCAAGCAATATTGATGAGAACTTTAAAGAGACACTTAAAATTTGTATATGCACTTGCAACAACCTCTTCAAGTTCTCTTCATCCATCCCTTGTGTTGGAGCCGCCCTTGTTTTTCAAATCGTCACAATTTTCATTTTGGATACTTAAAATTCTAAAGATGGCCTTTTGATTTCCCCCCCCCTCGAAACTTTGAAAACTCTGCAACCTTGTCGCGTAAGCAGTGATGCTTTTTCTACTCTCAAAACAAGTCCACTTTCGTAAGAATGTTCACTCTTTTTGTTTTACTTTGGGATCTCACAAGTCGGATACTTTAATCTTTGAGTTCACGCGTCCCGAGTCACGAAACGTCGAAGTCATTTTTCAAATTTTCACCCAAGACATTAACTAGGGTAAAATATTTTAACTCATGATTAGACGTCGTCGAGGTTTCGCGCATCAACATTCGTCAAACCCAAGTTTTTATTTTTACAGCCCCAAGAGCCGAGAACACGAGGTACTTTTGGGATAACCCTTGTCAAGGATTAAAGGAAAAAAGCTAACCATGGTTAAATTGGTTCTTGGCGTTTCGCCACTCGACACTATCTTTTCGAAAGTTACGACGTCTAAAACCCCGACTCATGAAGTCACGACGTAATTATAGCAAGACTAATTAATCGCCTAATCTAAGATTTTCTTCCCCTTAATTGAGTCTTAATTATCGCCATCTCGTGGTTTCATGACTCGGCATACTAATCTCCCGGAAACTTTCCTTCAAAGTTCCGAGTTGCGATATGGTGAATAAATGGATTATAAATTAATGATGCTCCAAGTTGCGATTACAGTTAATTAAGCCAAAGTCGGTCCTCGTGATCTCGCGAGTTGAGGACTCAAAATGTTAAAAGAAAATCCATGAAGTAGCAAACAACGAGGAATTGATGAAAGGTGGTAAAATTTGATAATTTAAGATAAGGCAAGATATATCCCACACCCCGAGGCTTGCACATTTCCCAAGGTATCCATCTCTCTCCCTACTCCGACTGACTGTCAAACCGCCAAAAATTGATGACATTAATGGAGAATTAGGGTGAATCCACGAATATAAGATCGGATTTTACGCAATAAATTTGTTTCTAATTATGATTTGACAAGCTTATTTTGAAAAGTACTGAAGCTTCAAATATATATAAGAGTTTCACTTTATTATAAGGAAAGCATTTTCATAAGAACGCAGAGCTCGTCATTTTTCGAGTGAACTAATTTCTGCATGTATACGCAGTTCTATCGCAGAAGGGAGAAAACGCAAGCTTCAGCTATGGCTCCATGGAAAGCAGCAAAGGTGGATGTCGAGGTTGCAGGGTAAGGCTCGGATAATGTCTCTGACACTTTGCCCCGGAGTGTCGACTCGGTCCCTAGCTGGTCGTTTGTTTCATATATTCTGCAATCTGAGTTGGTGAATTATTTAGACTCCGACGACAATGAAAAGGATGACCTGAACACTAAATACAAGATAGTTGTTCAATCTAGAATGCACAGGGTAACAACCATACCACGGTTGCTTCCATATTATGATATGATCCGATGGGCATTGGATCACATAGACTTACCCACCAGAACTATCATGAACGACCAGCGGGTCACGGTCGAGACTTTTAGACCGGATCATATCCAAACCATGTATAAGCTCCCGACGACATCTGAATACACGTATGGTGCTGAATTCCTGGAGGAATTCAAAGAGAAGGAGTGCACTCAATATGACAACACCATTCCCAGATTGATAAAGGATTGGGTTTCACTCTCCGTGAAATTCAGAGCAAATGACCAGGGCGTTTATTCAATCGCTTCGTTGGAGCCACAGTATAAGTATGTGGAAATGATGACATGCCAACTATTTGAAAGAGAGGACACATCGCATTTCTACATTGCGTGGGTGCCTATCATGTTTCTTTTCGCAGAAGGTTTCTTTTTTAATTGGGCAAAGATACTCTCCGACAGCTTGTCCAACCGGGTCACAGAGTATCGGGAGCAGAAGGCAAGTGGGAGACCGTCCTCATTTTTCATGTCTGCATATATTATGGATGTGGTATGTTCCATGACACCATTCCCTTTGATGAGCTGGGCTTGGAATCCAGTCCAAGAAAAACCCATAGATGAGTATCATGACAAACTGTGGGAGAATAAAGCAAACAAATTCATTTACGAAATTTTCAACTGGGTGATGGTGCCCCTGCACATCGCCATTTTTGGTCACCCGCCACCTCGTATCTTAGACATCATCGCTGCAAATATGAGTGGTATAGCAGACTGGTATGTGGAGGCAGAGTTCTCCTACTTCAGAGTGTTCGGAGATGATGTTCCCCCTCTTTCACTACCACTGTTCATCCCCGACAAGCTGGCTTGTCGCGAGATTGCCTGACAAATAGTGTTTGGCAGGGTGAGTAAAGAACTCAAAGAATCTGCAAAGAAGGCGTGGTCATTTTTTCAGGTCAGTTTGGTCTCCATCGAGTATAAAAAACATGATCCCTAGAAAATTGTGAGAAACCATTTAGCTAATTGTGGGCTAAAGAGGTTTGAACATGCATTTTCACCCCCGGATGACATTTTCCGAGGGGCGAGGTCTTATGAGGAAGTGCTAGCTCGGATCCGATCTTTAGCACCCGAAGACACAACCTCTCTATTGAAATTTCAGGAACACAGACGAAGTTGTCTTCCCACTGTGCTGCGAGGAGGGAGCCCGAGCTTTTCTGAGACGGAACCGAAGGATGATGAAGGCCCCAAAGATGCAACTCCTAGCTCGGGAAAAATCCAGGACAAGGGGAAGCAAACGAAGAAGCCCGAAGCAGAGGCACAGAATCTGGACCCGCCAAAGACACAAAATCCAAAAACTGAGACGAAGACCCCTGAACCTCCGAAGAAGCAGGACCCGGTAGTCACCCCAGGAAAGGAAGCGAAACCAATCGGGGAACCCATCACTTCTGTCACCCCCTTGCAGTCGACGCAAGGAAATATAGAAGAAGGATGGATTTTCAATGAGGAATTGAGGCCTATCAGAGCAGAAGAATTTCCTCCAAACGAGTTCTTCTTTGACAAAAAGAGAAAAGTGATAGTGAAAAGGGAGTTCTACCAGGAGGGAGAATCGACTACTAAAAAGTTCAAGGTTATGACCGATGGAAAGATCAAAAAGAATGAGCAATTCGCCACGGAGAACGCAGGAACTCTAGGAGCGTATGCATCGGCGAATCAATTTTCGGTCGGAGTGTTAAAAAACCAGCTCAAAAGGAAGAATCGCCTGATCAAGTCTCTCGAAGCCAGAGTAGCTTCAGCCTCAATAAACGCTAAAGGTCAGGTGAGAGGGGAGATAGAACTGGCCCGACTAGCTGATAAAAATGAAATAGAAGTGCTGAAAGCCAAGCTGGAGCAAGTGCATCTAGTGATCCGAGACGGTCGGATACAGGCGGGTCAACAGAGGACTATGATTGCAGAGTTGCAGGCTCAGGTAGAGATCACTAAAAGTAGGGTGATTGATGTCGAGGGGTTTAAAACCCGAGCGATCGAGATTCTGAGCAGGATCTCTTATACACAACAGAGTTTTCTCGCCAAAGTGGGAACAATGTGAGAGGATTGTTTGTTGATGCATCGGGTTTTCGAGAACTTGACTGTTAGAGAGAGAGATGCAGAAGCGTCTTGGGTCGCCTTCCAGGAGGCGGTGATAGCCACGAACAACATAGTTTCGGAAGGTTCTCCTGGACTCGCCCTCCCAGAACAAACTAGAGGTAACATTCTGTTGAAGGATTGGGAGCATAACATTTCCCTGGGAAAGGAACAGGCCCAAAAAGTGACCAATTCATTAGAAGAAGCCTTCAATTCTATAGAGGGCGAGTTATTGGGTATGGACAGTGCAGGTGACGTAGAAACATTAATGCAAATGAATGTAGAATAGATCTCGCTTGATCTGAAAGAGAAGGATGAGAGAGATTCGACTGATATCTCTCAGACAGATAGGGTAGACATGGCTCGAGTTGACAAGCACTTGATCCAGCCCAGCCCGCAACTAAGTGCCCTCGACATCATTGATGCACAAATGGGGGACAAGATGCAGCAATTAGCCCGAGAATGTTACTTCGTTGAGGTCAGCTGTCAAGCGGAACCTTCACAGCTCATATCTCAACTCGTGGACAGATGTATCGCCTGCACCGAGGCCGTGCGAAGACGAGCACCTGGCACTAGATGAAGACAAAATAGGGGAGATGGAGCGATTTCTCTCTCCTCTATCATAACTGAAATTTTTGTGACCATTGAGATTCTACCTGCTTTGTAGAAATTGTATAAATATACCCCAAAGAGAAATAAAGAAGGTTGGACCCTTTTTGAGATTTTGTAATAGATTTTTTGCATTGAGATTTAATACAAGTAGATCCGAGATTCTCAATTTCGTCACTTCTATATTACAAGTTTGTTTTCTTGTTCCTCATTTTTCATTTTCAATTCATATTTGTAATTGATGTGATTCGTTATACTTTAGTACTACCACTACTATAACGAATAAATTTGGGTTTTCTGTAATTGTTTATTGCCTTTCCTCTGCACCATCTATCAGCTGTGTAAGACCAATTTGCAGTTTCGGAATTCTACATGCATTTTTTGCTACATCAGTTATTTTCTTAAATATTTTCTTCTTCCATTTACTTCATAAGATTTTCCCCTGGTAGGAACTTGACATTGTAAACGGATTAATGTTTTTCCCCATATCACCCCTTTGATTAAAATATAATACAATTACGGGAACGAGCCTTAGATTTGCATACATCGTTAATACTGCAATTGTGAATTCTCTTTTATAAAACTTAACTGAGACAACACTATCCAAACACACATCACCCATGACAGTTCCTACACCAACTCAACCTAACGTTGAACCCGGATTATTGAACCAAACGCACATCGCCCTAAACCTCTTCAACACTGTCCTTAAAACAACCACTAACCAAGTCGAGCTTGAACAATCATGGGCAGCCATTGAATGTGACATAACTATTCAGGAGCAGTTCGAAGCCAGACAACCTCAAGGAAGAAATCTCCCTTAGAATCTTTCTCCGAAGGTTGACATTTTCCCTTCTCCTTACCCTAACCACTTTCGGATGCCTTGACACTGTGCTTTTGAGCCTTAAGTATAGACTCGGGAACATCTTACTGGTGCTGCTGCCGGGGACCGAAGTTACGAAATATTTTTCCCTGGGAAAACGACAAATTGTTTTTCGTTGAAAGTGTTATCCTTTGATAGTGAACAAAGAGTACACACCCTTTAAGTCTTTTTATCTTTCACTTGGCGACTCCACGAAGAAATAAACTGGAATGCAGTTGAAGGAATACCAGACAAAACCCAGATGATGAGCAGATTACGCCCGTTACCGATCCTGAAAAACTTCTAAAGGCGAGAGGCTCTTTTAAGCCTACCTCTACTGTTTACCAACTTGCAATCCCATCACCGAAGGCCGAGAGTCCTTCCGAACCCTCGACCTCGTTCAGTCCTTTCTTTGATGCTAAATATTCAACGCCAATCTGTCTCGGAATTAGAAGTGAGATTCATCCAACAGTCCCTTTAGCACAGAGAGGAGAAGGCCCTCTCGAAGGTTCGTCAGCTTTTAAAATACCATCTTATCTTCAGTTGAATTTCCCGACTTCTCCAAATCTTGAAGAGTGTGTTACACACTCGTTTCCCGCACCCGTCGGTTTTCCCGATTCCATCTCTTGCAAGTCCGAGGAACCAACTCCTCGCGTTCCTTTTCCTTCCTCATCAGAGTCTCCTCTTAGCCAAGAAAAGAAAAATCCCCTGTTATTTTTTTAAAACCCCCTTTATAACTCTCCACAAAAAACGATGGCAGCCACCGGAGGAGGAGGGTTTGGAGGAGGTGGAGGAGGTGTCCCTCTAGGAAGAGGTGGAGGAGGAGTCCCTCTAGGAGGAGGTGGATCCCCCCCTCCCAGAGTTTTTGCGAAAGTCGCATCCTGATACGCCCCTTTGGTGTTGCCCGTCCCCTTACACGATCTTCCAGAAAACTACATAAAGAATTTACCGAAATTCAACGAGGAGGGAGATCTAACCGCTGCTGAACATATTAATCGTTTCAACCAGTTCGCAGATCTCTGCGGTGCCAAGTATGAGGATGTATATTCGAGACTCATTGTCCAAAATTTTGAAGGTCAGGTCCAAACTTGGTTTCGGAGCCTAACCGCTGCCTCTATCCCATCATATGATTCTTTGGAAGATTCTTTCCTCAGACAATGGGGCGAGTGAAAAGACCATCTCTATTATCTAACCGAATTCAGGTCTTTGAAGAAAAATAACTCAGAAACAATCATGGAATTCATTATGAGATTCAACAAACTGTACAATAAAATCCTAGCTGAAGTCAAACCATCTCAACCCACGGCCAAAGTGACTTTCGCCGGAGATTTCGAGCCGGATTTCACATTACTTTTGCGAGAGCGGAGGGTAGCCACCTTAAACCGTATGCAGGACAATGCGGTAGAGATAGAATCTAACATGATGGCTTCAGGTAAACTTAAGGCTAGAGTAGAGACTAGAAGTCGAGATACCAAGCGCTTTAGAGAGCTAGTTGGCCCTTCAGGTTCCAATAGAGCCTCCGACGATAGAGTGGATGACATGGCTAGAGTGATTAAAGAATTGTCAAATAAAATAACCCGGATGGAACTCGAACAGGCCAAGTCTGACTCTTACCCCAAAAAATATTTCAGAAAAAATCAAAACCCTCCTAATCAACAGAGACCAATAAAAAAGGAAGATCAAAAAATACAATCTCCCTTGAAGAATGAAAATTTTATAGGAGCTAACGATTTTCAAGACTTCGAGGATTCAGATAATGACGTCGCAAACTTCGGCGATGACTGTAGCCAACCATATCTGACTCCCGAAGACTACGAAAAGTCTTTGAATGTGTCAGAGACGCCAAACGAGAGCGAAGAGGGTGATCCCACTGAGATCTGTGAATCCCAACCAGAAGCTGAGATAATGATGGTTGAGCTTCAACCAAGGTACAACCTGAGATCTAAGAATAAATCTACCTCGACAATTCAACCCAGCAAAATCCTTCAGAGAGGTCAAGCTTACGATCCTCCTTCAAATGAGACTCCACCACCCAACAACAAAATGAGAAGAGTGAGCACTCAGGATTCCAAGGTAGAAAAAGTCGGAGCTCAAACACAGCCAATCGAACCCGCAAACAAACATACTTCTTCAACTAAGACCATGAATGATAAATCTATCCAGATGAATAAGTCATAAAGAAATAATTTGGAAGTCTCAACCAGACAAACAGAAAAAGTAAACGGAGCATTCAGTATCGAAAATGAGTTAAACAAAATTAAGATACCAATCCCTTTGGTGGAATTAGTGAAACACCCTGTTTATCGCAAACAAATTACCAAACTGATAGGTGTCTCCGAACTAGAAAGACACTCTGATGTTATAAACTTGGAAGATGATAGACCTAACATCACTTTTGGTCCCCATTTTGAAGGGTCCAAAGACAACATCGCTCCCTTCTATATCACTCTGAATATACATGATCAGTTGTTGCATAATTGTATGTTAGACTCCGGAGCTTCCCATAATGTTATGCCCAAGATTATCATGGAGAAGCTAGGTCTCTAGATCACGAGACCTTATGGAAATCTATATTGTTTTGATTCAAGGAAGGTTAAATGCATGGGTATTATAAAGGATCTGGTAGTTACCCTGGCGCAGGTCCCTGTTAAAAGTATCATGATGGATGTGGTTATCGCCGATATCCCCCCTAAGTATGGTATGTTGTTATCTAGGTCATGGGGGGCCAAGTTGGGAGGTTCCCTACAGCTAGACATGTCTTATGCCATAATCCCTATGTTTGGGGGTCATTTCACTCGTTTATACAAAGAGACAAGACTAGCATACACGGTCAGTGACCCTCAAAACCCGCACAACTTCCCCATTTACATCGCAGACCAAGATCTGGGAAACTGCATCTTGTCTTTTGATGATGGTCTGGATGGTTTCCTGGAGGAAATCGATACAAAGCAAGAAGAGTCAAACCCTTTGACAAAAGAGCTGTGTAATACTGGTGTATGGAAATTGTATTTCGATGGTGCTTCATCTTCTGAAAGGGTTGGTGTTGGAGTACTCTTGGTAGCACCCAAAGGTAATTTCATTGTTCCTTTATCCTATCATTTAGAGTGGGACATAGATTACACTAATAACATATGCGAGTATGAAGCATTGATCTTAGGATTAGAGGCTGCCAAAAAATTAAATATAAAAAACTTGGAGGTATATGGTGACGCGGAGTTGATAGTAAGACAAGTGAACCGACAGTACCTAGCCAGGTATCCCAGACTAAGAGCATATAGAAATTGTACTTGGGATCTCATGGAAATTTTTTTCTCACCCGTAAATATCCATTTTATCCCTCGCGCCGAGAATCTACATGTTGATGCATTGGCAAAGGCAGCTTCAACCTTTTCTCCTCCCATGACCTTCAAACTAAAATATCACATTGAAATCAGATACAAACCTTCCATACCAGACAATATCCGACACTGGCAAGTCTTCGAAGATGATGAAAAGATTAAGAAGTTCCTTATAGCAGTAGGCAAATTCTCAGAAACTCACACTGACCAAGAAAACCATAATGACTCCATGTGGATCATGTAAGAAGGAGAGGAACCTGAAGCCTTCCGAGAAAAAATTGCGGATCATCGTATGCTGGTCCTTAAAAGCAATCAGATTCCCAAAGGATTGATTCCTTTAGAAATACTTTTTGATCAGAATGATGTACCCATAAAGTCCGCTTTGCAGCCCCAGCCAGAAGAGGTGGAGGACTGTGATATAGGGACCGAAAAAGAACCCCGAATGGTAAAACTATCGAAATTCCTCCCTCCTAAAATGAAAGTGAAGTACCAAGACTTTCTCAGACAATATAAAGATGTTTTCTCCTGGTCCTATGATGAATTGAAAACATATGACACTTCCATTATTGATCACAAGATACCTTTGAAGCCTGGGGTCAAACCGTTTAGGCAAAATCTTAGGAAAATTAACCCCATTCTGTTACCCGTGAAAGAAAAGGAAGTTAAAAAACTGTTGGACACAAAGATAATCGTACCTTTGAGATACTCTGACTAGGTCTCTAACCTAGTTCCAGTCAGGAAAAAGAACGGGGAAATCAGACTATGTGTGGATTTCCAAAACCTAAACAAGTCATCTCTCAAAGATAATTACCCGCCGCCCAAGATGGACCCCATTTTAGAAAAGGTTGTTGGATCTAATCGAATGTCAATGATAGATGGTTTCTCTGGTTATAATCAGATCGCTATGAATGAACAGGACAGGGAAAAAATTTCTTTCACCACGCCCTTAGGTACTTTCATGTATGAAAAAATGCCTTTTGGTTTGATGAATGCCGGGGCCACTTTCCAGCGAGCTATGGACATCTCTTTCATGGGAGAAAGGGACAAGTTCATAGTCATTTACCTTGATGATCTGACTTTTTTTTCTAAAACTAACGAAGAACATTTGATGCATCTAAGACAGATGTTCAAAAAGTGTCGCAGGTTTGGTCTATCCCTGAATCCAAAGAAATCTCATTTTTCTATGCGGGAAGGTAAGATTCTAGGCCATGTCGTATCTAAGGAAGGAATCAGGATTGATCCTAAGAGGATTGAAGCGATAGATACTATTGTTGGAAGACTGATTGTTGTCATTGATGTCAACCCTAGTAATGGGTTTTGGACCACAAGATTGATAAAGGTATTTGGACATGAAGGAAAATTCACATGCATATACAACACCCATGAATGGATAGTATACATCATGATGTTTCTGGTGGTATGTGGCATGTCACATGGATCCTCATGGTTGAGGAGAAATGAATTTTTGAAGATGACA
>JZKD02S1961531.1:415845-426876 GCA_000966675.3 Picea glauca
GATAGAGAGAGGCATTTAATGTTAACTATAACATGCATCCAATCTTGTTCCTAACAATTTGTGTTCTTTAGGAACATGCACACGTTCCTAAATCACTTTCACATTCCTAAATGTTTTGCGTGTTTTTTTCATTTAAATTTATTTTAGGAATGTGCATGCATTCCTGAACATGTGTTTTTCAGGAACATATGCACATTCGTAAATAATTTGAGTTGGAAAGTGTGTATGGCGGTTCAGTGAGTACCATGGATATAGGATTAATAACACATGGATGTTTCTAGGAATAAACATGCATTTCCTTGCACCCCATTTCCACTTTTTTGTCCATCAACTTTGTTCACTCTCTCATAATAGTTATGAGCTCGAGTTATGAGAAATATAAATTAGCATGGGTTATATAAGTTATTAATTAAAATTTCTAATTTTTCATTTTTATGTGTTAGTTTTTGGGATTTTAATGATATACGTGTAATTCAAGTATTAGGGATTTAGGATTAAGAATTGGGAATAATATGGGTTACAAAATATAGAGGTGGGGGGGAAGTTAGTTATTTTAAGGGTTTGGTTTAGGTATTAAATGGTATAAAATAGGTGTGATATGTTTATGGTAGATAGGGGTGAGTGGTCAAGGGTTATATTCATTACTCACTATGTGTTATACATTAGGGTTTTTAAAGGAAAATGGTTATAAGAATCAAGGGTGGGTTGTTATAGAATATGGTTTTGGGGTGATAGGAGTTCAGAATTAACTTACCTTGCGGTCTCATATCCTCTTGAATATAACCTTTTATGTATAGGTTTTAAATATGACCTTTTTATGTATTTGTTTTATATGGGATATATATAGTATGGGGTGATATTCAAGGTGATACGAGACCAAGGTAAATTAACCTACCATGATAGGAGAAAATGTATTGAGTAATAAAAATAAGATTGATAACTTACTCTCGATTTTGAGTACCCATGTGTCCTATTACTTTAGCATGTAGCTTGGATTCTAGATAAATTATTTTAAGTGGGACCTATCATCTGGAATGAATGAAAATTTAAAATTTATTCGAATTTGAACAACTAGGACCACGCCTTGTTCTTAATTCATCTGTATGTTTATTATTGAAGTTTGACACATTAAAAATTAGTTCATACATATAAATAGAATATATATAGATATACCATAGTATTATCCCTCTAAATTGATTTAATAACTCTCTAAAAATAATATGCATTCATCCATAGGTTACCAAAAAAGTATTATTCAAATTTTAAAATTATAGCATCCTTGGTTAATAAGACAAGAAAATAAAAATTAGGCCTAATCACAAAATAAAGGCATAAAAAAAAACTATAGTGAATATCCCAAATATCATATTGCAACCTATTCAAAAACATTGGAATTTGCACGCAATTCTAGTACTATGCTTGTTCTTTTTTTTAGTGAATGATATCATGTATTTTCATTTAGGTCTACAAATTTGCATGGATTAAATGGATATTCACTCAATTTTTAATTTATCTAGGAACACAAAGAATGTACAAATTTGTGTTCATTAGATAGGCACCAAAAAATATGTTAAGAATTGTTTTTTCGGCCTTGTTTGTCATCTTACACCTATGCCATAGTTTAGAATATTTGTCATATATCAATGAGAAATGTAATTATATAAATACACCTAACAATAATGTTTCATATTGAATGATTGTTTTTCCCTTAGGTGTAGAACAACCGATGATGGAGTGTAATGTTAAGGTACTATGTTATGTGAAGTTATCGGTTTGAAACCCTCAACTAGCATCATGTGTCGCATGAGGGGTAATGTTGGCATGCCTGGGGTTATAGTGGTAGCAGTCGGATAACATGACCATGTGTCACGCGAGTACGTTCCCGACCAATTGTTTATTTCCCTAGTTAACAAAAAACGTTTGAATGTTTGTTTTATTTTCAGGTCCACAAAGCAAAAGATCAACAAGAGGACAATAAAAACTACTTTGACATTGGTTCAAAGATGAGAGATGGGGATGAGGAGGATGTTGATGGTGGTGGTGATGATGCCACTAAGGGAAATGATCATTAGGATATAGATGTTAATGAGGATTTATAATGTAAATGACAATCAAAACCTATGTTATATTTTACATCTTATTGAATTATTTCATGGATTTGGTGTTGAGATATCATGATGATAAACACGTCATTTTAAATTTTGTATATATAGATATCATCAAACTTGTTTCTTAGGATATTGGTATCTAGATCATATATTTGACTTGTTTATTTAGTTTTGTATGATGTTTTATATGACATAATGATGTGATGATATTGACATTATATTTTGTCTTGTTAATGATAGTCATGATGAAGTTATATGTATTATATACATTTTTTATATACAATGGAATTTGATGTTATTTTTATGGTGAATTCCTATTATGATATTCTTATTTTTTTTTAGATATATTATAATATATGAACTTGTTTTGATTGATGTACATTTAATTTCACATTAGATGGATGTTGTTAATTTACCTTTAATGTTTTGATAAATGTTATATGAAAATTTGAATTGAGATATTTGTTTAATATTGTATATATTATTTTAAATTTTTGATATAATTGATTAAAATAATTTAAATTAATTAAATGAGCATAAAAACATTCACATTAAAGTATCAAACCTCATTTTAGTACAAATTCGTATTGTTGGCTGTGGAGATTAACTATCTTCCTGATTCAGAGGTTTTTGTTTCCAGCTATGTTTATACCCCATGAAGACTTTACACCCCGGAAGACTATACACCCCTCCACGTGGGGGAGTTACAGGGGGGGCTTGCCCACCTACAGAGTCTGGGGGAAAGTGAGCCCCTGGCGGGTGTTCATGTGAAAAGACCCCGAAGGAAAAATTTCCTTGTAAATGTAAAATGTAATTTCATAGTAAATCTAGACCATTCATTATAAGGTCATATATGTGATGGTAGAAGTTGTGTTAGGTTTTTTTTCCCTAGAAGGAAACCTTATTTTATGAGGGAAATGTATTGTGACTATGTATCATTTTGTGAATATTGTATTCTGAGAGAGGATATTGTGAGGGAAAGAAAAGGAAGTGACAGCGGGTGTGTTGTACGTTGTATCCCTTCATTTGTTGGATAATAAAAAGGAAGGACCTAGAAATTTCTCTTGTGGACGTATCCCACACTGGATGAACCATGTATATATGTGTCTCTATTGTTTTGTGTATCTTGTGTTTTATTTCCTCATTTGTTTTTTTATTTTATTGCTCCACGATCCTTTTTTTATAACACGTATAAGTAGTTCTTTCAAACAAATACAAAATATCGGAAGCAACCAAATTTGCATAGAATTAATGTGGACAAAGAAGGGTTAGCCCACCCTTATTATGAGAAGGGTATTTTGAATTATCTATGGATAAGGGTAATCCAACCCTTCTCTATATAATTTTTTGAAAAGCGTACCACATAAAAGAGTTGTTTGGCCCTTCCTTGGAGAATTAAATAAAATGATAAATTCAATGCTAAAAAATTCTATATTTGTAGCAATATTGGCTAATAAATCAAATGCTAAAGTAGGTTTGTTGTTTTTCTCTAAATTTGGTGCTATAAGTGTTAGCTGACACTAAATCCAACATCATAATTAGTTCTAAAATTGACACCATCCAAAAGTCAATGAAAAACATGTTGAAAAGATAGGGGGAAAACCTATTATAAAACTGAGTGACACAATTATGAAAATATATTTTCACCAATTTTTGCAACAAGAAAATGCTCCAAATTGGGAAAATATTATATTATAATATCGCGCTAAACTGGGCGCTAATGGATTCTTTTGTTGTAGTGTGATACATTATGGTCTTCTAAAAACCTCTACAATATATTTATATTTCACTTCTCTATTAGTATCTCTACATTTCTACTCATGCTATGAAACAATTTCTAGCCAGTGAGAAGGACAACCTTCCCCACCCCACCTCCTTTTGTTAGTTTTTAGATATCTAGAATCAAGGTAGTGTTGGATGTATGGGCTGACCCAGGTTCTACCTTTTCTCTCAAACAAAACCCTTTTCATCGTCGACTCTTCTGGTAAACCAGAAGACTACACCGCACATAGAGTGCATAGCGCAATCTCACCCCAGATGGTTTATGGGTGACTATAGGACACATGTGCCTGCAATCATGGAAGGGATTCGAGGATGTTACTTTTACTTATATATATACTTATCCATGCATTATACCCTACCATTCATCATATCTATTACTTCATTCATTCACAATGTTCATTATGCATACATATTTCTAGTGTGTTCTTTAATTTAAACCATTCATTCATCTAAACATTTAACCATAATTGCATAAATAACAAAAACCATTCAAGAACATTGCAACATAGAGTTTTTACGCACTACATCATAGGATAATAGAGAGTAGTAACGATGAATAGTGTCACACCAAGATCCACATCTTGCGACCTAACCCTTAGTTACATCAACTCCATCCGAGCTCCATAGCTCTCACTAAAATACATACTCATAACTCAAAATGTTAGGAACCAAATATCAATATAGAATATAAAAACCTCAGAATAAGTACTCAACGCCTTGAAAAAGAGAGACATTCAAATAATAAGCCTCTTCAAGGGGGCAACCTCCTTATGCCCACATAAATGTTCAAATACAAGATGATTCCAAATGAAAATGTCTCCTTGGTATATATAGGATACTAGGAGGTATAATTACAACTAATGGACTAAAGTCGACATGAATAAAATAACATTAACAATGTAATATGCCCCAATTAAGGGGTAATGAGCCACTATTTAGGGCTTAACATGCCCCTCCCCTTGAGATAAGTGTTGTTTGTAGCACTTGAGTAACTCTGGGTGTTTCTGTATAAAAGACTCATCTTCCCAAGTTGAATCTTCAGCCGATAGTTTCCTCCATTTAATTAGATACTCTAAAATTCCCAAGAGTCCAAGTAGAATTGTCTGGAGTCTTATTTGGTGTAGAAGTTCCATTTTTTGGTGGCATGTTGGACAAGTATCACTTTAAACATTGATTTTGAGGTGGTTCTGGTAGACAATCTTCCTTTTATTGTATCTACAAAATTTTGACCCTTCTGAGTATGAATTTGTTTTTTTTGTAGTTCTCTGATATTTCTTCTCTGCAATGCCATAGGTCTGATCAAAATTGGATGTGCCAAGTGGAATTTATGGTAACTTACCCACAACTTATTGATTGTTTTCCTTTCCATAAGATCTCACTTGTATAGCGTGCCCCACAGAAAATAATTGATATAAATTATGAAACTCGTACCAGAACTACTACGGACTGCCACTATCCAATGCAACTGGTATCACTCAATTTGTATACTCTAGGAAGACGTTACGATTGTTTTACCCAGAACACCTTATTGAGACTAGTCAATAGGACAAGTCATATACCCTATCTTCCATAGGGTGTATTTACAAATGTAATATAACCTAGAAGCTAAAATTGTTACCAAAGATACCTTACTAATTTCTTTAAATATCCTCTGGATTTCAAGGTCTGAGATGTTACAGAAATATTTTTATAGCAAAAAATTTGCAATGACTTAGTTCAGGATGATTCCATAATCCTATATTAGAAAGGTTGTATCTATGAAAGTATAATGCCTCAGGAGTTGAAATTGTATCCCAACATACCTTGCTCTGTCTACTAAATATCATCCAAGACGTTCCTTTTGAATCATTTTAGAAAAACAGTTATAGCGAGAATGCCAAGGTGTCTCATATGTAGCAGTGAAACCCCAAGACCTTGAGCTCTGATACCATATGTTAGGAACCAAATATCAATATAGGATATAAAAACCTTAGAATAAGTACTCAATGCCTTGAAAAAGAGATAAATTCAGATAATAAGCCTCTTCGAGGGGGAAACCTCCTTATGCCCACATAAATGTTCAAATACAAGATGATTCCAAATGAAAATGTCTCCTTGGTATATATAGGAGACTAGGAGGTATAATTACAATTAATGGACTAAATCCAACATAAATAAAATAACATTACTAATGTAATATGACCCAATTAAGGGGTAATGAGCCAGTATTTAGGGCTTAACACAAAAAGTAATCCAAAAGAAACTAAAGATATGACCATAAAGATACCATAAATAAGATATCTCAATCTACATTATGCCTCTTCTATTTATACCAAAACATTGAGTTAAAACCCTTACAATGTATAAAAAACCCTAACCCTCACATGACTAGGTTTGTCCACATCTGCGCTAGATTTCGGCAAATACTTCCATGTGCGCTGCTTTTCCTCAAAATATGGCGCGCTCTCCTTCTTGGTCAAATATTCCTCATTTTCTATGTTGTTCTCGATCGTGACTTTTATCCATTATAGGCCTATGCCAACAAGCCCCCAACACTAACATGTGGCTCATTCAAAGCCACTTAGTTCACCTTCTGCAACTCTACCTTGAGCGCATGAAATGTATTTTCCAACTGTGTCGCTTTCTCCTTAGCTTGTGCACTATTTCTTTCTAGTATCTCCAAATCTTGCACTGTCATGAGCTCTTCCAACACTTCTCTTCTTTCTACCAACACCTTTTCCTGTCTTACTTTTTATGTTTGGAGCTCTTCTATCATCCTTTCATCCTCTTGTTGAAATGGCTCCAACTAAGCCTACCTTGTTTGTTTTTCTTCCTGTGTAGTCTTTACCTCTGCCTATAGGTATTTTATCTCCTGAGCAGCCTTCAACTTTAGGGATATGGCCATGGTATTTTGCCTCTTCTTCAAATCCTGAAATTCCATGCTCATTTTTTCCTTTCTCTTCTTCATTTTTTGGATCTTCTTATCTTCTTCCAAGCTAGTCCAAATATGTGAAGTCCTATCATATAATTATTCCACTTCTTTTACCTCCTACACTATGCTATCTATGTGCATAGTAGCCTCATGTTCTCTTTGTTTCGGTACTTATGGGGGTGTGCTTGGAGTTAGTTTTTATGTTAAGTCTGTTATCTTATGTTTTTATTTTTCCATTGTCTGTGCAATATTTTTTATCTTCTCTTATATTGTGACCTCTAGTGTCTACGCGTAGTCTGGGATGTGGTTGTATACTTCTACAAGTTTCTTCTCTAACTTATATGTGTGTTGCTTCTCCTCCTGCTCCAATTTGATCTGATCACAAGTTACCTGTAATATCTCCTTAAATTCCTAGTCGAGCGCTAGGTTGGTGACATCCACCCTAGCTCTAGACTAAACCTCTTGCATCACACTCGCTTGTAACCCATATAGTTCCTTCATGGGTATATTTTCCGGAAACAAATCTAGATGTTCTATGTATTTCACTAGTTTCTGGGTTTCATTCTCATCTACTTCCAACATCTCTTATGTGACCTTGAACCTGTCACTGCTCATTACTATTGTATGCACTATCTCTTCTTTCTCTTTCTACGTTAGGGCTTCATGTACTTTGTATTTTTGGTGTGTTGTAGGATGATGTGTTGTACTTAGTTGCAACCTTTGTAGGATGTCATGTACTTCTACTAGTTTCTCCCTAATTGATTCCCTTTGTACCTCTGCTGCACATACTAGATCCTCCCCTCTATCTTGGAAATTGTCTACGAGAAACTCTGCATCGTCTTCTGTAATAGTGAGGTATGGAGGATTCTTCTGATACTTAATTTTCTTCCTTATTTCTCCCCCATGTGTTCCATTCCTCTTCTTTGTTGGGGTTGAGGTTTGTGCCTCGATTTTCTTCTTTTCTGCATCATAATATTGTACCTCCTTTCGAGATCCTTTTACCTACTATCCATCCCCTTTTACTTCTTCCCTTGACACATTTTCTTTCTTCCTTGCCTTATTTCCTGATGCGCTACTTCTTATGGCTTGACTGTCCTATGTATTCTTCCTTGCATTTTCTGCTAGACTACCTATTTTCTTTGATGGAACTACTTATGCTCATTCCATAGGTTTTGTTCCTTTCTTCTGTGTTGTTGGAAATTTCCACTGCATAGTCGAGTCCTTCACTATCCATTCTATTTCTTCACATGATGTGAAATACCTCATTTATAACCATTTTTTCTTTGGTGTCTTGAAGCCTTAAAGCTAGAATCCCTTCTTTTTCTTGGACTAATTCAATTGGGATTCTCCATATATTAGTTGTATTATGTTTCATATCTTCGAGGAACATTTCAAATGTTGCATTGTTCACCTGTTGGTTCTTATTGTCTTTTTCTTGCCTTAAGGTTTCATACTGCATTGCACAACATTTCCCTTTTCTATCAAGAAAGGATGAAAATTAGGGTTCTTTCCGGCCTACCAAAGTTATCAATATCAATAACCAGGAATAACGGATTTTTGTCCCATTATCCTATGCATCCCTATAGTATACCAAAATATGGTTTAATAATTAGGGCACCTAGCTTAATACTACACCCTTTGTGCATTGCGTAACTACTGTTATGAATCCTTCCCGAGCCTCTTCCTTTGTGCACTTCCTCAAAAGTTTGTAGGCCATCAACTTCGTGGAAAATATCATTATGGAATCATTGATGTCCTTTATTATTATGCCCCTAGTTCCCCTATTGGTCCTGAACTACGCTTTAACTTCTTCTACAATTTCCTTGTCCATGTCTTTGTTGTCCAAGTAGTCCTCGTGTTTTACGTTGCTGGTAGGAAACCATGTAATTTTGGCTATGAGATATACATTTATAGGGACCTTCTTGTCCATCCATAGGATACCTCCATGTACCCTTGCTAGCAGTTTCTTCATGCAGAGGCCTACATTCTTACTGTGCCTGAAATGTGGTATGTCCAACAAATTCATGATGCCTGAATTGTATAAACCTGTGATCCCCTACGCGTGATCTAAAATGGGTTTCCCTAAGGGTCCTACCTCTCCCCTTTTCTCAAAGTACATTTCCTGCATAGGGTCAGGAAACTTTGTTGCATATATTACATCATGATCTGCATATGTTAACTTTGGCACCTTCCCTAGCATGTCTTCCACTACAACTACGACGTCTAGGATGTAAGGTAACACGATCTCTACTGAGTTTTGTGTGACTGGTGCTTTCCTCTTTTGGCCCACGAATGGGTTTTCTTTTGAAAATTCATCCTAATATTCTTCTTATTCTTTTGTTTCTTTCTTTCATGTAATGTCCTCGACCAGAAATAATTTTTTGACAACTTTCTATTTCTATTTTTCCATTTCCTTCGCTTCTGTAGGGTTTTCAAGATTAGAGTTTTCCCCATCGTTAGGGTTTTTTTATTGTCATGTGCTCAAACCCACTTTCACCTATTTTGTGGTTGATTTTTATTCCTATACCCTTGTTGTACCGATCGATTCAGTCTCTGACATTGTAACATCCTCGAGCTCCACAAAACTTCCTGGTTCTGTCATTCTTTCCTTGTTCCTTCTTGATTTTTGAGTCACCCTCACAAATCGTCCATGAGTGCCAACCTTAGGGGGTTCCATATTACTTTCCTTGCATTTGAATTGTGATCTCTCTTGCTTAATAATCATCTATTTGTGTTCTTAAGGTATTTGTTGCTCAAAAATTGCTTAGATTTGCCCCCTTTTATAGCTTCTTATTCCATTTACCGGTCATTGTTTTCCTTTATCCCATTTGTTTCCATTTTTCCTGCGTGTTGTGATTTACTTTATTTGGCACAGTGTAATTTTTTGTTGTGTTACATCTATGGCGTACTGGCACTTTCTTCACATAGTATCTTCATTTCTCGTTTCCCCGACTAACTGTCTAATGTGCACTATCATATTTGATCAGTTTCCTAGTACTTATTCGTTTAAGTACCTCTTTTTTTTTTCTTCATTTTCTACTTTTATTTTCCTTTTTTTTCTTTTAAATCCTATTTACAATGTGTGCAAGTCCACTTCTTGCACTGCAACTACTGAGGGTTAGTAGGTCGATTGTCCCTATATAGTTTCAATCGACTACCATTCACCATTTCTTGAACTTCCTTTCCCTCTAAGTCTTGTAGTTGTACAACACCTCCATCTGTGACATATTTTATCTGATATGGCCCTAGCCAATGCATTCTTATCTTTCCTAGGTGTCGCAAACACTTAATGGCATAGAGGAGAACCATATATCCCTCCTTAAAATTCTTCTTTTTGATATTTCTGTCATGCCATGTTTTATCCTTTTCTTTATGTACCTCTTGATGGAAACCTGCCATGATTCTATCCTCTTCTAATTCCATCAGCTAAGTCAATATTTCTTGCATTGCGCCTCTTTATATCATATCTGTAATTGTTGCGATGAGAAAACTTGGTATCAAATACTCTAAGGGAACTACTACCTCCTATCCATACACCAGTCTAAATGGTTTCTTCCTTGTTATCTTCTTTCATGTAGTTCTCTAAGACCAAAGTACTGTTGGTACCTTCAAATCCCAATCGTCTCTATTAATATTACAAATCTTTGTCAAGGAATTCTCCAAAATCTTGTTGAAGGATTCTATTGTTCCATTTGGTTGAGGGTGATAAGGAGTGATCTTCTGGTGGTGTATCTTAAATTCTTCAAACATTGGCTCAATTTTACTTTTGATGAAGTGAATCCCCTTATCACTCATCATTATTCTTGAACATACAAAACTTGTCACTGTTGATTAAGGTAGGTTGTCATTGATGTCCACCCTTGAAGAAAGCCCCACAACACAAAGGTTTGGGTAATGGACCCAAGATTGTTTGATGTAAATATGGCTCATTATTTCCTTTTCATCTTTGATAAGAAGTAAATATGGATGAACTCCAAAGTGGTCCCCTTATGGTGAAAGCCCTTACGGGAAGACACTTTGCGGAGAAAGAGAACTCATGCTTAATTGTGCAATAATGAGATGAAGGACAATATATTTTAAGATAATACTATTCTATATGGATAGTACATGTCATTCCATTTCTGGTGGTATGTGGAATGTCACATAACTCCTCACAGTTTGAGATTTATGGCCTTATGAAGTTGGAGGACCCTCATATGTCATCTAGAAGCCCCAAAAGGTCAAAGTAGT
>JZKD02S1961531.1:479416-491005 GCA_000966675.3 Picea glauca
GTCCCATGTAGAAAGAAAATCCACCATGATGAAATAGTATAACCACCATTGTAAGCCCGGGTCCCATGTCCAAGTGCTCATGTGAACTCCCCGTGGAAGATTTTGGAACCCAATAACCAACTCCAAATGATGTTCCAAAGACCGATACCTATCATGTGGACTCAAATAAGAAGATCCATCCACATAGTGGAAAAGGGTCGTAGCAGAATCTGAAATGAATAATACCACTATAGAATATGTAGACTGAACATTGGTAACTAGCTTTTGATGTGGGACATTGATGTACTCTACAGAAGGTGGAGTAGAGTCATCAAATAAAATATGAAATTGGTTGTCATCTCAAAAATGACAACTATCCATATACCAATCATCACAATCTGCCTCAAAATTGTACCAAGCATATATTTCTTGATTGTATTCATTCCTGAGACCCTCCATAAGAAATCTCTCCTGCATGTTATTCAATGAATCTTGAATACTATGAAAACTATCATTGAAGTCGTCTCTGAGACTGTCTGTGAGGCGGTCTGTGAGGCAATGTGTAAATGCATCCAATCTGTCATCCAATGTGTGAAACACTTGGGATTTGAATGATTCAAGAATTTATTTTATGTTTTGAGAAGAAATATCCATCTGAGCATCCTATGAACTCACCCAATAAGTTACGGCAGAAAAACGCGGCTTTTTCTGGAAAAACCCTAAAAAGTTGTTGAAGTTAAAATGCTCATAACTTCACTTCTCGGACTCCGTTTGGGCTTATTTTTTTTTTTAAATTGGGTGAAATTGTGAGAGGAACTCAGATATGTAATTTATTTGGGCAAATGTGGCCTCCAAATTCTACAGAAAAAAAAAAAATTCTCGCCGCCGTCCGCGGAAAAAAGCTTGAAAATTTGCAGATTTTAAAACTTCAATATCTTGACTTCCCGGACTCCGTTTCGGACGATTTATTTTTTAAAATTGGGTGTTTTTATGAGAGGAACTCATATATACAACCCTTTTCTGAAAATTTTGCACAAAAATATACCGAAAACTTCAATAAAGTTGCAGCCCTCTTTTTTTTGCTCCGAAAAAATATCTGCAAAAATAAAAAATATTTGCCCACAATGTCTGCCCAAGGAAAGTGCTCTAATACCACTTGTTAAGTAATAAAGACTGAATACAAAATCACCACAATAGATATAGAATAAAAATATGCAAAATCTCATTTATTACCATCAAACCCTTGAGGTAGGGCAACACCATACAATGGATCCTATTATGGAAGGGATCCTCTCCTATTCACTTGCCTCTTCGAGGGGGCATCCTCCTATTGAGCTATTGCTCCAAATACAATTTTTTTCTTCATTTCTTATTAGATTTCTTGAACCCCTTTATATAGTGCTACCATCACCTAAAAACATTCTAGAGAAGGAATCTTCTAGAAGTAGAACATTCTAAGAAGTTCTCTTACATTTATTATTTCTAATTACCCATTTATTATATCTAACTACCATAGTGGGTCTTATTTAATAATATAGTGGACCGAGTCCACCTTACATTGAATGACCTCCACTATTATCACTATGGGCCCTCTGCCCTCCCCCCTCCCCCACTACCTCTCTAGCTACCTTACAAATGGGCTCAAAACTGTTCAATATAAAATGATATTAGGTGATTGTGAACATCTTTCAAATATTGTTCCTGAAAAAGAATACTCCCTAGTTATTGAAGATATCTCTCATGGTTATAATATCCAAAACATTGAATATGATACTGAGTCCTATACTTACCAAGCTTTCAATAAAGTGGTTATGGGATTTACGGAAGTTACAATATCACCATTTTGGAGATTTTTGGTATTTCATTCAGACACACAACAAGGATTAGTATGATCAAGATTTAAGGGGAAAGAAAAGACAAGGATGCAAATTATTTGGTAATATATTGAAAGTGTATGTTTGACAATTGAGATTAGAAAACAATTTTCATAGTCCTGAAGTTAATTGAATTTGCACTTATTTATGTTGGCATAAGCCTAATATTTAGAGCTCCAATAGAGAAACATTTAAACGTTATTTTGAGAGTATACATCTTGCAACCTAGACAAAAGATGATTCTTATAATTCTATGATTCTTGACAAGAGAGCCTCCATCCTTTCATGGAGACTCTTGTCAATGCAAAGGATCAAGAGACTCCTAGTAGTATATTGTTATACAATGTTGTGGTTAGAAAGATAACATATGAGGAAAATTATTTGAAAGGAGATATGGTTAACATTTATCAAAAACCACAAACATTAATTAATTATCTTATAGATATATTTTCAAATGAAGGAGAATGGGTTTCAGATTTGTTCTCGGGTTCACGTAAGAATTATGATCTAATATTTATGAAATCATACTTCAATATTATATTATTTTTAATTGTGTATTTTTATAGTATCTACCTTCATTATTTATTTTGTATTTGGTGATTAGGTACAACATTAGTTTGTTTCTTGCAGAAAGGAAGGAATTGCATAGCCATTGAAAGTGACCCAATGCGGTGCAGTTTTATTCAACAAATAATTAATGTTATTCGAATTCTTCCAGATGAAATGCAAGAAGTTGGATTGAGGAAAAGATATTTTAGTGAATCAAAGGTGGCAAAAATGTCAAAGTAACCTCAAGTACGATTAGGAGGAATGATTGGAAATGATCACTTTGGAGAACTTGTGGATATCAAAGAGCCAATAGAAGAACAAAATGGCACAATGGAAGCACAAAATCATGTTGAAGAAGATGATAATGTGTCTATTGAGAATTATGAATTTGGGATAAATGATATTGTTGATTAGTTTTAAGATGCCCTTGAAGACGATGCTCAATTTTGCAAATTTTTGATGAGCTATAACTGTAATGTTTTGACTTTCATATTTTAAAATAAGAATGAAGATGTATCTATTGTTGCTTTGTGATGAATCTTTTTATTGTTTTCTTTTTCATTTTATTTGTATGTGAACCACTATACATTGGAAAATTTTATTAAATGTTATCATGTTTTACTTCAAATGTATAAAAATATGAAAGAAAATGATAATTTTTTATAAAATTTTGACCTTTTTTTAGTTCAATTATGTCCATAAAAATGATTTATATGACATGCTATTTTAAAGTTTATAGGTACAAAAATGTATAGGTTTTTTATTATATATGGCTATAAAATGTATATTGTTTTGCTAAATATTCAAAAATAGTGTTATTTAAGTACAATGTTTATGCATTGAAGTAAATATAAACAATGTGTTAAAAATGATGTTTTACACTATATTTACAAAGTATGGAACGATAAATTAATTAAGGAGACACAATTATATGAAAAATCATAATTTCAAAAAAGTAAATGGTAAAAAATATTTTTAAGATTGAAAGAAGCATGGAAAAATGACTAAAAAAATCATTGAATAAAAAAAACAATAGAAAAATTTGAAAATAGATGAAAAATAAGTATTTAAAATAATAATGTGGAAACATTGTGGATCGAAAAAATTTAAATATCAAAAAAACACCTAAAAATGAAGGGGGGGAGGCGGGGGGGGTGCTACCGATAACACCATTTTTAAAATCATGGTAAAAGATTAGACCCCCCAAAAAACGAGAACTTTGTAGAGTTATCATTAAGTTGATAACTATGTTCTCACTGTGCATTGGAACTCCAATAGAATTTATGTGCAAAACACAAGGGGAATTTGAAAGGAGATGAGATTGTAGGTTGGATGCTAGTGAAATCCTCAAGATAGTGATCGATGGATTCCAGTGATTATGTGTTTTTCCTTTCTTTCCCTTTTTCTTCATCTTTTTCCTATTTGCAATCATTTTTATTCCATTTGCTTGCCATTAGCACAACTTTTGAATGGATAGCGTTGTCGTATTTGAGTCAAACCTCAGAATTCCAAAGGTTGGTGACCACATTATCAATTTCATGTACTAGGGCCTTTTTCATCATTCAACAACACAATCTCTCTCTAGATTTTCTTCAAATCCCTGTTGTTTTTGTGGTAGGATGACACAACATTGTAATTAGTATGATTTTATTTAATTATTAATTTTCCATATACATAAGTGTTGAGAGGTCTTTAAAGCCCTTGTAATAGTCATTAGACATTAGTATAAGAAAATATATGAATATATGTAATACAATAAGTAAATTCAAATAAAGGATAAATGTATAAAGAGCACTTAAGTAATGATTAGTTGCAATGATTACAACAGTTCAAACCATTTTTCGTATGTATAAATACTCTTGAAGAAAGAATAAGAAAGTGATTAACCTTACCACACATATCTCTTTCTCTTGAGTTACATGTGTGTTCATGATGTTCTTCCTATAAGGTAAGTTTGTTCTTGAATGTATACATTTGATTCCCTAAATTACACCATTTTGATTAGGTTGTTGATGGTATAGAACCCAACCCAAGACTTTGAATTATTTATCTAGAATTCAAAAAAGAAGGAAAAGGAGAATCCAAAGGGCAGGTGGAGCTTTGGGAACTCATCACACATATCTTTGTCTTATTTATTAGCCTCCATCACAGATGCACAAGAGGATCACAAGGGAGATCCTTTATTGAAGGAAGACCCACACAAGAGAATGGTGCATAGACTCAAGGAGATTTGTCAACGGTGAGAAGAGTTAGAGTAGCAAAATTTTGTAGGAAACTATTGGAGATGGTAAGAAAAATATGTTGAGTCTTCTTTTGCATTTGAAAGATCTTAAGACGGCATTATTACCAGGGAAACAACAATTGGAATAACTACTTCCACAGGAGATGTTGGACCCCAGGCGTCTTTGTTTGTGTATTCAACTCAACACCACAGTGGACCATAGTCAATCCACATGATTGTTTGGAAATGACTTCATATTTTTGAGAAAAACAGCCACAGAGAATGGACAAAAGTGGAGAATATACTTGGGAGATTGGATGGATGAAATTACATACATTCGCCACAAGCCTTTAATATGATGCAGACGAGTACCATACATTACATTTATATGCACTCAGGTAACCGCTGGCTAGATCATTCCGCATTAGATCATTGTTTTTCATTTATATCATAGGAAGGAAGGATTACGTTGGAGTTAAATGTTAAAATGGATTTAATTTTATCCAAAGACTAATGATGAGAATGCCTCTTAAACTCTTTAAGTTTTTATGTCAAGTTTATTGTAATGAAAGTCAATTTCTAGGTGACATCAATCGATATGGACATGGACAACATTTATATTCGGTAAAAGATGCTTATCGACAAAAATATTCTTTGTATAATTGAGTCTTACTCTTATATTTGTAAATGAAGAAACACAAATATTATATAAGACAATCAATAAATACGCAAACAAGAAACACAGAGATTTACATGGTTCACCCAAATGCTGAGCTACGTCCACCAAGCATAGGTATTGATATTGTATTATTATTTAGATCAGTGAGATTACAACATCTCACTCACTCTCCTCATCAATACACTATTTCCTCAATTCCCCTTTATGCCTCTACGGGCTTACATCAATAATGAAAAAAATTAGATTAGTTACATAAATATTTAATAAACTTGTGCGTTCATACCAAATTGGTAGATTTGGTTGAACAAACTACTACAAAATAGGTTCCACTACATCTGCTCATATCTACCAAATCTAGGAAATTCATTGGCATATTCAACAATCTCCACCTTGACAACAATTAACCTGATACCTTTCTCCTTCCTTTTATTCATCACCTTTTCTGCAAGCCAAGAGAAGCCAAGCACCATCATATCTTCTCTAACAGTATTGGTTTTGTGAACATGTTTGTGCAGCTCTCTTTTGTATGGACTTTATCAAGAGAGACTCCACCTTCATCGATGACCTGTCTTACAAAATGGTACTTGATAGGTATATGTTTTGTTTTACTGTGGTAGGATAGATTCTTAGACAAGTGAATATCACTTTGACTATCACAAAGCAACTTTACTTTTTCATGCATCCTTCCAAACTCACCAAACAAACCTTTCAACCAAACTGCCTCTTTGTAAGCATGTGAAGCATCTACGTATTTTGCTTTTGTAGTGGATAAAGAAACAATGTTTTGTAGCTTTGACATCCAACTAATAGCTCCACCTACAAGAGTAAAGACATACCCTAAAGTCGACCTTCTCTTGTCCAAATCACCTGCAAAATCAAAATCCACATATCTACAGACTAACTCACGACCATTGTCATAGGTGATACAGTAATCACTTGTGCCCCTCAAATACTGAAGCACCCATTTCAGTGTTGCCCAATGCTCTTTACCTGGATTTTCCATATACCTGCTGACAACACCAACTACATCTGAAATATCTGGTCTTGTTCTAACCATCTCATACATTAGACTTCCTACTGCATTAGCATATGGTATTCGAGACATATATTCCTTTTCTTCTTTTGTACTAGGACATAAACTTGAAGAAAGATTAAAATGGTAATCCAAAGGGACTGAAACTGGTTTCACATCGTTCATACCAAACCTCAAAAGTATCTTCTCAACATACTATTGTTGTGACAACCAAAGCTTACCATTCCTCCTATCTTTGAATATCTCCATGCCCAAAATCTACCTTGTTGCTCCTAGATCTTTCATATCGAATGTCCTACCCATCTGAGCCTTTAACCTATTGATCTCAGTTATCCTTTTTCTTGCTAAAAGCATATCATCAACATACAATACTAATATAATGAATATTCCATTATTCAATTTCTTAAAGTAGACACAATAATCATACTCACTCCTTGTATAATTTTGGCTCACCATGAAAGAGTCAAATTTTGTGTACCATTGTCTAGGCGACTGCCTCAAACCATACAATTATTTATTGAGACTGCAAACAAATTTCTTGTTGTTATTATAAACAAACCCTTTAGGTTGTTCCATATAAATTTCCTCATCCAAATCTCCATGTAAGAAATCAGTCTTAACATCTAGTTGCTCCAACTCCAAATCAAGCAATGCAACTAATGCTAACACAATTCGAATTGAAACAAACTTAACAATTGGTGAAAAAATATCATGAAATTCAATACCTTCCTTCTGAGAATATCCTTTCACAACCAACCTTGCTTTGTACCTTTCCACCTTATCATCAACACCCTTCTTCAGCTTGTAGACCCACTTGCAACCTACATTTTTTCTGTCTCTTGGAAATTCTACCAGGTCCAATGTGGTATTCCTCTCTAATGCATTCATTGCATCCTTCATTTCTTATTTCCATTTATCATTGTTAGAACCCTTCACAGTTTCTTGATAGTTCTAAGGTTCATAATCATTAGTACTTAAAGAAACTGATGAAACAAAATCATCGTACCTTCTTGGAGGAAATCTGACCCGTGTAGACCTCCTTAGGTAAGTTTGTGGTTCATCCACAATATATTGAATGTCATCATCATCCATGTTTTCCTCTATAGGAACTTCTTCATGAACATCTTCAAAAAAAAATTCATGTTCACTTTCATCTATATTTGAACTGGTTTCAAACTGAATATGTTGATACTTAGGTACTTCTTCCTATTTTCATTTGAACATCTACATTCGATTTGATGAGATATGATTCATCAAATATTACATCTATGTTAAGGGTGATCTTGTGGGCAGTAGTATCCCACAACCTGTACCCCTTAATACCATCACATATCCAACAAAGATAAGCCTTTTTTATTTTGGATCTAATTTAGAACGTTGATGTTTCAGAATTAGAGCATAGGCTTCAAAACCAAAAAATTTAAGATTAGAATAATTACAAGGATGACCTCTCCATACCTCTTCTGGAATTTTGCACTCTATTGTTGTTGATGGTGATCGATTCACCAGATAACAAGTTGTAGTCACTTCTTTTGCCCACAATTCTTGCTGCAAGTTGGCGTTACTAAGCATAGTTCTTTCTCTCTCTAGAAGATTCTTGTTCATATGTTCAACAAATCAATTTTGTTGAGGAGTATAGGCAGTAGTTGTATGCCTATCAATCCCAAACTCCTTGAAATAGTTCTCAAATTGCATTGACGTAAATTCACCACCATTATCAGTTCTTAAACATTTAATGGACCTACCAGTGCTCTTTTCCACTAAAGCTCTAAACTACTTCAAAACTGCAAATACATCAGCCTTAGTCTTCAACATATAAACCCAAAACTTCCTAGAGAAATAATCTATAAAAGTTACAAAATATGATGATCCTCCATATGAAATAGTAGGGGATGGTCCCCAAACATCAGAAAGAATATAATCAAGGATTCATTTACTGGTGTGTCTTCTGGTTTTAAATCTCTGCCTATTTTGTTTTCCATAAACACGGTGCTTGCATAAATCTAACTTTAAATACTTTAGACTAGGAAGGAATTTGAGATCAGATAATACTTTTAATCCTTGTTCACTCATATGACCCAACCGTTGATGCCACGATCGAACAGAATCAATGTCGTTCTCAAATACCATTGTCACATGATCTGACACAGTTCTTCCTTCTAACAGAAACAAGTTACCAACCTTCTTTGCTTTCATAACCAGTAGGATTCCTTTGTAGACCTTCACAACTCCACCTTGAACAATACTTTTATATCCTCCAGTATCTAAGACTCCCAAAGAAATTAGGTTCTTCCTAAGCTCAGGTATATGTATCACATCAGTTAGTATTTTAACAGTTCCATCAAACACCTTAATTCGAATGCTACCAATTCCCACAACTTTACACGAGATATCATTTCCCATGTAAATTATTCCATCATCTATAGACCGGTAAGTAATAAACCAGTGTCTATGAAGACATGTGTGATTTGAAGCACCAGAATCTAATAACCATTGTTGATCATGACGTGAACCAATACTAATCGATAAAACTTCATTAGTCATACCTGAACTTGTTGTTGAACTTGTTTCAGTTGCATTTTCTTCCTTCGTCTCTTTTGGAGAGTCTTCTTTGGAAGCTTTTTGTCGCTTCCAACAATCCTTCTTTAGGTGTCCGTATTTTCCACAAAACCAGCACTTAAGCTTGCTCTTTTTTCTCTTCGACTTTGACTGAGAGAAATCCCTCTGACCTTGTCCTCTTTCTTTAGGTCTGCCTCTGATCACCATTGCCTCATATGTAGAGGTTCCTAAATTGGATTTCTTTCTTGTTTCCTCAGACAGTAAAGCTCCAACAATATCATCAAACTCAATACTTTCTGTTGAACTGAAATTAATAGAGGTAACAAAATGATCCCATGACACAGAAAAAGAACACAATAATGTAATTGCCTTATCTTCAAATTTGAATTTCACTCTCGTGCTATCCAACTGGACTAAAAGAGTATTAAAAGTATTTAAATGATCAACTATTTTTGTACCTTCCTTCATGCACAAACTGTACAATTGTCTTTTCAGGAAGAAATTGTTTGTCAAGGATTTCATCATATACAAGCTTTCCATCTTCATCCATAAACCAACTACTTTCTTCTCTAAGACAATGTTGAACAAAACATCGTTGGCTAAACACAAGCGTATGACACTCAGTGCTCTCGCATCCATCTCATCCCAATCATCATCTATTATGGTCATGGGGTGCTTTTCTTTTCCCAAAAGCGCCTTTACTACGCCTTGTTGTACGAGCAGATCGTGCATCTTAACCTTCCAGATCTCAAAATTGTTCTTGCCATTGAACTTCTCAGTTTCGAACTTAGCACTCTGTGTCTTTTCCATTAGAGGAAACATTCCAAAAAACACTACTGCTTATAATAACCAAGGCCCTTTGAAAAAATAATGTGGAGGAATAATGGTTTAAACTTTACAAGGTTTAATAAAAGATTTAATAAAAAATCATTTTACTAACCTTTCCTTTTATTTAAAAATAAAAATTAACAAAGGTCACCCTTTTAACCATTATTCACTTTGAGATAATTAAAAAACACTTTTTAATTCCTCCAACTTTACTTTTTACCTTATACCTTTACTTAATCCTTTTACTCCATAAAAAATCTTTTACTTAATTCACCCGTTGACCCGCTTTTAAAAAAGCAAACTCATTTTTTTTGAAAAAAAACAAAATTTCTTCATAATTTGTAATTTTTCAAAAGAAAAGAACATCGTGCAAATGTTGAAGAGGAGTCGTCGCACCTCTCGATACACTTAGAGTGCGACGATCTTAAAAAATCTCTATACTGTTCCACATAACTGGATTGCGATGATTTTAGGTTATTACGCGTGAAGTTTGACTAATATGACGTCGCACCCTTCCAGAGGAGGGACCTGCTACAATGTTGAACTCGACGCACCTCACACAGATTTCACTCCTGCGGCTCCTCTGAGAATTTGACATTCCTCCAACCATCTCTGATACCACTTGTTATATTTGTAAATGCATAAACACAAATATCATATAAGACAATCAATAAATACACAGACAAGAAACACATAGATTTACGTGGTTCACCCAAACGTTGGGCTATGTCCACCAAGCATAGGTATCAGTTGTCTTATTATTCAGATCAAGGAGATTACAGTAGCTCACTCACTCTCCTCATCATTACATTATTTCCTCAATTCCCCTTTATGCCTCTACGGGCTTACATCAATAATGAACATAATTAGATTAGTTACATAACTATTTTCTAAACTTGTGCGTTCATACCAAATTGGTAGATTCGGTTGAACAAACTACTACAAAATAGGCTCCACTAAATCTGCTCATATCTACCAAATCTGGGAAATTTGTTGGCATATTCAACACTTAATAACACTTAGAGAGTCAATTTTAATTATTCATTCATGTCCTAGTTAAGTAAAGTCAATTCATGATCATGTAGAGTCATAGTGGAATCGTAGAAGAGTCATCCTTCATGTAATAATAAAAATGTCGACTCCCATAATAATTGCAGAATAGTTCCTTGGATTGTGACCACAAAAGTAAAGAAATGGTATGATTGGTTGATGTCAAGGACTCTCATTGATTCCATAGAAAAAGTCCTCAGGAGTGGTAGATGAGTGATGTGCTAGACCGGTCTGATGATTTGGCAAGGGAAGCATCTTTGATGGTTCCTGAGTGGAGTGAAAGTTTGCAGTTGTGTTAGAGGCAACATCGACGCTCTTTAACTGGCAGAGAATGTTGAAATCATGTAGATCGACAAGTTGGGACCTATTATATGTAGTCATCTGGATCCATAAAGAGTAACAGATCACAGTAAACCTTGTATATGTGTATCCTCCTATACAACTGGCATTGGTTATGGTTGGTTTTCCTATATAGACTGGTATGCATGTTTGATACACAATAAGGATGCTTCTACAAGAGTAGAGACCCAGGATGTTGCTTCACACTTTTTCGGGACGAGAAAGGATTCGAGATATCTACAATAAATTAAGTAAAGTCAAATAAAGGATAAAGGTATAAAGATAACTTATTGAATGATTAGTTGGAGCGGATACAACCGCTCCAACTAGTTGGTTAACCATCCCACAAATATCTCTTATCTCTTGAGTTACATGTGTGTTCTTGATGTTCTTTCTATAATGTTAATCTCTTCTTGAATGCAAGCATTTAATTCCCTAAATTACAACAAGAGGCATAAAGTGATTGTTTTGTAAAACA
>JZKD02S1961531.1:531429-552827 GCA_000966675.3 Picea glauca
TTCTTTACATAATAAGATTTATTGGGTGGTATCCCTGGATGGGGTGTTATTGCGTCCCACGCGGCACGACGAGGGGGCGAGGCATGGCTAGCAAAGCACGGAGCCACGTGAAGGGTTCGTGCCTTCGCTCGCCACCCTACACAGGCATTAATTAGCCATTAAACATGGCGCGGGGCGCAATTAAACACTTCCCTCCTCCCCTCTACGCTCACTCCATGGATGCGTTCTATCTACTTTTCGCCTGTCCCTGCGTGGGCCTTAATGGGCATCCCTCTTGGCAGCCTCCGTCTGAGATTTCTGAGCCTTGTAGGCTTAGTATCGCTCTGGTCTGCCTGTAGGCTTCCTGTCGATCCCCTTTGCACCTGACGCCCTTTAGCTAATTTACAATGCGAACCATCCCACGGCCTCGAGGGCGCCCGCACAGAGGCTCCCCATGGAAACCTCGCCGGCCCTCTATTTCGCCTCCATCCTTGCCTTCCTCCTGCTCCTCTCCCTCCACTCAGCCGAACTCAACTCCTTCTTCTCCCGCTTTAGCAGCTACACATTTTGATAGCCTGGCTATCGTTCCCAGGCTGCCGACTTCCAACTAGAGCCACCTCCCTGAACCGCCCTTGTTCGAAACTCCACTTGCACCAATTCCTATCTTTGTTGGGCTGATTATGGGGGAACCACCTCCATGTAAGCCTCAGAGCACCGAGAACCAGCCCCCGAACCCTTTCTCTGATACTTAGCGTCGGGAAAGCCTCACAATTCTATTTGGCTTGGTCTTCAAACTCCGCCAGGGGGTGGAGGATCTCCAATTCTGCTTGCTCGTCGTGGATGGAAAGATAGCAATCTTGCTCCAGATCCTTACTTCCTTGCAAGAAGCTATCCCCTCGGACCTAGCCGGTGAGGCTACAACAGCGGAACCTGAGGGCGCAGCTAATGAAGGAAAGGCCCAGGAGCAGAATTCAACAAGAGATGAGCAACATGGATTCCGGCCTGTGGAGAAAGCAAAGGAGATGGACACAGGATGTGAAGTGAAGCAGGATACCCAGCCAGCTATCGGAAGGACCGAAGGAGGCGTGGATGCGGTGAAGCAATGGGTTGACCAGGTGACATATGTCGAGGAGGAGCCATGGTCAGAGGCTGTCCATGACACCTGGCCAGGCTACCTGCCACATGTCTGAGGTCTTTAGAACTTTCCCAGTCTTTTTGGTGTCTTTACTTTTAGTTGATATCCAGTTAGTTTTGAACAGGTCACTTGGTCTATCACACTTTTTATGTTTGACTTCCTTGCTGGCTGGACTGGTTTCCCCTCTGTTGGGGCAGTCCAGTAACTACAGCTAAGTATATTCTCTGTACTCTGTACTCTGTATCTCTTTTTTTGGTCCAGGAAGGCCCTTTATATATAATACCATTAACTTACAAAAAAAAAAAGATTTATGGGGTGGTATAGTGATTTTAACCTTCCAAATGTTGGAAATTTGGTCGAAGTTGCTTCAAGCTTCACATGGGATAGTTTTTTTCTTGAGTTGGTTGGTGTCTTAAGAAGGACATTTTTTTAAGGGATTGTCATAGCTTGACTTTATCTTCATATTTGCACATGCCTTTGTTGATGATTATGAGATGTTCTTGTTGCTATGGTTTTTCTACATGATGAGCTCCTTTCATACAGTGGATATGCCTCAGTTGTTGTTATACCATTACATCAATGGATTAGATTGTTGGTACTCATGGATTATCATGCTACACTTGATGGTGAAAGCACTCTATTGTTAGAGATGTTTATGACGATTTTATTGTGGCACTTGACACAGTAGACAAGGTCCTTCATAGAGCGCTCCCTTTATAACAATTTTCATAATCATATGTCGTTCTTTGAGAGGCCGGCCTACTCCATGTGCCACTCATTTCTTTATTGCTAGATCACTTGGCTTATTCTACATGTTTTAGCCTTGAGATTGCACCTTACGAGGGATGTAAATTCATATCCCTTGAGCACCCTAGCTTCCTTCGAAGGTTTGGACACTTGGAAAACTTTGTGATGACATGGACTATCACTCCTAGTGGATCTCTCATCTTTTGCACCTATTTTGATGTAATTCTAGCCCTCACAATGGCTAATTGACTCGTTTGAGTTTGTTATGGAGCACCCCAGTACTTTGAGGATGGCTTGGCATGATTCATCTTGATGGAGACCGTTTACTTGGGAACCATCACTTATTTTTTGACTTTGGTACTTGGATAAGCTTGTAGACATTATAACTTTTTCGGTTCCTTGCCTTGGGCGTTGTGACCTTGCCTCATGCATTGCATCAATTGCATTGTGAGTTGTGATGTTATATCATGATTTGGATATTGCACCAAGAGTTGCATCGATTTCAATGGGTGTTAAGTCTGCCTAGGGTGTTGTGACACTTTACTAGGGTGTTGTGACAATGCCTTGGGCATTGAGAGTTGTAGTATTGCTTTGGTAATTGTAACATTTCATTGAAAATTGTGTCAATGCATTGAGGTTTGTGTCATCAAGAGCCATGGCATGTGCCTTAAGCATTGGAAAAAGTGGCTAGCATGTGGAATTCCACCTTTGAGGAGTTTCAATATGGAGCGTTCACTTACCTTGGCATACATGGATGACATCTTATCATCTATATAATTTTTTATTGCTAGAGAGGGGTCATCCTATTTTCCATGGTTGTTTATTGGCATATTGCTAATGGATTGATGAGTTAGTCGAAGGAGAGATGACCTAAAGTAGAGAAGAGGGTTGGTGAGGTGATAGAGCCCTCCCTCTTTGTTACATCAAATCCTTACTTGGGATGTAGGAATTTATCTCAATATATGAGGGTTTGTGTGATAACAAACTCCACATTTATTTTGTATATTTCCCCATAGTCATCCTTTTTTTTAATAAGCACTTGTTGACACAAGAATAAGTATGAACATAAATGTGACTATTACACTTTAACTTTGGTGAAATGATAAACACCATCCAACAACTATTAACTATGTAAAATTGTTTTAGATAGGTTGCCAAAGAATCATAACCCAATGAATACCAATGAATGGGAATAATGTATCTTTTAAGATCATGAGTAGTTATCATTGAGAAGGGGTCAAGAACGAATGGGAATACTACATTAATATCATTAGTGGTTATAATTAACATGGTGTCAAGTGCAACAGTTCCATTGCAACCTATCGTGGATTTTCAGTTGGAACAGTTCGTCACAACAAATCTTGTAATATTCTAAAATATTAGATTATGAAAATTACTTTCCTAGATCCCAAATTACTGATTATTAGCTTATTGCTTGAAATTATGAAAATAACTAAAATATGAAAATGAAATAAATGAGCAAAATAACACTCCATCCACACAAATGAACATAAGATATATCCTGGGAAACCTAATATAGGAGAAAACCCAGCTAGAAGGTGAGGCCTCTACTCTCTTTTCTTCAAATGTAAATACAATGAAAGAGGCACTCACTATGGAGTTTCCTTTGAAATTGTGGTTTGCATGGATGCTACATAGTCTCTCCTTGTTTGTTGTTACACATTTTTTGTTGCAACTGATAATGTTCCCCTACTTTCCATCATATAAAGCTCAAAATCCATGACCACTGGAGAAAGACCTTTCCTTGAAAGAGGTCAAAATGGATTTAAAAACACTTTTTGTGAAAGTGTCACATGTTTCACCACTGTAGCATGTGGCAATGTCTCATGTTTCTCATTCAGAGGGTGCAACACTATTTTAAAAGGAGGAAAAAGGAATAAATTTGCAAAGTTTCTAGAGAGAAGCTTTGGATATGAGGTGTCCTCTGATCGTTTTGGATCTCACACATACCCCTGATTTGGGGAGATCCTAACCTCTCATCCTAACCTCCTCTTCAATCTATTAAAGTATACTTCTCTCATGAGAAATGGTTAATAGTTAATGGCGAATAACTAGTAGTGAGTAATGGTTGATAACTTTAGCTTCTGATCTGAGATTAGAAGATTGTTCCTTGGCCTTGAGGGATTCTTGTGTCAAAGTATTCAGTTGATGGTGATGGAACTCATGGAAGCAATGTGGGTATTGTATAAATGAACCATTGAAAAGAGATGCACAACACCAAGGAATTGGTTGTATCTCTTCCTTTATTATTAATACAATAACATGTTTTTCTTACCTATAAACATTGTTCATTGCAAATTGTCTTTATTACATTTCTCCTTGGTCATTTGTATAGTTTTTTCAAAGTAATACTGTTTCTTTCACTGGTAGCTGGTTTTCTTATGTAGGTATGTATTCAAAAGCCTCTAAATCAAGCTAGGAGCTACAATTAGTAAGGACAAACGTCGGTAAATAGGTATCATTACTTACTTATTAGTATTTCAATTGTATGAATCTAAAGAAAGTAATATGTTCTATGTTGTTTTGTTCTAGCTTTGGGTTCCCAAGCTAGGGAGATTGGTCTATGTCCACATTGGTTGATTTTTCCAACCAACCTTTTCAGAGATGAACCACCTTTTTCCAACCATGTTTTTATGGATGAAGTATTGAAAAACATAGGAGGACAGGAGGCCTACTCGTTCACTGATGGATTTCCAGGATACCATCAGATAAATATTGTGCCAAAAGACATACATAAGATGACATTTGTGATGGAATGGGGAAGCTACCAGTACACAATGGTGTTGTTTGGATTAAAGAATGCATTTGTTGTGTTTTCTAGAGTGGTTTTCGCAACCTTTAAGGAGTTTATTCATCAGTTTATTGAAGTGTACCTAGATGATTGGACTGTCTTTATCTTGTTGAAAGTCACATATATACTCTAAGGTTAATGCTTGATAGATGTAGAGAATATCGGATTTCATTAAATTTGAAGAAATGTATTTTTTGTGCATTATTTGGGATATTGCTAGTACATGTGGTATGCAAGCAAGGTTTGTTAGTTGATCCGACCAAGAAATAAATAATTGTTAATTTTCCACCACCCACTTTCGTGCAACAGTTGAGAACAACGTTGGGCCATACAGGTTACTACTGGAAATATATTAAAGGCTATGCACATATTACATGCTCAATGGACAAGTTATTGAAGAAAGAAGCTAAATTTTAGTGGAATAAATATTGTTAGAAGGGTCTGGATGTATTGAAAAAAATGTTAGTAACCACGCCCATTCTGGTATTCCCAGATTGACAGAAATAATTTCATGTTCATGTGGATGCATCATCGATAACACTTGGTGCAGTGTTATCCCAACCTGGGGAGGATGAATTAGATCATACGATTTCTTTTGCTAGCAGGAAGTTGTTGACTACTGAGAAAAATTACATGACGACAGAAAGGGAAGGCTTGGCAATGGTGTATGCCTTACAAAATTCCAGACATTATTTGTTGGGATCCCACTTCAATATGTATACAAACCATTCTACACTCATATATCTAGTGAACAAGCCATTGTTGGGGGGGATAATCTATATATGGTTATTGTTGTTCCAGGAGTATGATTTCAAATTTATTGTGAAGCCAGGAAAACTGAATGCAAGAACAAACCATTTTTCATGGATACTGATAGGGGAAGATGTAGGGAACTTGGACGATAGCTTACCAGATGAACAATTGTTTTCAGTCCAAATGGTAGACGATCATTTTGCAGAAATTATCCTATACTTGAGCACAAGAGTGGCTCCATCTAATATGACAACAGACAAGAAGAAACAATTAGTTGTTAAAGAAGCCAATTATCAGTTGATAGCAGGAAACACATATAAGTTAGGTATAGATGGGATATTGCGATGATGTGTTCTAGAACACAAAAGACCCATGATCTTAGAAAAATCACATAATGGAATTGTAGGAGGACATTATGCAGAAAATGAGACAACGCAAAAGATCTTGTGTGCAGGGAAATGGAGGCCTACCCTCCATAGGGATGTGAAGGAATATTTCGAGAGCTTAGACATTTTCCAGAGAGTACGAAGACCACCATGAAGGGATGAGATGCCCCTGAATCTGAAAGTTACCTTACATGCATTTGACAAATGGGAAGTGAATTTTGTCGGACGAATTAACCCACCAACGAGAAGAATAGGAGCCAGATACATAATTACTGCGAAATACTACTTCAACAGATGGACAAAAGTAGAACCATTTACAAATTGCAATGTGGAGACAACTCCATGGTTCTTTTTTGAGAATATAGTTACCATATTTTGGTATCTTAAAATAATTATGAGAGACCAGGGGACTCATTTTTTGAATAAGAAAATTGCAGCACTAACAAAAGAGTTCCAGATACAACATTGAAGGAGAAATCCATATCACTTGCAAGCAAATGGAACCGTGGAGGCCTTCGAAAAGATGTTGGTGAATGAACTGATCATGGTGTGCAACGTAGGGTGAGATGACTGAGTTTTAAGGATCCCTGTAATACTTTGGACTTACAGAACGACATGCAAGAAGTTGACAAGACAAACACCAAGTTTCTTGCACTGATTCTTGTATCGAGTCTTGTACCCAGTTTTCCCATGGAGTTTCTTGTATCGAGTCTACGCATTGTTGCGATAACATACCTTACAAATTATGGCACAGTAGAAGAAATAGTATCACAATTAGTAATACTAGAGGAATATCACTTTATTGCAGGATTCCATCAACAAGTACAAAAATGACGAGAAAAGGCATGGCACGATAGACACATCAAGTATAAGAAGTTCAGGACATAAGATCTAGTACTAATTTATGACAACAAGTTCTTACAACACCCAGGACAGTTCAGGAAACACTGTATAGGACCATACATGATCTGATATGTGACTGATGGAGGTTTTGTTCAGTTAGAGTAGTTGGATGGACAAATCGTGGAAGGACTAGTGAATGGGAGTCGACTGAAACTGTATAGCGATGGTCATCCTTCCACACACTAGAGGAGTTGTGTAGGTTAAAATTGTATCGTAGTGTACTATAGGATGGAAAAGACAAAAAAAACAAGTAGGAAAAACATGAAAAAGAAAGAAATGAGCCAAGGGAAGAGGTTAGAAGTTGAGGAGGCAAAGAAGTTTCGACTATGCGTAAAGAGGAAAAGTAGGAAATTGTCGCAGATAAGAGAAACAATACTATGTGGGTGATATCTAGATGCATTTAAAACAACCCATGAGGGGAGGTACAATAAATATCTATCATGATGACAAAGTAGTGGTGCCACGTACCATTAAATACAGGAGATATTGACCGATTGCAAAATCAAATGAAGAATTCACCGAAGATACGAAATCATGGAGTAATAAAAGCAGGTAATGAATGAAAACCATTAGTAGATTAAATAGAGAGTTTAAGAGTGAAAGGAAACTACAACTAGAAATGAAGTATAAAGGAACAAAAAGGGACAATGAGGGAAGATTATTGTTCATCATAGAGAGATAAACATTGCACAATCGAAGAGTCGAAGGTACATAGCGAAAGTATAAAACAGAGTTCCAAAACTAGGTAGAAGTTGAAACCAGTGTCGCAAAGGAAGATGGCACCTAAGGAAGTAGCATCATCATCCTCAATATAAAAGAAACCACACAACCATCCTGCAACGTCACTGGTAGTAGAATAAACACATGATGCATCATCCTCAGCTAAAATATTCCCTAGGTATTATATCCCACCAAGAAATCCATTAGAGAAACGCGTCCACTTACATAAGGAATCAAGGTATCCATTGGTTGAGCCATTGATTCCATAGGCAATCATAGTAGAAGGGGATATATTATGTATGATATTAGATCTGAAATACATTGACCATGATATCACTGACAAAAAGAAGTTCCTAGAGCCCATGCCAAGTAAGTTTTTGACGAAATCCATTAGTTCTGAGACCCACATGATCTTCATAGAACCACGGTGTGTGATAGGGATTGAAAAAATAAGGTCTTCTAAACTTGTTCGACATACCACATCTTGGATGGAGCTAGGAGATCAACACATGCATGAAAATCTTGTTAAGTTGTGTGCATGGAGGATACATGTCGCTTGAAAGTATAATTTCCATTGACAATAATTTGATAATGCACATTACAAGTCTTCCGTCGCACGAACATGACCCTGCATCCTTGTCTTTTGATAAGAAGAATGAGAAAGCTCTCGCTGAGAGCATGAAAGAAAAATTCCATACATTTTGTGGACAACACGGTCTGTATGTCGCTAGCATATGAGACTCGATGGTAAGGTTTACGATGCAAGCCTTAGCTTGTAAAATATTGAGGAAATGAAGAAAAGATCACGTCCCAACAACGGTTATAGCTACTACAAAATGATGTGTAGAAGGTGTCCAAATGAACTTGGAAACATTTTTGTTGAACCAATTCTTGATTAATTGTGAGGAAGCACATGACAAGGGGAAAACATTCCACTACTCTTGGTTATTGATCCTAATTGCGCTATCATCCTGGAGAGAGTCAGATGACAAATGGTTTTTGGGCCTGAAGGAGAAGCCTTGCTTAGTGGCGTGCCATAAAAACCTTTGGTACACTCTACATAAAGCATGCTAGATGGACATTAATGTCACATTCTATGTCTACAAGGAAACTATCAGAGAAAACATAGAGAGGACCCCACACATACTACCTTAGGTGGTCGAGGCATACAAGGAAGTGGTGTGTTTCAAGTTAGGACGCCACCACATGTAAGTTCAAGCGCAGAAGGACTCATACCAACAATGGATGCCAATAGGATACAAAATGATGGAAGAGGAGATGTGAAAAATTATGGACGATTTAGACAATGAGTGGAAGATTCCACCCACAGAGACAGAGCCATCAGTGCAGCCAAACATGAAAGTATATAACATCAATGAGGAGGAATAGGAATAAGAAGAGGACCATGACAAAGGGAATGGCCCAGACGATCCAACACCACCAGCAACACTACGTAATGACAAAAACAAAAAAGAGCCAGTGACAACGAGACCCAAAAAACAATGACCCAAGCACAAAGTCATTAAGAAATTCACTATTCGAGCACTAACATAAGAAGAATTCAAGACTATCAGTGACCAAGTAAAATATGTCACTGACGACACCTTTCTTTGTGCAACACAACAACACAAAGAGATGAAAAAACGTATTGACGCATAGATGACATAATTATGATGAATATCAGAATCTGCAAATATCACACCAGGGAGAAAAACTGAGGAGGAACCAACAACAAGCACTACCAAGACTGGTGAGGCAGGAAACAATCTCCCAATCTTGGAAGTCACCGAAGAACAAAGGATAATTGATCTAGTGACAGGGGAAGTTGGGTTCCCCATGACTAAGTTGCAAGAGTAGGCTAGGGAATTAGTTCACATCGATCTAGTGTTATCACAAATACCAATGAATGTGTTGCAGGAGCTATAGATGAGCGAAACACAAGAGTTGAATGTGTGCATCGAAAATACATCTAACGAGTTAGTAAAGAGTAATGTAGAAAATGTTTCCTTAGAGAAAAAGTACAACAAAGTGAAACAAGATCATGATGAGGCCATGAAGAAAGTAGAATGAATGTGTTAGCACCGTAATTTTTACAGTTAGAATCATTCCTAAACAAGTCTTAGTTTGTGTGTCAAAGCGTGTGAAGTCAGGTACTTAATAATGAATGGGTCAAAATTAGTAAGTATCGGGTCTGGCCTTTGGAGTTGGGAAAGGGAGTAATGATTAGTTATGTGTGACTTGTACAGGTACCTTTCCCAAAAGATTGAGTCATGTAAGAAAGGGGGGATTTATGTGCCAGAGGTCGAGGCAAGTTGTTGGGGTAAATGTCACGTTGATGGATATAACGACCATCATCACCTAATTATTTAGTCAGAAAAGGAAAAAATCATGATGCTCATATCACGTATACTCTGTCACTCTTATCATCTGTACTTTGCACACTTCAAATTGTACCCGTCGTGTGAGTCTTCTGCGCAAGTATTCGGCCTGCTTCCAAACTTCTCGTCACCATGGATTTATTGTCCTCTGCCATGATTCCATCCCTTGCATGTTCAATTATAAATATTGGCCACCCTGCATGTTTCTCCTTTACCTCCCAAATTTGTGCATTGTCTATGGTTTTTCCTGCAAGTCCTGGAGTCGTTCGCTATGGGGAGGTTGATTTCCATCGTTTGGGTTGTGAGTCTGTGCATTCAAGTTGTCGTGTTTCCTTCATTTTCATTCATTGTTTAAATTCTGTTGGATTTCATTGCGATCTAGTTTGTTGGATGATAGTTTGTCTCATGGTCAACCTCTCTTCTTTGGAGTTTTTCCCTGTCAGGTTGAGTTTCATTCCGTGCCTAAATTATCTATCCCACAAAAATTTTCCATGCTCTTTTCCACCACGCTTGAATTTTCCATTGCGCTTCCCTACTAAAAAAGCCTATCGTTGTTGTTTTTTATCGCACCGATCTATGACTGCGTCGAAATTTTCCATCTCACCTTGCAACCACATAGTGGACTCCTGGGGTTGATTTCACTTGATGCGAAAGTTCATGTTACTGCTTGTCCAGTAAGTCTCTAAGAAGTATATCATTCTCATTTTCGGCACAAAGAGGGTGTTACTATTCATTACCATGCACGTGAAACAAATACACATTTGCATCATGATAACATCCCAAAGAATATGAAAGAGGGCACAAAGTGGCAGGGCCGTGAGGTCTAAATCTCAATACCTGGAATTAATCAATGAAGATATGAAGATTAGGGCATCCTTTGAATAGGTTGGATGTATGCACTACTATGAAAATCTCAAAGGATACAATGCACAACTGGTTGAACAATTCACCCTCAAGTTTAATGGATTCTACGCAACCATTGAGGGAGTCACCTTCCGAGTGATAGACGAAACTCTTTCAACTTCGACAAAGATCCCTCTGCGTGGTGAAAGGTGGTTTAAAGGCATTCCTTTAGACGTTTTATACTATGAAGACTTTATCAAGACAAACTTGCTAAATGGGAAAATCAGAGTAGGCGTTCTGAGTCAGTATCTCTAGGATCCTTTCCAAAAGATCCTAAAGGTGATTAGAAGGTATTACACTTGTGAAGGAAGGTTTGACATAGTATACCCATATCACATTAGGCTTTCGATGCACTCCACAGGGAGAAAACCATTGAACCTACCTTTCTTCTTGCATCTAAGCCTAGGAGAGATGGAGGACATCGTCCAGGATGAGTCTGACCAACCGAGGAAAAAATTATCCCATCTGGCATTTATCAAGTTGTTAGTAGTCGAAGAATTGAGACGACTAGACAAATACTCGGATTCATTTCTAGTTTCAATTGACATCCCCAGGGACCCCAAGGGAGACTTTCCTCTATCCAAAAGGGAAACAACATTCCACAACGTAGGGGAAAGAGTGGAATAGGCCATAGGAAATGGAAAGGAAATAGAAGAATCGTCATCCCAACAACCAACACCCTAAAAAATAGGCAGGCCAAGGTTGATCAAGAAGCCCGAGGATATCCAAGATCCTAGTGAACCGCACACCCAATCTGTTGTTGATAATTTACTCATGTGAGATGTTCGGATTGAACCTGTTGAGGATTCAAGCAGGGGTACTGGTGAAAGATGAAGAAGGTCAGGCACAAAAAACATGGAGGTTTAATAGTCATTGCAATAGCTGAAGGAAGCACAACTTGCTATTGACGAACTATATCAAGAAAACAAAGAATTAAGAAAACATTTGGCAGAAAGGACTATTGAAACAACAATGTCACAAAGCCAAGAAGGGAATGCAAATTGGCTCAAAAAAAAATTCAGAGAGGTGCAAGACGTAATCATTCAACTGTGGGAGGAACAAAGGGTGTCAGAGTAAAGAACTATAGAGAACTTCAAGGAATGTGGACCATCCATGGATAACGCTCACATGGCTCTCGCTAGCACTTAAGTAAATGTGAAAGGGAATGCAATCTTGTGGAGACAAGTGGAGAATCTGAATAGATGGAACTGGTCCCTGAGGAAAACACATAGAGTTTTGAGGTTGTAGATGAGGCCAGATGCATGGTTAAGACAACCCCATTTTTTATTTTTTATCGTGGAACATAATCTTCCTCTGTGTGTGTCTTATTTCTTGTCGAGAAGAAAGAAACATGATGTGACACCTACGTGGTGAATATTCGTTGCGCATATGTTGTAAAACTACCTATTAAGGAGGACAAGTGTAAGTGAAACACGTGACAATTTTGGAGGAGATGTAGGTGATCCCCCAACCATCGTTTCCACCCAGAGTGTGAGAGAGACCACAGACAGACGCCCATTAAACACACTCGCCACATGCATGTGACAACTAGTGTTCGACCAGAGACCATTACACAAGGTGGCAGAGTTTTCGGCAGTCTGCTCGATCACTCGGGCACCTCACAAAAGAAAATGTTGATGCATCACAACCTGGCGATCGAATATTACTCATAATTGAATGATGACGAAGAAGACGCCAATTATGTTATGAGTGGGTGCAGTCAGGTTTCCATTTTTAGTAAACTTCAGTCAAAAGGTCATCGGGAAGGAAGTAACCAAATCCAAAATTCTAGGAGAAGTAGTTTCCTGAGAGGGCGTGGTTTTCTCTATATATTTTATATTTTAAATGTAATCCAGGTTGGTGGGAAAAGTAGTGTAGATAGAGGACTCTTGAAATGTAATCTTTGAACCTGATTGAAATATAATGCAGAAGTCCTAAGGCTTTGACGAAAAGATTCTAGTGGTGGTGGTTTGATATATTGTGATCCTATCTATGTATGTACTTCATTTTTTCTGTATATTCATGCCTTTCCCTTTATTTAACTTGGATTGCTTGATAAGTCTAAAATTCATCACGCGGTGATTTAGACTTCTCCATTTAAACTCTGTATTTTCTTCTAAGTAAGTTAGAATTCATCTTTAGTGGTGCTCTGAGTTGCTTTATGTACTCTTTATTTTTCCACACACACTGACATTTGAACTGAAAGACCATTGCCTGCTTAGCCTTTATCCTCTCAAAGTTTCATTTACCAAGTCATTGATTTCTCTCTCTTTTAGGAGGTTGACTCCATAGCCCAAAGTTTTGTATTTCCTTGCCAGTGAAACCAGAAACATTTCCCAAACACCTAAATCTAGTCAACAATCCAAAGTCATTACCTATTAGAGACAGTCTTAGAGAGATCCCTCTCTAGATTGGAAAGGATAGTTTCCAGTCTTAAAGTTTTTCTATAGGTTACCTTTGTCATTTGTTTTCTTAGCCAAATAAATTTACAAAGTGCTAACATTTTGGTGTCGTCGCTGGGGACGAAATTGAAAAACTTTCTCTGGGAAAATGACTAAAGCTATAGTTTTGACCCATGAGGGTAACGGTGGTTCAGAAAACTATATTGGATGAAAAATATTTTACCCTGGTGACTTCAGTAAATCATTTCAGTAGCATAGAATAGTCAGAATCAGAAATCCTGGATCCAAAGAAATTCTATACTAGAGAAAACCCTAATCTAGAACCTGTAGCACCTGTGTCTGATCCCGAAAAAAAATTGCCCAAAGAAAAGAAGAAGATACTAGACCTGTTCTATTACCTGGACAGAAACATATGTTTTCCAAAGTATAGATTACAAAGCCTCGATGAACTTGACTTCGATCTACTATTTGAGCAAACTCTGTTAAGGTCCAGATCATAATCCTACTTGAACAAAATAGTTTTCGTTGATAAAATGTTCCAATTCGTGACACCAACTAACCCCCCATGAACTGCCATAATCCCCAGTCAGACCATCCATCAAATTCAAAATCCCCCTAGATTCATGGCCTCCATATTCACCGCTCTTTCCTTACCGGCCCAAGTACATGATTTTCCCCAGAATTATAATCAGAGGATTAAATTATATGATGCCGAAGGAAATGCTTCTACCCAAAAGCACTTGTATTGGTTTAATGATTTTGTTGACCTGGAAGAGGTCAATCATGAGGATGTGAAAATGAGATTTTTTTCACAGAGCCTCTTAGAGGAGGTTAGAAAGTGGTTCAAGGCCCTTCAAGCGACGAGCATCCATGATTTTGTTGCTTTTGAAACATTGTTTCTTGACAGATGGGGTGATAAAAAGAATCCTATGCAATTACTAACTTAGTACAACAATATAAAAATATCACCAAAGGAAAAAGTATAAGAGTTCTCAGCCAGATTCATGAAGGGTTATAACTCAATTCCCACAGAAGTCAAACTGCCTCCTCGAGCTGCCCAGCTTCGATATGCTAATTCTTTTGACAATGAATTTTCCTTGCTATTAAGAGAAAGAAGATATAATACCTTAGGCACGATGATGAGCGACATGATTGAAGTTGAATTAAATATGATGGTGTAAGGAAAGATCAAACAAAATTTTGATGGAAATGGGAAGAACCCCCAGGGGGATGCGCAACCCTCTACATCTCGATCATTAGACAAAAAATTTTACTTGATGATGAATACCATGGAAAGGATGTCCATGGAAAATATGCCTGCCACCATGGAGAAAAACGATTTCCATCCTAGAAATAGAATTTTAGAGGATCTGTAGTCCCGTAGATCAGGCAAAGGAACCAGAGAGATCAAGGTGATCAACAGATAAGACCTTCGTTCCAAAAAAATTATGCAAATGAATATTTTGATCAAATGATCTAAGAATAGATACATTACTACGACGATATAGATACATATGTGTTCTTAACAAAAGGATAACATGATCAAGTTATGGATGCGAATGATGGGTTTATGATGGAGAATGGTGATATGTTGTCTTCAGAAACAAAGGAGTTCAGGAAGGGATATCACAATGAAATCATGCAGTTTCAGAATAAATATAACCTCTGAAGAAAAAAGACACCTGCAGAGCTTTCGAAATCAAATCCCAGAAGGGAACCCCAGGTGAACACTCCTTCTTCAAGCCAACCAAAGAAATACAATTCAGCAAGGGATGCGACAGAGAAAGGAAAATCAAAGGAAGAATACCTAAATAAAGAACCTGAGGTAAGTAAGGAAACATGCATCAAAGAGTTAGACAAAGCTCCTCCTCCTTTTAAATTTGAAAGCGAAATGGAAAAAATAAAAATCTATGTTCTATTTAATGAATTAATCAAGAAGGGAGAGTATAGAAACTAGATCATTAAAATGTTAAAGATGGAATAAGCTCCCAACACCTTGAACATACAAGATTATCAGCCTGCCATCTTATTTGGTCTGTGCATAGAAGAAAGTGGTGATACTGATGACGTTCCTCCTTTTTATGTCAGTCTCAAAATTCATGACATGACTTTACACAATGCCATGTTAGACTCCGGTGCATCACATAATCCAATGCCCAAGGTGGTCATGGATGAGTTAGGCTTGGACATTACCTAACCTTATAAAGATCTTTTCTCTTTCGAATCAAGAAAGGTGAAATTATTGGGTTTGAGCAAAGACTTGGTCGTGTCATTATCTCAATTTCTATCTAAGAATCTGGTTATGGACGTGGTGGTTTCCAACATTCCCCCAAAATTGGACATGTTGTTATCTAGATCTTGCGCTGCAAAATTAAAGGGAGCCTTGCAGATGAACATGTCTTATGATAGAATCCATGTTTTCAGCCAATAAAGGAGACTGTACAAATAAGTGTTGCTCAAGTACATGGTGAGTAGAAAAATGCAGCCCAATAATCATCCTATGTATGATGTCAACACCGAAGTCAACTCCTTTATTTTTTATAATGACTTGAGTTTTGAAGAGGGGGAGAAAACAACTGTCATGACTATCAGAGACAAGGCTAAGCATAGAGTAGAGGAATGGACATATTAGAGAAGCCACGCGGAAAATGAAATGTGAAATATGAGCTATGATAGAGCTGTCAGCAGGGAGGGAGTCGGAGTTGGTTTGTGGATCAACCCTCCCAAAGTGGGTACAAAACTCTTCTCTTACAATCTCACTTTTGATTGTACAAACAATATGGTCGAATATGAGGCGTTGATTTTGGGTTTGAGAAATTTAAAGGAACTAGGCGCTAAAAGGATAGCGGTGCATGGACATTCCGAGCTCATCATAAATCAGGTGAACAATATATACCAGTCCAAGCATACCAGACTAAGAGCATATAGAATTATAGTGATGGATCTCCTTGACGATTTTTCATAGTAAAATTTGTCAGTGATCCCTAGGGGGAAAAACCAAATTGCAGATTCTTTGGCGACTTTGGCTTCAATGTTCAAAATTCCAATTTTTCCAAATAAGAATTATGAAATTGAAGTCAAACACAATGTCGTAGTACCCTATAACATCAAATATTGGCAAGTGTTTTAAGATGACAAACAGATAGAGAGATTCCTCAAATGAGCGACGAGTTCACTAAAATGAACATTGATGATGAGTGTTGTTGTGAAGAATATGAAGATGCAACTGCACGCAGTGAAAATGAATCCTTTCAAAATCAGATAGTTGGAAAGGACATAATGCAGCTAAAAAAAAACATTATCCTCAAAGGCTTAGTCCCATTAGAAAATTTGTTTGATGAAAATGATGTAGCCAAAAATCCTAGTATTACTACAAACGGTGAAGATATCGAGGATTGCAAGATCGGTACTCAAGAGAATCCTAAGATAATAAGACTGTAAAAAATGCTTAGTCCAGAAGTAAAACAGAGGTATATCAGCCTCATGAAATATTTCCTTGATGTTTTTTCATGGAGTTATGAAGACTTGAAGGTCTATGACACTAGAGTAATTCAACATGTAATCCCCATCAAGGAGGATCAGAAGAATTTCAAGAAAAAGTTGATATGATTCAACCCTCTATTGTTGTCGTTGATTGAAAAGGAGGTAAAGAAACTATTCGATGCCAAAATTATTGTGTCCTTGAGATTTTCAAAGTGGGTAGCTAACCTTGTTCCCGTTAGAAAGAAAAGCAATGAAATAAGATTGTGCGTGGACTTTTGAAATCTAAACAGGTTGTCTCTCAAACACAACTATCCTCTTCCTAAGATGGATTACATCCTTTAGAAGGTAGTTGGATCCCATAAAATGTCGATGTTGGATGATTTTTCTAGTCACAATTAGATCATGGTGCACTCGGATGACCAAGAGAAGACAACATTTACAACACCTTGGGGTACGTTCATGTACGCAAAATGCCTTTTGGGATCATGAACGCTGGAGAAACTTTCCAAAGGACCATGGATATATCCTTTTCCGATGAGAAAGATAAGTTTATTTTGATTTACTTGGATTATATCACGATGTTTTAGGATTCCGATGAACAACACCTGGAGAATCTAAAGAAGGTTTTCCAGAAATGCAGAAAGTTTGGCATCTCATTAAATCCGAAAAAATCAAACTTTGGGATGTAATAAGGAAAATTTCTTGGACACATCATCTCAAAGGAAGGAATAAAGATATACCCTAGCAGGGTGGAAGGGATTCTAAAAATTGACACCCCCAAAAGAAAGAAAGAGGTGAAGTCTTGCATTCCCCCAATCATTTCATCAACTTGGAACTCTTTCTTGTGGAAGGAGGACTTCCTTCTATCACAACAACATGCTTTCCTTTTGTAGTGACAGGCTTCTTAACTGCAGGTGTGTTTTTCTTCACTACTATTTTCTCCTTTTCGATGACAGCTTCAATTAGCACATTTAAATTCCTTTGGGCCACTTCATCCTTGAATTGTTGCAATTCTTCCTTGAGTTTTATGTTCTAACACTGAAAGTCTCTGTTTTTCCTATAGACTTTCTTGAGTTTTTTATGGAGAGGAAGAGCTCTTCTAGCTGCAAATATTTCCAAATCAAGAGTGTTTCTGTAATTACCCATGAGATCCTTCATCTTAATTCTTTGAGATAAACCCTCTGGTTTCAAGCGAGCAACCTCCTTCCTAGCCTTTCTGAGCTGTATAATCAATCTTTTGAAGGTATGATTGCTATGTGGAGTGTTTATGTTGATAATATCAACAAGCTTCTTCATGGCTTCACCTTCATCTTTCTACTGCATAGGGGTTGTATCTACCACCTAAACAGGCTTCTCAATGCATTTTCCCTTATCTCTCTTCTTCTTCAGAATAGAAAACTTTGGTAGGACTTGTGTTTCAACAACCTCCTTGAGAGATGATGATCTTGTGAAAGGTTTCTTGACTTTTGTGCTAGCTGCTGAAGGAGATGAAGAGAAATCCAATTTCCTTCCTTTCTTGTTTTTGGCTTTAGTAGATGAAGGGGCCTCTTCCAATTCTGGTGTAGGAGGAGGTGAAAAGTCTCTCTGAGGAGAATGATAAGACTCCCTATCTGCTTCTTCAACTTACTTAACAACTTATTTTCCCCGAGAAATGGATTTACTCTTTCTTTTCTTGCTTGTTCATGTCGGAGCATCACTAGTAGATGGAAAAGGAATTTTCATCTCTGACTGGGGAGTTGAAGCTATGTCCAACTTCATGTGAGCAGAAACAATGAATTTCTCCCAAGAAATGTTCCTCTTCTTCAATTCTTCCATTACCAACATTCTGATCAATCCATAATGAAAGACACTAGTATCCACATCCTTGGATTTGGCTTGGACTCTGTTAGACATTTTTCCCATGCTCCTCAACAAGTAGAAAGGAATATTCATTTCATCCTTACCAATAAAATGAAGCAAAAGTATTATATGGTACTGGTATAACATATTAAATCTCCCCTCGCATGTGAAGTATCTCTGGATGATCTTTAACATCTTGTCAAAACCTTAAGCTAGATGACTTCTAGGAACCCCTTGGACAATTTGTCAATCTAATAATATGGCTTGAGAAAGTCTTTGGAGAAGGAAAAATTCAAAGTCATGGATTTAAACCATCTCTCCCCTGTGTTAGGAATCCCTGTGGCTACTGCAATGGAGGTTTCATACACCTCAAACTCTAGGTCTCCTACCTTATTCTTAAGGCCATCAAAATGTGAGGCAAATTTCTTTGCCACTTTAGGATGTCCCCTTTGCATGTTTTGGCAGAGCGAGAGGTATCCCACCCTTTGAAAAACTTCCCCAATCATGGGCTCTGCTTCAAATAAATGCATGTCTGTTGGTTCAGTTTTGACCACAATGCCTCCCTTATGAGATTTATTCTTCTAAGGTGTCTCCATAGGTCAAGATAAGAGGTCAAATTATGTGGTGCAGTGAAGGCTAGGAGATAAAATAGAGGAAAACTTCAATGGGAGGATGACAGTGAACAATGGTTGCTTATTCCTAGGATTCTCCTCTAACTCACACTGCTTGATGTCTTTTGGAAAGTAAGATCTGAAATTTTCCCTCCCCTTACTATTTATAGATCTCAAACTAAAGAATAACAATATGGTGAAGGAAACCACTGCAATGGTATTTGAAAACTAGGTTAAAAACACTCCAATCCGAATATTAGAGGAAGTAGGGGAAATGCATCGAAGTTTCAACAACGATTTTGGGTTGCGCAGCGTGCACACAAGGAATAAATGTTTGCTTTGGAACTCAACACTCGAGAGAAAAGTGAATGGGTGTATTGATAACTAAAAATGAGGTGATAATGACTGCAGGTCTATGTGAGAGAAAATATGGATGGAGAGGGATGAAGGAAGGAGCGATATTGCAGACATAATTGCTACCAAAACTCCAGGCGACAACTATTACCCGAATTTTCTATGTAGAGGAGGGAAACCACGTAATACCTGGAAGGGTAATGAGAAATTGGAGCTATGCAACTATTTAGGAGATCACCACAACCATCTCGGCTTCCAAATCCACCTCAGCAACTGATCCTGTAGCGCCACTGCCAACTGGTCTGAACTGGTAGTTTCAGTAGCATCGAGTTTTGAACATTCAAAACTTGAAACCGTTAGCAATACTCATTAAAACCAAATCTTTGAAAGCATATTTTAATGAACCATGGTGCTAAAAAATAGGTAGAATATGACCTCAGCGCTATGATGACGAATCATGACAAAGAATGAAGGACAAGGAGTGCGCTACGAAAGCTCCTAGTGAGTTGGCAACGCTCTTTTTTCAAAAAGATGATTTGACCATTTTAATAGGACATAGGGACAACATGGAAAGAAAAAGGTATGAGTGTAAAAGGTGACATGTCAAGTCATGTAGGTCATGGGTTGAGTCAGACTTGGTGTCAAGTCATGAGGTGAGTCAAAACATAAGCCGATAAAATTAACCTAGGCCAAAAATCTATGTGAGGGTAAAAAATGAGCCAACACTCAAGCCTTCATTTATTCAAGGTAACCTAAGTAAATCACACTTAAGAAAATAAATAAAAATTTAAAATCTAAAGGCTTAAAATACTTAAAACTAAGGGCTAAAAGACCCAAGTAAACTTAGTGTGATAACAAGTGTGACAGGGAAGGAGAGGAAGAAAAAGAGGGGAGGGTAGTGAGAGAGAGGTGTGAGAGAGAGTTAGAGTGAGACTAACAAAAAGGAGAGAGAGAAATAGGTGGTATATGTAGGAGAGAAAGAGAAGAGGTATAGTGGGAGGGAGGGACAAAGAGGAAGAGGGAGGGGGAGAAAGACAGAGAGAGAGGAGGAGGCTTGGAGGGAGGGGAGAGAGAGGAGAGGGAGAGGGAGAGATGGAGGAGGGAGAGATAGAGAGAGAGAGAGAGATTCAAAGAGGGGGGATATAGAGAGGGAGTAAAAAATTTATCGTGAATAAATAAGATTGAATCCACTAAAATATTATGCTTATATTTAAATAAAGAAGCAGAATCAATGTACCATAATCATCATTAAACCATGTGAAATCATTATTAAACCATAGGTGAATGGTCATATCCACAAAATATCATTATTAAACAAGATGTATAGGAATACTTCACTTAGGGCTTGGGTGTGGAGGGGGTTAAGGGTAGAGTATAGGTTGTGTGTAGGCTTAGATGGAGCTAGAGGGGTCTAGGTCATGTTCTAGGTCATGGTCTAGGTCATGGTAATGTTCATATAAGTACTCATATAAGTAATCCATTGGAATAAGAAGAAGAAATTAGCACTCACCTTACATGAGAGGCTGCATTTATTTATTGCACATATCCTTTATTCGATGTGAGACCTACCTCACCTTTAGATGGATAGAGAGAGGGAGGTATAATTAGGGGCAGAGAGAAGGAGGTGGAGAGGGTGAGAGAAAGAGGGGAAAAGAGAGAGTGAGAGTGATACTAACAACAAGGAGAGAGAGAAATATAGGAGATATAGTGGGAGGGAGGGGGAGAAGACAAAGAAAGAGAGTGGGGTTGGATAAGGAGTGTTTGAGTATGTGAGAGGGAGGGAGAGGGAGACAAAGAGAGGGGATAAAGAGAGAGTGAGAGGAAGGGGGGGAGAGATAGTGGGTAGGGGTACATGTATGAGAGAGAGAGAGAGGGATGGAGGGGGAGAGAGAGAGAGAGGGAGGGAGGAGAGGGTAGAGAGAGAGTGAGACTAAGTGTGAGTAGAATGGGGAAGATAGAGGGAAGTGGGGGTAGAGAGATATAAAGAGAGAAT
>JZKD02S1961532.1:10395-21558 GCA_000966675.3 Picea glauca
CAACTTCAATATTTTATTCATGGAGATTTTTTCCTTCATTTAATTGAATTAGTAAGTGCTAGCTACCAACCATTAGGTGTGCAAGTATCCCAACCATTATTGTCACTGTTATATTATTTTCAATTTATGAAAGTGTGACCCCTTTTGGGTACTAGGGATGTAACAAGTGGTATCAAAGCTTCAATCAAGATTTGTTGGTGTTTTTTTGTTAGGTCTTAAAAATTAAAAGAGAGAAGAAAATGACAATCAATTACTATCATTTCACCGATCAGGGTTGAGTTTCAAGAGAAATTCCATATCTTTATCAATAAAAAGAGAGAGAGATTATAGCTACAATTGAAGGGAAAAGGGTATGTGGATTCCATACACCTAGAATATTATGGAATCCACATACCCTTTTCCATAGAATATACTAACTAGATCCAAAAACAAAAGACATGAAATATGGTACTACACATATTATAATATATTATCGAGGAAAAAACAAGCTAAATGAAATTTGGACATTTGAAATTGTTTTTACAAGTTAAATGAATACATCAATAAAAAATAGCATACTAACCTTGCAAGTTCAAAATCCGAGCTATGTAGATCGAGAATTGGATTTGTTCAACTGGTGGGTGACAGAAAAAATAAAAAGCTCAAACAAAAGCCAAGATGATGCAGGAGCATCGCAAACATCATAAGCAGCAAGCAAGCGTGAAGACGAAAGACAGCTGGAAAGCACCAGCGCACATTTTTGAAATGTTTTGAAACATTAATGTAATAGTTAAGAGGAAGAACACTTAGATATTGTAAACAAATCTTGAGCGGTTTCTCTCATCTGTGGTAGGTGAATGCATTTATGCATAATTAATGTAAGTAGGTAGGTTTGAATGTAGATTAGACAGTTTAGAGTGTAGGAGGGAAAAATGACTATAGACACCCTCATCTTGTATCATTTGTACCATTATCAATTGTATCATTGAGAATAGAGCAAGAGAAGAGAGTTGTAGCAGAAAGTTGTAGACTAGAACCCATGTATAGAAGTTTGAATTAATCAAAAGAGCTTTGATTCAGATTCATGGTGTTGTGATACTTTCTGTGTATACATGTTGAATGCTATGCTCATGGTTGTTTCTCTCTTTCTATTGTACATTTGCTTTTATGCTATGTATGTATGATTTCATATTAAGTATTTGAAGTCTGAGAGATTAAGGGAATGAGTTTCAATTGTTTCTCTTCTTGAGTAAAAGTTCCTACAAGGAGTGCAGTGAAGCATCCGCAAGGAGTGCGTTGACGGATTCAAAGTTCATCTCTGAAAGATCGGGAGGGATATTGTTGTTCTCATTTCAACTGAAGTGCAAGACAAGCATAAAAGCCGTGCAAGGTGTGCATAGGCTGGTCGAGACCTTAGAACACATAGACTAAGGTTGAGAGATTGAAGGACTGCTGTTGCATAGTTGCACATAGTCAAGAGATTCAAATATTTAGGAATATTTGAAGAAGTGTCGCAAAGAGTGTGTACATAAGTCTTTTAGGAGACTTGAGTTTGTGAAAGGAAACGCAGGAGGGTTAGTACTTTCAAAGTGTTGAAGAGAAGAAGAGGATTTTTTGTCACTATGTAGAGGCCAGGTTCAGGAAAAGGATCGCAGGTCTGGTTGAGCCAGAAGGTTCTTTGGAGAGAGATTGGAAGGTCAGAATTCTCTGAGGGAGATTACCGAAATAGCGAGAACCGTAGGATCTACAGGAGCTGCAAGGTGGATAAGGGCTGTTGATATTGACTTACTGGGACGTCAGATCATTTCGACATTTTGGGGTTCAACAATCCGAAGTGTAAGCCAAATCCTTGGCTGATCAAGTCCTCGAAACGTGAAAAGGAGGTTTTCGTGTGTAGAAGCAAGTTAAGTTTTTGGAACTTCGGAGTTCGAGGTTTTGGAAGTCTCGAGGGAGAGAGATCGAGACACGGCAGGGGAGAAAATCCGAAATCAGAAGTTGCGACAAGAGGATTTCGACGTTTCGGGACTTCGAAGACTGGATGGTGGAGAGGACATAGGGTTCGAGCTTGACGTGTCTAATTCCTAGTACGCGAAATTGCGTTGACTATCAGATTGAGGAAAGGTCCATAGCCGTTGATCTCCTTGGAAGAGGAACCTTATCGTTTCGACATTTCGGGATTCGACATACCGGAAGTTCTGTTGATGAGATAATAGATATAGCAAGGAGGAGAACCCAATAAGTGAAAATCCGAAAGGATTTCAGAAGACGTAATTTCGGGATTTCGGGGTTTGGAGGTTCGAGAGCCCTGAGGGCATAGTGAAGGCACATTTTGGTGGTTGAAACCTCGAAAACGCGAAGAGAAAGGGAAGGCCAGGATATTTGTATTTCGGCAAGTCAAAAATTCGGGTTTCGGGACTCTAGGAGTCAAGGGGAAGAGTTGCAAGACATTGCAACTCCTGAAATTGCGAAAGGAGAAAAGCCAAAATTGACATCAGGAAAGGAAAGTATTAGTATTTCAGGTTTTAGAGGTCGAAGAGGTAAGGCGCTCGACCACGGGATTCACGAAATTGCGAAATCCGGTATCTTGAAATAAAAGAGGACTTTCCTCAAGGTTTGTTGTGGGTGTTGATTTTCCGAAAGGGAAATAAAAGAGCCAATCGAGCTCTCAGGGGCCAAAAAGAAAAGATTCTGTGCGGATCCCAACCTGCCGGTCTGGGGAGGGGTCTGCGTCAGTTGTGGTATCAGAGCCCTTCTATGTTTTTATATTGCAGATAGAGGGAGAAAGAAAGATTTGCAGCCATGCCACTGAGAAGAAGAGATAGGCAAACACCCGATCCACCAGAGGAAAGGGAAATGCCAAGAAGAAGGGGTAGGAAATTACCTGATCCACCAGGGGCAAGAGAGATGCGTGAACTACGTGTCAGGCTTGATGCCATGGAAGTAGAATAGAGACACACAATCGGTGCTAGAGATATCAACGAATCTGAAAGTGAATATGAAGCTAAACATGGAGGAGAATAAGTTGCAGCCGAAGATGCAGCAGAAGAACGCCTATTCAGGGTTGTTGCAAGGATAGGTGCCAGGGAAAAAATGGACATTCTAGTATATGAGGGGAACCTGGATGTTGAAGAGCTTCTAGGCTGGATTAGAGCTCTGGATAAGTATTTTGACTATGAAGATGTCGAGGAAGACAAGAAGGTTAAACATGTTGTCACAAGACTAAAAGGACATGCAACATTATGGTGGGATGAACTGCAGGCTGACAGACGCTGCAAAGGCAAGAAGAAAATCAAGAGTTGGGATAGAATGGTTGCGAAGATGAAGGAAAAATTCATACCCAAGGATTACCAAATCACTCTGTTTCAAAGGATGCAAAATTTGAGACAGAAGCTGATGTCAATGAAAGAGTACATTGAAGAGTTCTCTAAACTAAACATCATGGCAGGTCATTGTGAAAGTGATGATGAAAAGGTTGCCAGATATATGAATGGTTTGAAATATGACATCCGAGATGAGATGAGCATGATGATGATTCAGACTATAGAAGATGCTTATCATATGGCTCTGAAAGCTGAAGAGAAGCTGAGCCGAAAGTAAATTCAAAGAGGCCGAGGCAGAAGTCAGCCCAGAGGTAAGAAAATTGCCCAAGACAGGAATCATAAACCTAAAGAAGAGTGGAAGAAACCTCAAACTCAAACTGAGAGAGGTGGAAGCTCACAGAGAGGGCAGTATGCCGAATAGAGAGGCTAGTATGTAGATAGAAATAATTTTCCTCGAACCAGATGAAGAGGAAGAGGCAGAGGTGGAGAAATAAAATGCTTCACATGTGGAAAGAATGGACACAAATCTTATGAATGTCCAGATAAGAAGAAAGAAGGAGGTGAGACTCACATTGCCGAACCATAGGGACGGAATGTTGAGGCAGAAGATGTTGAAGGTGGAAGATCATTGATGATGAGGAAAGTTCTCTTAATGCTAGAGAAGGAGGTAGAAAATCCAGTCCAAAGGAAAAAAAAAATTCGGACTGCTTGCAAGACCAAAGACAGGGTATGCAAGGTCATCGTGGATAGTGGTAGCACAGACAATCTCATTTCTACAGAGATGGTAGAAAAGATGGAGCTGGAGACTAGCGAACACCCAAGCTCATATAGAGTTTCATGGCTACAAAAAGGACATCAGGTAAATGTCACTAAACAATGTTTAGTTGAGATTAAAATAGGAGGATATAAGGATGAAATACTATGTGATGTCATTCCCATGGATATTTTTCATCTATTGCTGGGTAGACCGTGGCAATATGACAGGAATGTGATTCATGATGAGAGAAAGAACACATATACCCTGGAGAAGAATGGAAGAACTCACATGTTGTTGCCAATTAAGGATAAAGAAGTGACAATAGAGGTAAGCAAAATTGTACTCCTCATGAGTGGGAAGGAACTTCTTAAGGAGATTAAGAAGAAGGAAAAAATACAATTCATCGTGGTGAGGAAACCTCAGATTTTTTTAACCAGTACAAGGGTGGATGATTTACTAGAGGAAATCCAACAGCTACTAGAGGAGTTTGTTGATATAGTCATGGACGAACTACCTTGTTCGTTGCCATCGATCAGAAGTGTGAGTCATCATATTGATATCATACCTGGAGCTATTTTACCAAAGAAAGCAACGTACAGATTGACGCCGCAGGAGAATGAAGAGGTCAAGAGACAGGTCCAGGATTTAATGGACAAAGGATTGGTTAGAGAAATCTTGAGTCCATGCGTTGTTCCAACAATGATCAGTTCAAAGAAAGATGGAGGCTGGAGGATGTGTACAGACTCAAGGGAAATTAACAAGATTACCATCAGATATAGATTTACATTTCCAAGGATGGATGATTTGATGGATTGTTTGAGTGGAGCAGATTTTTTTTCGAAAATTGATTTGAAAAGTAGATATCATCAGATTCGTATGAGAAAAGGTGATGAATGGAAGACAACATTCAAGACGAATGAAGGGCTGTATGAATGGCTTGTTATGCCATTTGGCTTAACAAACGTGCCTAGTACTTTCATGAGGTTGATGAATGAAGTCCTGAAGGAGTTCATTGGAAAATTCGTCATTGTATATCTTGACGATATACTGATTTTCAGTAGAACAGAAACCGAGCACTTGAAGCATTTGACTATAGTGATGAAGAGATTACAACAAGAGAAGTTGTTGATAAACATGAAGAAGTCATCATTCATGAAGACAGAGCTCATTTATTTGGGATTTGTTATTTCTGCAGATAAGTTGAAAATGGATCCAGATAAAGTGGAGGTGATTAAAAATTGGGTGTCGCCAAAGAGTATCTTTGAAGTTAGAAGCTTTCATGGATTGGCTAGTTTCTACAGGAAATTTATCAGAAATTTCAGTGGAATTAGCACACCGATGATGGACACAATGAAGAAAAGACATAAATCTTTTCACTAGACAGAAGAAGCAGAGAAAAGTTTCAATTTGTTGAAAAAGAAAATTACCGAACAACCAATTTTGGTGTTGCCAAATTTCAACAAGACGTTTCAGGTCAAGTGTGATGCAGGAAGATTTGCCATAGGAGCAATCTTAAGCCAAGATGATAGACCAATTGCGTACTTCAGTGAGAAACCAAATGAAGAAAAAGTGAAGTACTCCACGTATGATAAAGAATTTTATGCGGTCATACAGGCATTGAAGAAGTGGAGGCATTATTTGGTTCCTAAAGAGTTCGTTTTGTACAATGATAATCATGCCTTACAATTCGTGACTCAACAGGATAAATTGAACTAGAGGCATGCAAAATGGGTTGAATACATGCAGAATTTTACTTTTGTAATTAAACATATTTCTGGAACTGCTAACAAAGTTGTTGATGCTTTGAGTAGGAAATGTTTGTTGATGCAGGAATTTAGAGTCAAAACTTTGGGTTTTGATAACCTCAGGGACATGTACAGAGATAATCCAGATTTCAAAGAGGCGTATGAGGCATCTGAGAATTCGGTTCTCAGAGATAGAAGCCAATGGGATGAATATATGATCCAAGATGGATTATTATTCAGAGGTAATCAACTATGCATTCCAAAATTCTCCATGAGGGAGAATCTACTGAAAGAAAAGAACAGTGGAGGATTGGTCGGACATTTCAGTCATGATAAAATGTTCTCGAAATTAAATGGCTCATATTTTTAGCCAGGGATGAGGACAGATGTCAAAATATTTGTGGACAGATGCAGAATTTGTCAGCACACAAAAGGAAGGAAACATAACACAGGGTTATATCATCTGTTACCCATACCAGAGAGGTCGTGGGATGCAGTGAGCATGGATTTTGTGTTAGGGCTACCAAGAAAACAAAGAGGGTTTGATTCAATCTTTGTGGTGGTAGACATATTTTCTAAAATGGCACACTTTATACCATGTCAGAAAACCGATGACGCGACTCACATTGCGAACATGTTTTTCAAGGAAGTTGTCAAACTTCACGACTTACCAAGGAGCATAGTTTCAGATCGAGACACTAAGTTTGTAGGACATTTCTAGAGGACTTTATGGAAGAAGTTGGGAACAAAATTTTCATTTAGCTCAGCATATCATCCTCAGACGGATGGGCAAACAGAAGTTGTAAACAAAATCTTGGGATATCTACTAAGGAGCCTAGTGACTAAACACCACAGTCAGTGGGATCACATTCTGCCATAGGCGGAATTTGCTTACAATGATTCGATCAATAGAAGCATGGGGCAGAGTCCATTTCATATTGTTTATGGAATGCAACCCAGGGGAGTTTCTGAACTGAAGGATTCAGAACAGAATGACACTAGAAGTGCTAGTGCAGAGGATTTTGTAGAGGCAATGAATTAATTTCACAACCAAGTGAAGGAGCGATTGCGGAATTCAAGCCAGGAGTATAATCGCAGAGCAAATCAACACAGGAGAGAAATTCAGCTTGAAGTTGGTGATGTGATTCTTGCACACCTGAGAAAGGAGAGGTTCCCAAGGGGAACATATAACAAACTAAAGATGAAGAAGATTGGACCATGCAGAGTCATGAAGAAATTTGGGGCAAACGCATATGAGATTGAATTACCCGATGGGATCGGAATTTCACTGATATTCAATATCTCATATTTGTACCCTTACAAAGATGGAGAAGAAGGAACATATGGTTAACATACAGAGGTTCAGTGGGCTAAACAAATGCCTGTATCTGAAAAGCCACAGATGAAAAGTATACTTGACAAGAGAGTTAACAAGAGGACCAGGAGAAAAGAGTATTTTGAATACTTGGTCAAGTGGAAGGGACATCCAGTTGAAAATGCCAGCTGGGAAGATGAAACAAAAATTCAGAAGCATGGATAGACAGTGCAAGAGATCATGAACAGGAGTTCATGAAAATTTTCAAGCGAGGGAATATGATCCAGGAGCATCGCAAGCATCGTAAGCAGCAAGTGAGCGCGAAGACGGAAGACAGCTAGAAATCACCAGTGCACATTTTTGAAATGTTTTGAAACATTAATGTAATAGTTAAGAGGAAGCACACTTAGATATTGTAAGCAAATCTTGAGCGGTTTCTCTCATTTGTAGTAGGTGAAGGCATTTATGCATAATTAATGTAAGTAGGTAGGTTTGAATGCAGATTAGACAGTTTAGAGCGTAGGAGGGAAAACCGACTATAGACACCCTCATCTTGTATCATTTGTACAATTATCAATTGTATCATTGAGCATAGAGCAGGAGAAGAGAACTATAGCAGAACCCATGTATAGAATTTTGAATTAATGAAAAGACCTTTGATTCAGATTCATGGTGTTGTGATACTTTCTGTGTATACATGTTGAATGTTATGCTCATGGTTGTTTCTCTCTTTCTGTTGTAAATTTCCTTTTATGCTATGTATGTATGATTTCATATTAAGTATTTGAAGTCTGAGAGAGTAAGGGAATGAGTTTCAATTGTTTCTCTTCTTGAGTAAAAGTTCCTGCAAGGAGTGTAGTGAAGCGTCCGCAAGGAGTGCGTTGACGGATTCAGAGTTCAAATCTGAAAGCTCGGGAGGGATACTATTGTTCTCATTTCGACTGAAGTGAAAGACAAGAACATAAGCCATGCAAGGTGTGTGTAGGCTGGTCGAGACCTTAGAACACATAGAATAAGGTTGAGAGATTGAAGGACTGTTGTTGCAGAGTTGCACATAGTCAAGAGATTCAAATATTTAGGAATATTTGAAGAAGTGCCGCAAAGAGTGCGTGCAAAAGTATTTTAGGAGACTTGAGTTTGTGAAAGGAAGCTCAAGAGGCTCAGTAATTTCAAAGTGTTGAAGAGTGGAAGAGGATTTTTGGTCACCGTGTAGAGGCCAGGTTCAGGAAAAGGATCGCAGGTCTGGTTGAGCCAGAAGGTTCTTTGGAGAGAGATCGAAAGGTTAGAATTCTCTGAGGGAGATTCCCTAAATAGCGAGAACCGTAGGATCTACAGGAGCTACAAGGTGGATAAGGGCCGTGGATCTTGACTTATTGGGAAGTCAGATCATTTCGGCATTTCGAGGTTCGAAAATCCAAAGTGGAAGCCAAATCCTTGGCTGATCAAATCCCCGAAACGCAAAAAGGAGGTTTTTGTGTGTAGAAGCAAGTTAAGTTTTCGTAACTTTGGAGTTCAGGGTTTCATAAGTCTCGAGGGAGAGAGATCGAAACACAGCAGGGGAGAAAATCCAAAATCAGAAGTTGCGACAAGAGGATTTTGGTGTTTCAGGACTTTGGAGACCGGAAGGTGGAGAGGACATAGGGTTCGAGCTTGACGTGTCGAATTCCCAGTACGCGAAATTGTGCTGACCATCGGATCGAGGAAAGGTCCACAACCGTTAATCTCCTTCGAAGTAGAACCTTAGCGTTTTGACATTTCGGGATTTGACATACTGGAAGTTCTGTTGATGAGAGAATAGATATAGCAAGGAGGAGAACCCGGTAAGTGAAAGTCCGACAGAATTTCAGAAGACGTAATTTTGGCATTTCGGGGTTCGGAGGTTCGAGAGCCTCGAGGGCATAGTGAAGGCACATTTTGATGGTTGAAACCCCAAAAATGTGAAGAGAAAAGGAAGGCCAAGATATTTGTATTTCGACAAGTCAAAAATTCGGGTTTCGGGACTCCAGGAGTTAAGGGGAAGAGTTGCACGACATCGCAACTCCCGAAATCGCGAAAGGAGAAAAGCTAAAATTGACATCAGGAAAGGCAAGTATTAATATTTCAGGTTTCGCAGGTTGAAGAGGTAAGGCGCTCGACCACGGGATTCGCGAAATTGTGAAATCCGGTATCCCAAAATAAAAGAGGAGTTTCTTCAAGGTTTGTTGTGGGTGTTGATTTTTCAAAAGGGAAATAAAAGAGCCAATCGAGCTCTCAGGGGCCGAAAAGAAAAGATCCTGTGCGGATCCCAACCTGTGGGTCTGGGGAGGGGTTTGCATCACAAGAACAGTGTCGCAACTATAGAAATTGTGTCGCAAAGTCTCTTAAAGTCACGTATATATAGATAAAATAGTCAACTAGCCGTTAACACCGACCAAAGAGATAGGCAAAATTTTCGTTGCTATTGCCACGAAAGTTTGTCGCTATAGTGATGAAAATCCCGACTAGATTTAAATAAGATTTTTGTCAATATTGCGACGAATTTTCGTGGTAATAGCGACGAAAATCCCAACTGTTTAAAAAAAATATGAAACTAGTTGAAGCGTGGAAACTTTTCGTGGAATAATCTGCCCATATGTAGTAGTGAATCACCTCACACATGACATAAAATTAAAAGTAAAAGTGGTTTGTACAATGGCATGAGTGACTAAGATCTTCATTCTGGTGGAACATAATGTTTGAGCATCCTGCCATTTATAGGTCCTCCTGGAAGATATGCTCCATCACTGTCCTTGAGTAAGAATTCATTGTTTCCCCTATATCCCTAGATGATGAGAGGAACTTTCCAAAAATTGTCGAACTTTCCATGCTTTCCCTTGTCCTCATTTCTTGAATCTAATGTTAGTACCATATCACCCAATTTGAAATCATCCTCCTTGGTTCTTCTATCATAAATCTTCTTGATTCTCTCTTGAATTACCTAGGTCTGGTTATATACTTCCTCTCTGGACTGTTGGAGTTGTATCATCTGATTGATCCTCCTTTGGATATCATTAGGCTCTACATGTACTTCTTGCAACAACTTCATAACAAGAACACCCAAATAGGTGGGAAAGATAACATCATTTCCATATACCAACTGATATGGGGACATACCAATCGATCTTTTTGTGGTCATCCTGTCAGCCCAAAGTGCATGAACGAACTTGTTGTGCAAAGATTTCTTATTTTCCTGCAACAATTTCTTGATGATATTTACCAAAATTGTATTAGAGGACTCTACCAATCCATTACCCTGAGGGTAATAGGTTGTAGATTGCCCTAAAGTGATCTGATACTTACTGCAAAACTCTACCTTTTTTTTTTATCTGAAAGCTGCTGCATTATCAGTTATAATCTTCACAGGGCATCCAAAACGAGATAGAATGTTATTATGTAAATTATGTAAGACAAAGATAAGGTTTGTGTATCATGGAGAATTTGAGAATACCTCTTTGACATGTGGAGTCTCCCGCTCTCCCTATTCATCAACTGCAACTAAATGTTTTATATCTAAAGCATGAAAATTTGATTCAGCCATCAGTTTGGCCAAACCTTGACCCTTGATCAGTTTGGTTGGTTTGGTTGGTTTGATTTCTATATCATATTCAAGGATCAAAACAATCCATTTCCCTCTTCTACCATCTGGGTTAACCTAGGTCAGAATATCTTTCACCACTGCATTAGGAACATAAGGAATGGTATGTTAATGGAGAATGTAAACTCTAAAATCTTTAATTGCTTTTACCAAGGAAAAAGCATGCTTCTCCATTATGTTGTAGTTCAGTGCAACATTTCTCAATGACTTGCTGAGAAATGATATAGGTTATTCATGGCCTTCACTATTTTTCTGCAAAAGGACTGCTGCAATGGTGTGTTAAGAGGCAAAAGAGAATAAGTAGAAATCTTTAGTGTACTCTGGACTGATTAATACAGGGGCTTGTGTAAGTGCTTGTTTTACTTTCTCAAAGGATTGCTTAGCTTATGTGTTCCACTTTATTTTTGTATCTTTTTTAAGCATTGTTGGGCCCG
>JZKD02S1961543.1:5315-15975 GCA_000966675.3 Picea glauca
AAAAAACTTTCTTACAATTAGTACCAAAAAAGTCCAGCCCTGTTCCCTTCTTTTTGTGATCTATTTATACAAAATTTGCCTCTCGGTTCAAAAGAACGAAATTACTCCATCTGTCTGAATCTGTTTAAAAAAAGGTGCCAGGTGCTTGTTTTTGCTTAAATTTAGTACATATGCTACACTTGTCTAAAAAATGAAATACAAGCTGTGAAGGTTTTGTATTGATAGCTGGGAGGAGCGAGATAATTCCATTTCACCCATTCTATATTCAAGAAGTGCTAGGTGCCTGTCCTCGCACGGATTCAGTGTACATGATACACTTGTCCACAAACTGGGTCACAAGCTGTGAAGGCTCGGCCTGACAACGGGCTTCAGCAAGATAGCACTCTCGGGCCAACTGTGGAAGTTTATCATTTATTTGTATGTCAACGAGTTTAAGGGCACCAAGTTGTGCACTAGGCTGAATCAAATGTTTGTAAATTTGAGTTGGGTCTACCCTGTCCATCTTGGAGATTTCTGCTGAATTTTTGTCATTCCCTTCCTTTATGTCGAGAGATATCCGATCTATATTTATCTGCCTTAGCGCCTCTGTGTCACTTCCAATCTCTATCCCTAACTGCTCACCATTTATGTTATTGACGGCCTCTTCTAATGAATTTCCCACTTTTTGAGCCTGCTCTTTGCTTAAAGTAATATCATGTTCCCAATTCTTTAACAAGATATTACCCCTAGTTTGTTCGGAAATGGTGAGCCCGGGAGGTCCTGAAAACCTGTTGTTGGTTGCTATCACTGCCTCTTGGAAAGCGACTCGAGCAACTTCTGCATTCCTTTCTTTGTTAGTCAGATTCTCAGAGATTCGTTGAATTAACAAGCAGTCTTCTCGAATCTCTCCTACTTTGTTTAGCAGGCTCTGTTGAGCAGAGGAGATCCTGCTCCAGATATCAGTTGCTTGAGATTTGACGATCTCGATGTCAACCGCCTTGCTTTCTACGACCTCCAACTGATTCTGCAGCTGTGTAATCGTATTCCTCTGCTGGCCTGATTGTACCCGACCATCTCGTATGGTAGAATTTTATTGTTCCAGTTTGGTCTTGAGGACTTAAATTTATTTCTTGTCGGCCAATCGGGCCAACTCGATTTCTCCGCTTGCTTGACTTTTAGCGCTTTCTGCTGCTGAAGCCACCCTGGCTTCAAGAGTCTTGATTAGGAGATTTTTTTCTTTGAGCTGCTTTTTTAACATTTCGACCGAGAATTGATTTGTCGTTGCGTATGCTCCTAGCGTTCCCGCAATTTCCGTGGAAAATTCATCTCTCTTTTTATTTATCCCATCGATCATCACTTTGAATTTCTTAACGATGGACTCTCCCTCCTGATAAAATTCTCGCTTCACCACAGCTTTCCTCTTTTTATCAAAGAAGAATTCGTTAGGAGGGAGCTCCTCTGCCCTTATGGGTCTTAGCTCTTCACCAAATATCCATCCCTCGCTAACACCTCTCTGTGCCGACTGCAAGGGTGTGACAGAGGTGATGGGTTGCCCGATCTGCTTTGCACCCTTCTCTGGTGTGTTGAGTGAATCCCTCCCTTTTGGGGATTCAGAAATCTTTGTCTCTGCTTCCAGATTCTGAGTTTCAGGTGGGCCTGTGTCTTTCATTTTCACCTCCGGACTATGCTCTTTGGGAGGNTATTTTCCCATCTTTCCACCTAAGTTTCATAATTTTTATAGTGATAATTACTAAAATAAATTACCCCTTCATAAAAAAATCAAAGAGTAAATATCTATTCTTAATAAAATTTAAAAAAAAAAATACTAAAATCCTTTAATTCAAATAATTAATACTTTTTTTTTATATCTACTCTAATCAATATGCAAATGTAGAAATAATCTTCAATTCCATCCATATGCTTTGAGGCCGAGAGAGGGTTTGGTAAGGCAGATTTCTTAATTAAGGAGGGTTTTATTTAAGGCAGAAACATAATTTGATTTCACCCATACGCTTTGAGGTCATGACAGGGTTTGGTAAGGTGGGATTTATTAATTAAGGTGGAAACATAATTCAAATCAGTTACCCTTCTTCTTGCAAACAAGCCCATCTGAGACCGACCAGACCAAGCAAGGAGACTCTGGTACCTATCTCTCTGTAACCTATGCTACCCTTTCCTCTACCATAGCCTTTTCTTAGTCAACTGAACCATTAACCTATACCAATCATATCGAGAAAGGAGGTGCAAGAGTAATTTCAAGGGAAAGGAGGCGCGAGAGTGTCTAGGGCCACCCATACGCTTTGAGGAGATAGGATTTGGTAACGAGGGATTTCGTTAATGCCATATTGTCGAGGGAAAAGAGGCACAATAGGAACATTTGAGACCAAGGGAAAGGAGGGAAAGATCAGACTGAGAAAGGAGCCTCGAGACTGTCGAGGGAAAGGAGGCACGAGACTGTGGGAAATAATGGTGAGTATAACCTTTGCACACTCAAATTTTGCATGTATTTGATAATTAATAAAAGGGAGCCATGCTCAAACTAGTTTTTGGGCATATTTTTTCACCACTATTCCATCGCATCCAAGCCCTACTTCACCATTCCCCAAGTGGAAATGTGTTATCTCTTCATCACCCTAAGCCTGCATTCTTGCAATTGAACATGAAATCCCAGCTAAGTTTGATGACTCTCTAAAATGAAAAATTCAAGGCCATAATATCAAACCAAACTCTGCAATTGAGGGTCATGGAAGGAGATATGTCATGTGCCCTTAACGTGGAAATTTCTTCTTCTCCTATCTACTCTTTCATGCAGTTTCAAGATCCATTCAGATCTGTAACTTTCCTCTTTCAATTATGGATAATTTAACCAAAAGCATATTGTTATATTATTTTTTAGTTTTGGTCCATTTTCCTTTAGTTATGAGCAAGTGATCACAAACACAATGCTCTCATTGTTGTTATGCTCAACCTGGGCTTACCTACTTCATGTACCTTGAATATTTTTGCATGTATAATAGTCTCATGGCCTTGAAACCATAATTCTATTCACTATGATATTCACCAACACTAAAAGGTTTGAATGGATATTATTTCGTTTCATATTTATAATTATAAACTCAACCTCAAAATGATTTTTTTAATTTCCATTACTCATTATAAGTATGAGCATAGTTTGGCCTATATTATCCATTACAAGTATGAGCAAAATTTGGCATATACGAAGCCTTTGAATTTCCCAACACTTGTGATGTTTGAATCAAACACCATTTCACCTCCTTGCATTGCACTTAAAATATTAAAATAGCATCATACTCAAGCATAAGCAATATATCATGGCTCGTTTGAATTTTGTTTTAGTTCTTGTCTTACCTTATAAATGATGGAAAAAGCTTTAGTTTCGGGTTATGTTTCCCATGTATGTCATACATTGATGATTGTTGTGGTTGTGGGAATCATGCTTCATTAGTTCAAACCAAAACCCATATGAATTTGATCCCAAAACCCATATGAATTTTTTTCATTAAGAGTGTTTTACAATGAAAAACATTTTAATAGTCGTTCCTAATTTCACATGTTTACTATTAATCACTTACATAGAATTGGGCCTTTAATAGCACTTTTGCAAACAACATTTGCCTCATTTGTTAGCCAACATGTGTTCCCTCATCACTCTTTCTATAACCAACTATAAAAGGATCATAAATCAATGCATTAGATAGATTCACTACTTTTCTTCAATCATAATCCAGTCAGTTTATGATTGCTTGAATATGTTGGGTCTATAAGGTTGATTGTAAATTGCATTTGCATTTATATTTGGTTTTTTATATGAGTTTTTGGAGTTGTGGCTCCCATGACCCCGAAAGGGGGTATGAAAAAGGGCCATAGATGTATGAAGGGGTGGGAGAAGGAAAATAATAATGTTTTATTTTCATTTTAATGCAGAATTAGATTAATTTTCCAAATTATACCAAATAGGCTATTTGTACTTGGGTGACCCAAATATCCAACCAACTCTATTTCATTTTCCACCTAATTTGTAGCCTCACTTGAGCATATCCTAGATAAACCTTAATGTTCCACCCACTAATGATGGCTAGAACCATAATATTACTCCATATTTCATTAGTAAAGATAGATGGCGAAACCCACACTTGGATCTGTAATCTCGAGAGACCCTACAATTGCACCCTTTGATTTGATTATACTAATTTGAAACCAACTTACCAAATATGTAGAGGTCCCCACTCTTGTACCAACTATTATTGATAAAGGAAACAATTGAAGAATATGCAAGTTCCATATATTCCTCTTTAGGACCCCTAAAATCATCCTATAACATTCCATGTTATTATGAAATCCAGTGATATCACTTCCATTGTTGATCATTTTGCTAGCTTACCTCACCACATCCATTTTTCCTTCACCACTCAATTGTTAAAATATGATACGAGGATGATGATTTACTTTGAGGATATGCACTTAGAGGTATATGTCCCTATGTATATTTCTTTGAGTACCTATTTCCCATTTCCCTTAAATAATTCTCGGTCATCCACAAGGTGAGGCCCTCGTGATCCTTATGAGTATTTAAGATGTGTATGGTGGTCTCTATAATCATAAAATTTTACTATCTTATAAATGATGACATTTGATTCAATGGTGTATAGGTGTACTAAGTGAACTATGACATTTGCATGGTATTTTTAAAATTTGGGTCATTTTGCTTCCATTTATCCGGATAATTAGCTCATACTTTTTGTCATTAGCAGTGCACACATAGTAATGTATCAAGAAATTATTTATTTTCTTAAAACCTCTTGCTCCTTCCCATAGCTAGCTTTCATCAAAGTTGATATTCTTGCATTTCATTTTCCTCTTGCATGGTTTAAAGAGTCGAGTCAAAATGCCATCAGTTTCACGACCACTCCTTTGAGTAACAACAGCCTAAAATCAAGCACTAATTAAAATTTATCTAGTAACTTTTCTATGGATCTTCAAACCCATCATAGATTAGGTGTAGAGATTTGGAATAGTATTGTGAGAATAACTTTCCAAATTTTCTAAACAAACATAAAGCCTTGAGTTAGGGAGTAAAATCCAAATGTTATATCACTGACTTTGGGAATCCCTTCTAACACAAGGGACAATCACGAGGTCGCATTGGGACCAACAGAGTAATCAACCCTACTTTGTTGGTCTTGGTGTCGACTGTCGACTGTCCCCCCTCTTCTTTGGTATAGTAGGTGGTACCATAGAGGCCATAATCTTTTAAACTTCCTACACAAGGTGACAGCACAGGGAAGGTGGTGTTGTACCTGGGATCGACGTTGGATAGACTCACTTGAACTCCTTGGAGGGTTGCCCACTGCTCAGTGAGGTAACTTGCACTAGGGTGTTAGTTTGTTAAGAAGGTTGTCAATGTAACTTTCCCACTCGCCGAAACTCAGCCCGTTCACGCATCGATCCTACGATGTTGGATTCCATCACCAACTAGTGCTTCTTTGAGAGAAGGTTTTTTTGCATGCTTGACTCCTAGATTAATTAGCGTGGGTTGTTTTTTCTCCTTAGTTGGCATTAGGACTGAGTTTGTGTCTAATGGCATCAKTTCTGGGCTAATTCCTCATTTGATCAATACAAAATATGGATACCATTAAAATAAAAGGGAATTAAGAGGTAACAAATATATCATACCTAACTTACGTCTTATAATTCTCTGACATTGGTMTTTAAACTTAGTGMAACAAACACCAAATGGAATGTTTTACACAAGGTCGTGACCGACAAAGCTCCATATAATACAAATGAGCAATGTGATTGGATAATTCAAAATATTATCATAAAACCACATCTCACATATTTKTACATGCAACATAGATTCACAAACTTTCATGAAGAGGTCCGGGAGAAATGCCTCCATGCAAAATTKTCCACATCAGAACTGCCCATGTCCTTGATGGAAATATATAAAAATCCCTTGAAGATATTTTAGTCCTTGTCCTKCTTAAAAAGGATGATCTCATTCTACAAGTGGTCAAAKACTACTTTTATCCCCCCTCTATCTAGTAAATTCTACTTCTTATACTATCCTTCCTCTAYAATAGGGAGTGTTGTGTCCCTTTTCTCGAAAATAAGTGAGGTTCCTCTTCTTTGTCTTTGGCATCCTACATGGTTACTTCCCAAAGTAATGCCTTCTCTAGGGTTTTACCTCTATGTTATGGGGCCATTCAATTTAACATTATTTACATGGTAGGTTAAGTCACTTATCATGATCCATTTCCCCATCTCCACCATTTGGTATGCCTCCAAGGTGTTGATCTAGAGTTATCGCAAGCCCTTGATATATTGTGAGGTCCTCACATTCAACTCACTAAAACTCACTCTTAGCTTGAAACTCACCTCTCTTCCAAGAAAGAGGGAAGCCCCTCCTAAATTTGGTCACTGACATCCTTTTAAACCTAGCTAATTCAATCAAATAGAGAAAAGGAAGAATATATACCTTTTTACGATGTTTGTCCTTGCCCAGTCCAAGTTGAGCCTTGATCTCCAATCTCTTCAACAAGTCCTTCAATCCAATAATAGCAAAGACAAAACAACTTCCTATTCTACCATGATTAATTCAAAACTAGATCTATCTATGAAAGAAAAGTTCATGTAGGCATACACAACCTTGAAAGAAACAGGCCAAGCACATGTATTAATGAGAACTCAATAGCAATACTTACAGACCTTTGATGAAGTTGCAACAACCTCTGCCAGCTCTCCTTGTCCACCCACTTTCTCAAACAATCCACAATTAAAATGACTATGATTCACTGATTATCTCCCTTATGATATCATAAGTTTGATGCTTTCAATTTCTCCAATACCACTTCTCATGAGATCATAAGTTTGGTATCTCAAAAACTCCATCTCCATTTCACCATGAGAAGGCCTCCTTATATAAGCTTGGAGAGACCCAACCACCTTATTGATTTTTTGGATAGGTTGAGGATCCTTCTCCATCAGTTGTGGATCTTCCCTAAGATCCATCCTTGACCTCATATTCGAATCCAACCAACCCTAGAGATGAGGGGGATTTTTCCCTGATTTTCCTCTACAACCCAAGATTTCCTCAAACAGCCTAGTGCTCCCTTAGAATGGGGCATAGAGTGTTGAAACGCTCCCCCAAAGGAGGCCAAGGAGCACTAGAACTCCCTGACAGTGGGTAGGGAAATGCTGCCCAAAATTTCCTTAAAAAATCCCAGCGCTCCCCCAAAATGGTGCACATAGTGTTGGAACGATCCCCCAAAGAAGGTCAAGGAGCGTTGGCCTTCAAGATTCATTTTTAAGTGGGTTTTTTCATGGAAAAATATTTGTACTCTTCATCAAATGATTTCTCCTTCTTAAACCAGTCTTTGAAGTGTCATTATTATGTCATTCGAGACATGACATAGACAAGATGACTGTATTATGTCTACAACACTTGCAACACTTATGGCCAAAATGCGACACTTGTAACGACGACAATAGGTCATCATTGAAGTGAGTAATTTTGATGTGTAACAGATTTCCCCCCAAAGTGCGAAGTTAGAAGATGGAAACTGATGATTGAAGTACTTTGTAGACTTTTCGAGCAAGGGTATGTACTCGGAGAACCTTGTAGAAGCTGCACACAACCATCAAACAAATATTATGATATGTTTCAAACCCAAGGCAGGCATACCTATGCTTGGGTGATAAAGACTTGCAAGGTATGGCCACCATAAAATACACTGTGGATCCATAATTGTATTAAAAAAAAGGTATAGCCACCCAAGATTCAATGTGGATCTATACTTCCATGACATGAACTAATCGTAGCCACGAAAAATACATAGTGGGTCTACAAGATGACAAGACATAGCCACAGACCAATACAAAGTGGATCTATTGGATAGTATATGTGTCAATATTCAAGAGAAACTTCGTCGCAACCTGGGCAAAGTATATATCAGAGTGATCACTCAACCCAGTGTCTTCTTACCAATCCTGATGCGGTACGAGTCTAACCCTGTGAATAGATGTTCTAATGTTGAACATGGCACAAACCACTTGATTACCGGTCAATAAGGTAAATCATTAACAAGTGTGATGGAAATCACCATTGATGTCAATGATTACCAAGGTACCCTAGTACATTCCAGCGAATGTGAATAGATGATCTAAATTTGAACATCCATGGAATCATCCGATCAGAGTTCAATGATGTAAAACCACTGTCGAAAGTGAGGAGGTCTGCCATTGAGGCATGCAGGTTCCAAGGTACTAACTGTTTTCTAAGTCTAATTCCCAGATAATGTGCTGAAGTCGACAGGAACAGACTCGTCGAAGGAGGGCCTTGATGTATCCCCCATCAAAGACATGAAACTAACATAGAGATGTAAATTGGTGGATCAAATGAACATGGACTGACATGGGTGTTGAAACAGAAGATTTGTGATGGTTGACTTTCGAGGCAGATACTTCCCTTGAACACTGAGGCACAACAGCAGAAACATGACATGGACCAAAACATGATGATGCAGTGGACACTGTGACTTTCATCGGGTGACCCAAAGGAGTAATGAAACTCAAAGGATTGGCTTAGTGTAGAGGTTCAACGGATTAAAATGTATGCAAAGAAAAAGTGTCATGTTCAAGGGTGATTTTAAGAGTGACTGGTGATGTCTTCAAAAACTTCTTGGCTTGCTTCCTTCAATTTTTTCCCCCATCCAGATAGACAAGTACCTCTTTTTAATTTAATGAGATCGAGGAGGGTAACACATTCTCGATATAACTCACCTTCAGTAAGTCCCTCTTCCTTTGTTTAACGAATTGGAAGAAGTAAGGGTTTGGTCCTGTATGGGCCCTTCAATGTATGATTTTTTTAACGAGTCCATAGAAGGTAAACTTGGTGATTTTTCTTGTTTAGAGAGTCTAAAAAGAACTTAAAGACAACTCTACGGTTTTMYTTTTTTGTAATGTTAGTCTCGCGAGGCCGAAAAAGAGATAAATTATCACTCGAAAGATTCCCTTTCAAACMTCTTAATGAGTGGGAAAGGAAGCAAGATCACTCGACAATCTTTTCATGTTTAGAGAGTCTGAAAAGATCTTAAAGACAACTCCATTAGGTTCCTTTKTCATGTATCCATGTGAGTCCAAAAAAGAGATAAAAGTTTACTCGGTTGCATTCTCATGTTTTTTACGAGCGTGAGAAGTAACTAAGACTAAGCTTGGTATTGGTTTCATTTTGAAACAAGCTTGAAACAAAATTAAACTATGCTTGTAAATTCCCAACGTAATTTCCAAAGGTTGGGATACCCATGGATGGTTGGTACTCTGCCCCCATMTTGAAAAGTTAGTGGCATAACTCCAGAAATATAATCAAAGGCTAGAGACAACCAATACACAATCTATACACAATCTAAAAACCAAGCATTCATGTCAAACTCTACACAACCCATAAACCAAGCATTCATGTAAACCTCTACACAACCTAAAAACCAAGAATACATCCAACATTATCCCAACCTCTTGGATAGGAATACATGCAACCTCAAAAATCTAACGTTTAGGGAAACTAGAATCTAATCATGAACATGTTCAACATTCCACCCTCTAGTAGCCGTGGTATATTACCATGTACTGATCCAAGTATGGGATCATACGAAGGTGGGAATATACCACCATTCAGTATGCCTCCAATGTGTTGAGATAGAGTTCTCGCAAGGCCTTAATACATTGTGAGCTCCTCACATTCAACTCACTAAACCTCCCTCTTATCTTGAAACTCACCTCTGTTCCAAGAAAGAGGGAATCCCCTCCTCTTATATCAATAGTTTTTTCCCTTTATCTGACCCTCTCCCAACCTCTTCAACATATCCCCCTTTTGATGGAACATATATCTTTCCTTCTTTCTCTCGAGTGGTTGCTCCGCTCACTATCCATGGCCCAATTGAACCTTGGGTCTCCCCATCATCCATCCCATTATCCCTTAGATCCATGAGTCTTAGTGCATCTATATTGATTGTTACTCAAACTTTACCTTGAACCTCTATCCTTGATATATTCTAAACAAGCAAAGTAAATGTGTAGCAACAACAATTGGCCCCTTACAATCAAAACTTTCCAAACCTTAGCCAAGGAATGTTAATTCCCTACTCCAAAATATGCATCTCCATATGTAAACCAAGTATTCATGTCAACCTATACACAATCTAAAAACCAACCATTCATGTCAAACTCTACACAACCCATAAACCAAGCATTCATGTAAACCTCTACACAACCCAAAAACCAAGCAATAATCAAACATTCTCCCATCCTCTTGGACAGGAATACATGCAACCTCAAAACTTTAATGTTTAGGGAAACTAGAATCCAATCATGAACATGTTCAACATTCTACCCTCTTGCATCCATGGTATATGACCATTTACTCATCCAAGTATGGGATCAGACGAAGGTGGGAATATACCACCATTCGGTATGCCTCCAAGGTATTGAGCTAGAGTTCTCACAAGGCCTTGATATATTGTGAGGTCCTCACAGTCAACTCACTAAACATCCCTCTTAGCTTGAAACTCACCTCTCTTCCAAGAAAGAGGGAATCCCCTCCTCTTAGATCAATAGTTGTTTCCCTTGATCTGACCCTCTCCCGGCCTCTTCAACATATCCCCCT
>JZKD02S1961543.1:48770-65514 GCA_000966675.3 Picea glauca
TGAGGCCTCACAAACCTGATCCACAGGTCCTTGTAAAACCCCGCCTGTGCGAACATGCATCAGGCGTGAGCTTCACCTTCCCATGGTTACTGAATATGACCTTTGGTCTTTTCCCCAAAAGTAATTTTGGGTTTCAGGACTCCGTGAGCCCTACTGTCGAGAGTCTCTGCCTCCTCGATCCCCCGATCACCGAAATGTCAAAATGCCCGAATGGCACTCAACGGTGATTAGCCCCCTGGGCCATATCTCGGTCCATGTAACTTCTCTTCCCCGTGACCGCAACCTACTTTGGGGTTTTCAACACCAAGAGCCCTGGCTCCTAATGATCGGGATGGTCGAAGTGTCGATGCCCGAAATACCAAATCCATGGCCACTTTCTCCTCCAAAGAATGTGTCGCGTTTCTCGACTTTGGGACTTCCGATGCGAAGTTGCTCGGTTCACTATCTGTGGGATCCCCGGTATGCCAAAACCCAAAATCCTCGCCTTCACTGTTCCACTCCAAGGATCCGTCGCGCTTTCGTGACTTCGGGGTTTTCTAACCCAAGAGAACGGACTCATTTCCTTCAGGAATTCTGAAATACCGAATCCCAGTATGTCGAAATGTCGACATCCTCCATGTCTCTTCAACGCCTTCGGGATTTCGCGTTTCGTGATCCCGCGATGCAAGGTTGTCCGGCCCTTGCTCCTTGGACTTCCCAGTACCCAAAATACCGAAGTACCAAATCAAAGGGAGATCAATGGATGTGATCCTCCAGCATCCAAGGGCACACATACTTTCGGGATCTCGCGGGTCAAGAATCTCGAATTCTTTCCCTTTGCATTCCCCGTTACTCGAAATGTCGAAATGGCCTTTTCGGGACTCTCCCGATGCCACGATCATTGCCACATGTCCTCATGTTGGACGATCCTGATGTTCTCAGTGTTTCGAGACTTCATGAACCCAGCTGCACTAATCCCTGGTCCTTCAAACTCCCGGTAGCTCCCCGGTCACTTTGGGACTTTGCAAGTCGCGAAGTTGAAAGACTTCTCCATTTCTCTCTTCGATGCTCGAATCCCCGAGATACGAGGATCTCGTGACACACATCCTCCACAGATGGACGGTCCTGATGATTTCACCATTTTGGGACTTTGACGGGTCTTCTCCTCTATGCATACAAGCGTTAAATCTCATGCAACATTTCACAGATTCGATGGCTATCGGCTATCTGCGTGAGATATGACGGCCCAGATCTCTTCCTCCTACTCTACACTTTCCTGCCTGCGCCTGGACATGAAACTCCAACGGTCCAGATATTTTTCCAGTGCCTGAATTGACGGCAACTATAGCTCCTCCCTTGAGCTTACGCTTCTTCCTTCACTTTGGAAGATTTCAAATGCTTCAAAAGGCCTCGGCCTTTTCTTTCTTCTCCTTGCTACGAAGCCTCTAGTCACAGCTTCTTTCTGCATTCTTGAAGTCGCTTTCCCTCCTGAGGTTCCTCGAACTCAAACCCTCCAAAGGGTCTCCTTTCAGTCTCTGTGATACTTGCAAGGCTCTGTGCATGAAATCACTCTTCCTCATGTGCTTTGTTCTCTTTGAATCCTCAAAGGATCCTTCAACCTCCGCACTCCTTGCATCTGTCGCTCTTATGCACAAAATCACTTTTCCTCCTAAGCTTCTCTTCTCTAAAACCTTGAAATGTTTTCACGGCCTCTGTGAGTCCTATAGGGTCCCTACACACACGAAGGTGTTGTTTGTCCTGAGCTCCTCTATTGCTCAGACCTCTAAGGTACTTAACCCTTTTTTCTCCCTCAGATGGAGAATCTAATGCCCTCTTGGTAGTCTCTTTCTCAAGAACCTCCTTGTTGATTCTGCAGGGTATTCAGCAACCCTGTGAAGGTCCTCTTGACACTTCCTTCTCCCTCAGAACTCTAAGAGTTCTTAATGTGAAAACTGGCACTTACTCAACACCCTCCTGGAGGATCTCCTACAGAATTCCTTGGTGATTTTATTCCCTTCAACAAAATCTAAGCAGAGTTCTCCTGTGCGCTCTGTGCACTTTCTCAATGCCCTCCTGGAAGAGATTTACAGAACTCCTCAAAATTTATGTCTTCTCTGAACTCAAGACAGAGTTCTTCTCCTCAATGCAACCCATGCATCTGCTCAATGCCCTCTTGGCAGAGCTCCACAGAAATCCTTATAGATTCTGCCTTTTGTTGTGTCCTCCTCTGCACAGTCTCACCTCTAAGGTATTCAGCAACCTTGAGGTTTCTCCTTGAGCCAATGACTTTAGCTGATGCGCCCTCCTGGCACGTCCTTGTCTGAATCTGCAGAATTTAGAAGTGCATCTATGCACTGGCTCTTAGAACCCGTAGTGTTATGTCATGCACTCCTTTCATGAAGCCTTAAAGAACCCCAAAACTGAATTCAAAGTACCCACAGATAGCAGAACCTATCTGTCCCTGCAAATGCACATCTACAGCATATAATGAACACACAAAGACACTCATGCAACCACGGAATAACATGTAGGAAACTATTGTTTGTATTAATATAAAATTCCTCTGTTTACAATGTGTTCAAGCTCATAATTTTTTACAGAGTCTCGGCTCTCCTCTCCTCTCTCTAACTCTCGCAGATTTCTTCTCTCTCTCTCTATCCAACCAATAACATAAGATCCAATATCTTTTACATGAGGGGGCTCTTTGAGCTCTTCCCTCCAAGCTACCTACCCTATTCAATTACATTAAATTTACATTGAATGGGATGTCTATTCCATATCTAAGCTAGATCTATCCTTACAACCATTAAATACCTTCTTTAACTATAGCCTGCTCAAAGGCACGGCTTTGGCTCTACCAGCCTTACAAACATTTAATACAAATTCAAATTCAAAATTTGAAATGAGAGGGTTGTGCCTTTCCTTCTTCATTGAATGTGCATTGTGTTGGCTGGTTGGATGGCTTGTAGTGATTCTCCTGCATCATACCCCTCTGTTGTAAAAAATTCATGAGCTCCTGTTCATGAGCTTCCCAGCATCATTGTTGAAATCCACTTGGATCCCAAACAGCTCTTTGGAGTTGTTCATCTGCTCCACTTCTCTGTTGCTGCTGCTGTTTTGCTACTATGGCAGACCCTCTTCTACTCAGCCTTTCTCTACTGGCAGTCTCTTGTGCTGACTTCAACATCAGCCTCCTGACCTGCTCTATCTCCTCGTTCAGCTGCTCCCATGGCTGGCTCTGTTCAGGCAGTCTCCTCTGTTGCAATTCTTCCTCATCAGTGGGTATATATACAAGATCTCCCATGCTATCTTCTTCATCCTCTATGGCGATAAGTGTCCATTCTGCTACAAAGTTCATCTTTGCAGTCCTATCACTGAGCTATTGCTCAGCTTTTTCCTGTGACAGTTTTGTTGCTGCCATTTCTTCTACTGGCATACTTCCAGCTTCTCCCCGGGCTGGTATGCTCCTCCATCTGTCTCCAACTTGATCTGTTGGATGTGCAAGCTTTGCACTATCACCCTCTTCTTCAGGGCTTCCAATTCTTGATACAGATCAACAAAATCCATGATGTCTGCTTCCTCCTCTTCTTCTGCTACAAGCTCCAATGTTGCATTCATCTCTATTTCAGCTTTCTGGCTGAAAAATTTGAGCCATTCCTCGGAATGCTCATTTCTTTGTTCTGCTTGGGCAGCTTTTGATATATTCTCCAACTCTTCCTCTTCTTTGACAGTCTCTGCTAGCTGTCTTTCTATTGCTGCTACATTGGCAACACAAACTCTTGCCTCAACTAGGCTACCTAGCAGGAATATTTGAATTCCTCCAATGATCAGAAAGTGTGTCTGATCCTTCTTCTCCATCAACTCCTCTTGCTGATATGAACTCACCTCTGAACTCATATTCTCTCCCTTGCCCCCTTGGAAATATGGGATTTATCTCTTGCCCCCTTGGCAGTCTATGAGATCCTCGAATCTCATCTTATTGCCCACCTGGAAATTTGAATTTCCAGTCTTGCCCTCTTGGCAGTCTATGAGACCCCGCAGTGATCTCACCTTATTGCCCTCTTGGCAACATGAAATTTCCCTGTTGTCCTCCTGATAGTCTATGAGATCCCGCAGTGATCTCATCTCATTTCCCTCATGACAATTGGAAATTTCAGTTCTGCCATCTTGGCAGTATTTGATATCTTCCCGTGATCTCAGTTCATGCTCAGCATCACTGAGATTACTCCTAGCCTCTAGTTCACATACCTGAACCATCTCCTCCTCATTATTCTTGAGGCTTTCAGCATGCCTCAACCATCCTCTTATCAACCTCCGTTTTCTTTTGGCCACCAATTCCTCGACAGGTCATTTTACTTTCGTCCTCATGTGCCATTCATACACCCAATGTGGTCTTGCATCGTACTGCATCTACAGTGCAAGTTCCTCCATCCTCGCTCTGATCTCGACGAGCTTTTTATCCAACTCAGCTTTGCTTGGTTGCTGATGGATCTTCTTTCCATCGTGTATATGGCCTTTAGTAGCCATATTCCTCCCTTTTGTCTGCCCTCCTGGCAAGCCTGTTTTTGTTACTCTGCAACCCTGAGTGCTTCCACTGTCTCCTCAGTCCTCCCAACTGTCTTTTTGACTTCTGCGTACCTGCCATCAATCACCACAGAGTCTCAATACTCTTCCTTCCTCTAATACAAAACTGATGTGTATCAAAGTACTCTTTCTCCTTCTCTTTTCCTCTACCTAAAATATACAAAGAGAGTCAAGCTCTAATACCACTTTGTGCGTATCAGAGTACTCTTCTTCCTCCTGCTTCCTCCGTCTACAATATACAAACAGAGTCAAGCTCTGATACCACTCTGACGCAGCACCCCCTACCTCAGCAAGTTCTGCATGACCTCCCAGTCTTTGGATCGTTTTATCCTTCAAATACACAGAACTAAAATGGTTCTTTCATCCTTCCTTGAGGCCTCATGAACCCAATCCACAGGTCCTTGTGAAACCTCGCCTGCGTGAACATGCATCAGGCGCGAGCTTCACCTTCCCACGGTTACCGAATATGACCTTCGGTCTTTTCCCGAAAAGTAATTTCAGGTTTAGGGACTCTGTGAGCCCTACTGTCGAGAGTATTTGCCTCCTCGATCCCCCGATCACCAAAATGTTGAAATGCCCAAATGGCACTCAACGGTGATTAGCCCTCTGGGCCACATCTCGGTCCATGTGGCTTCTCTTCCCCGTGACCGCAGCCTACTTAGAGGTTTTCAACACCAGGAACCTCGACTCCTAGTATCGGGATGGTCGAAGTGTCGATGCCCGAAATGTCGAATACCTAGACACTTTTTCCTCCAAAGGATGTGTCACGTTTCGCGACTTCGGGACTTCCGATGTGAAGTTGCCCGGTTCTTTGTCTATGGGATCCTCGATATGTCGAAACCCGAAATCCCTGCCTTCATTGTTCCGCTCCAAGAATCCGTCGTGCTTTTTCCACTTTGGGGTTTTCTAACCCAAGAGCACAGACTCCTTGCCTTCAGGAATTCTGAAATCCCAAATCCCGGTATGCTGAAATGTCGACTTCCTCCATGTCCCTTCAATGCCTTCGGGATTTCGTATTTCGCAATCCTGCAATGCAAGGTTGCCCGACCCTTGCTCCTTGGACTTCCCGGTACCCAAAATACCAAATTACCAAATCAAAGGGAGATCAATGGATGTGATCCTCCCACATCCAATGACTCAGATCCTTTCGGGATCTCGCGGGTCAAGAATCCTGAATTCTTTCCCTTTGCATTCCCCGGTACCCGGAATGTCGAAATGGCCTTTTCAGGACTCTCTCGATGCCACGATCGCTGCCACGTGTCCTCCTATTGGATGGTCTCGATGTTCTCAGTGTTTCGGGACTTCACGACCCCAGCTGCATTGATCCCTGGTCCTTCAAACTCCCGGTAGCTCCCCGATCACTTCGGGACTTCGCAAGTCACGAAGTTGAAAGACTTCACCATTTCTCTCTTCGATGCCCGAATCCCTGAGATACGAGGATCTCGTGACACATGTCCTCCACAAATGGACGGTCTCGATGCTTTCACCGTTTCGGGACTTTGACGGGTCTTCTCCTCTACACATACGAGAGTTAAATCTCGTGCAACATTTCACATATCTGATGGTTATTGGCTATCTGCACGAGATCTGACGGCCCATATCTCTTCCTCCTACGCTACGCTTTCCTGCCTATGCCTAGACGTGAAACTCCAACGATCCAGATCTTTTTCCAGCACCTGAAACGACGGAAACTGTAGCTCCTCCCTTGATCTTACGCTTCTTCCTTCACTTTGGAAGATTTCAAACGCTTCAAAAGGCCTCGGCCTTTGCTTTCTGCTCCTTGCTATGAAGCCTCTACTCACAACTTTTGTCTGCGTTCTTGAAGATGCTTTCCCTCCTGAGNTCGAATCCCCGAGATACGAGGATCTCGTGACACACATCCTCCACAGATGGACGGTCCTGATGATTTCACCATTTTGGGACTTTGACGGGTCTTCTCCTCTATGCATACAAGCGTTAAATCTCATGCAACATTTCACAGATTCGATGGCTATCGGCTATCTGCGTGAGATATGACGGCCCAGATCTCTTCCTCCTACTCTACACTTTCCTGCCTGCGCCTGGACATGAAACTCCAACGGTCCAGATATTTTTCCAGTGCCTGAATTGACGGCAACTATAGCTCCTCCCTTGAGCTTACGCTTCTTCCTTCACTTTGGAAGATTTCAAATGCTTCAAAAGGCCTCGGCCTTTTCTTTCTTCTCCTTGCTACGAAGCCTCTAGTCACAGCTTCTTTCTGCATTCTTGAAGTCGCTTTCCCTCCTGAGGTTCCTCGAACTCAAACCCTCCAAAGGGTCTCCTTTCAGTCTCTGTGATACTTGCAAGGCTCTGTGCATGAAATCACTCTTCCTCATGTGCTTTGTTCTCTTTGAATCCTCAAAGGATCCTTCAACCTCCGCACTCCTTGCATCTGTCGCTCTTATGCACAAAATCACTTTTCCTCCTAAGCTTCTCTTCTCTAAAACCTTGAAATGTTTTCACGGCCTCTGTGAGTCCTATAGGGTCCCTACACACACGAAGGTGTTGTTTGTCCTGAGCTCCTCTATTGCTCAGACCTCTAAGGTACTTAACCCTTTTTTCTCCCTCAGATGGAGAATCTAATGCCCTCTTGGTAGTCTCTTTCTCAAGAACCTCCTTGTTGATTCTGCAGGGTATTCAGCAACCCTGTGAAGGTCCTCTTGACACTTCCTTCTCCCTCAGAACTCTAAGAGTTCTTAATGTGAAAACTGGCACTTACTCAACACCCTCCTGGAGGATCTCCTACAGAATTCCTTGGTGATTTTATTCCCTTCAACAAAATCTAAGCAGAGTTCTCCTGTGCGCTCTGTGCACTTTCTCAATGCCCTCCTGGAAGAGATTTACAGAACTCCTCAAAATTTATGTCTTCTCTGAACTCAAGACAGAGTTCTTCTCCTCAATGCAACCCATGCATCTGCTCAATGCCCTCTTGGCAGAGCTCCACAGAAATCCTTATAGATTCTGCCTTTTGTTGTGTCCTCCTCTGCACAGTCTCACCTCTAAGGTATTCAGCAACCTTGAGGTTTCTCCTTGAGCCAATGACTTTAGCTGATGCGCCCTCCTGGCACGTCCTTGTCTGAATCTGCAGAATTTAGAAGTGCATCTATGCACTGGCTCTTAGAACCCGTAGTGTTATGTCATGCACTCCTTTCATGAAGCCTTAAAGAACCCCAAAACTGAAGTCAAAGTACCCACAGATAGCAGAACCTATCTGTCCCTGCAAATGCACATCTACAGCATATAATGAACACACAAAGACACTCATGCAACCACGGAATAACATGTAGGAAACTGTTGTTTGTATTAATATAAAATTCCTCTGTTTACAATGTGTTCAAGCTCAGAATTTTTTACAGAGTCTCGGCTCTCCTCTCCTCTCTCTAACTCTCGCAGATTTCTTCTCTCTCTCTCTCTATCCAACCAATAACATAAGATCCAAGATCTTTTACATGAGGGGGATCTTTGAGCTCTTCCCTCCAAGCTACCTACCCTATTCAATTACATTAAATTTACATTGAATGGGATGTCTATTCCATATCGAAGCTAGATCTATCCTTACAACCATTAAATACCTTCTTTAACTATAGCCTGCTCAAAGGCACGGCTTTGGCTCTACCATCCTTACAAACATTTAATACAAATTCAAATTCAAAATTTGAAATGAGAGGGTTGTGCCTCTCCTTCTTCATTGAATGTGCATTGTGTTGGCTGGTTGGATGGCTTGTAGTGATGCTCCTGCATCATACCCCTCTGTTGTGAAAAATTCATGAGCTCCTTCTCATGAGCTTCCCAGCATCATTGTTGAAATCCACTTGGATCCCAAACAGCTCTTTGGAGTTGTTCATCTGCTCCACTTCTCTGTTGTTGCTGCTGTTTTGCTGCTATGGCAGACCCTCTTCTGCTCAGCCTTTCTCTACTGGCAGTCTCTTGTGCTGACTTCAACATCAGCCTCCTGACCTGCTCTATCTCCTCGTTCAGCTGCTCCCATGGCTGGCTCTGTTCAGGCAGTCTCCTCTGTTGCAATTCTTCCTCATCAGTGGGTATATATACAAGATCTCCCATGCTATCTTCTTCATCCTCTATGGCGATAAGTGTCCATTCTGCTACAAAGTTCATCTTTGCAGTCCTATCACTGAGCTATTGCTCAGCTTTTTCCTGTGACAGTTTTGTTGCTGCCATTTCTTCTACTGGCATACTTCCAGCTTCTCCCCGGGCTGGTATGCTCCTCCATCTGTCTCCAACTTGATCTGTTGGATGTGCAAGCTTTGCACTATCACCCTCTTCTTCAGGGCTTCCAATTCTTGATACAGATCAACAAAATCCATGATGTCTGCTTCCTCCTCTTCTTCTGCTACAAGCTCCAATGTTGCATTCATCTCTATTTCAGCTTTCTGGCTGAAAAATTTGAGCCATTCCTCGGAATGCTCATTTCTTTGTTCTGCTTGGGCAGCTTTTGATATATTCTCCAACTCTTCCTCTTCTTTGACAGTCTCTGCTAGCTGTCTTTCTATTGCTGCTACATTGGCAACACAAACTCTTGCCTCAACTAGGCTACCTAGCAGGAATATTTGAATTCCTCCAATGATCAGAAAGTGTGTCTGATCCTTCTTCTCCATCAACTCCTCTTGCTGATATGAACTCACCTCTGAACTCATATTCTCTCCCTTGCCCCCTTGGAAATATGGGATTTATCTCTTGCCCCCTTGGCAGTCTATGAGATCCTCGAATCTCATCTTATTGCCCACCTGGAAATTTGAATTTCCAGTCTTGCCCTCTTGGCAGTCTATGAGACCCCGCAGTGATCTCACCTTATTGCCCTCTTGGCAACATGAAATTTCCCTGTTGTCCTCCTGATAGTCTATGAGATCCCGCAGTGATCTCATCTCATTTCCCTCATGACAATTGGAAATTTCAGTTCTGCCATCTTGGCAGTATTTGATATCTTCCCGTGATCTCAGTTCATGCTCAGCATCACTGAGATTACTCCTAGCCTCTAGTTCACATACCTGAACCATCTCCTCCTCATTATTCTTGAGGCTTTCAGCATGCCTCAACCATCCTCTTATCAACCTCCGTTTTCTTTTGGCCACCAATTCCTCGACAGGTCATTTTACTTTCGTCCTCATGTGCCATTCATACACCCAATGTGGTCTTGCATCGTACTGCATCTACAGTGCAAGTTCCTCCATCCTCGCTCTGATCTCGACGAGCTTTTTATCCAACTCAGCTTTGCTTGGTTGCTGATGGATCTTCTTTCCATCGTGTATATGGCCTTTAGTAGCCATATTCCTCCCTTTTGTCTGCCCTCCTGGCAAGCCTGTTTTTGTTACTCTGCAACCCTGAGTGCTTCCACTGTCTCCTCAGTCCTCCCAACTGTCTTTTTGACTTCTGCGTACCTGCCATCAATCACCACAGAGTCTCAATACTCTTCCTTCCTCTAATACAAAACTGATGTGTATCAAAGTACTCTTTCTCCTTCTCTTTTCCTCTACCTAAAATATACAAAGAGAGTCAAGCTCTAATACCACTTTGTGCGTATCAGAGTACTCTTCTTCCTCCTGCTTCCTCCGTCTACAATATACAAACAGAGTCAAGCTCTGATACCACTCTGACGCAGCACCCCCTACCTCAGCAAGTTCTGCATGACCTCCCAGTCTTTGGATCGTTTTATCCTTCAAATACACAGAACTAAAATGGTTCTTTCATCCTTCCTTGAGGCCTCATGAACCCAATCCACAGGTCCTTGTGAAACCTCGCCTGCGTGAACATGCATCAGGCGCGAGCTTCACCTTCCCACGGTTACCGAATATGACCTTCGGTCTTTTCCCGAAAAGTAATTTCAGGTTTAGGGACTCTGTGAGCCCTACTGTCGAGAGTATTTGCCTCCTCGATCCCCCGATCACCAAAATGTTGAAATGCCCAAATGGCACTCAACGGTGATTAGCCCTCTGGGCCACATCTCGGTCCATGTGGCTTCTCTTCCCCGTGACCGCAGCCTACTTAGAGGTTTTCAACACCAGGAACCTCGACTCCTAGTATCGGGATGGTCGAAGTGTCGATGCCCGAAATGTCGAATACCTAGACACTTTTTCCTCCAAAGGATGTGTCACGTTTCGCGACTTCGGGACTTCCGATGTGAAGTTGCCCGGTTCTTTGTCTATGGGATCCTCGATATGTCGAAACCCGAAATCCCTGCCTTCATTGTTCCGCTCCAAGAATCCGTCGTGCTTTTTCCACTTTGGGGTTTTCTAACCCAAGAGCACAGACTCCTTGCCTTCAGGAATTCTGAAATCCCAAATCCCGGTATGCTGAAATGTCGACTTCCTCCATGTCCCTTCAATGCCTTCGGGATTTCGTATTTCGCAATCCTGCAATGCAAGGTTGCCCGACCCTTGCTCCTTGGACTTCCCGGTACCCAAAATACCAAATTACCAAATCAAAGGGAGATCAATGGATGTGATCCTCCCACATCCAATGACTCAGATCCTTTCGGGATCTCGCGGGTCAAGAATCCTGAATTCTTTCCCTTTGCATTCCCCGGTACCCGGAATGTCGAAATGGCCTTTTCAGGACTCTCTCGATGCCACGATCGCTGCCACGTGTCCTCCTATTGGATGGTCTCGATGTTCTCAGTGTTTCGGGACTTCACGACCCCAGCTGCATTGATCCCTGGTCCTTCAAACTCCCGGTAGCTCCCCGATCACTTCGGGACTTCGCAAGTCACGAAGTTGAAAGACTTCACCATTTCTCTCTTCGATGCCCGAATCCCTGAGATACGAGGATCTCGTGACACATGTCCTCCACAAATGGACGGTCTCGATGCTTTCACCGTTTCGGGACTTTGACGGGTCTTCTCCTCTACACATACGAGAGTTAAATCTCGTGCAACATTTCACATATCTGATGGTTATTGGCTATCTGCACGAGATCTGACGGCCCATATCTCTTCCTCCTACGCTACGCTTTCCTGCCTATGCCTAGACGTGAAACTCCAACGATCCAGATCTTTTTCCAGCACCTGAAACGACGGAAACTGTAGCTCCTCCCTTGATCTTACGCTTCTTCCTTCACTTTGGAAGATTTCAAACGCTTCAAAAGGCCTCGGCCTTTGCTTTCTGCTCCTTGCTATGAAGCCTCTACTCACAACTTTTGTCTGCGTTCTTGAAGATGCTTTCCCTCCTGAGATTCCTCGAACTCAAACCCTCCAAAGGGTCTCCTTTCAGTCTCTTCGATACTTGCAGGGCTCTGTGCATGAAATCACTCTTCCTCATGTGCTTTGTTCTCTTTGAGTCCTCGAAGCATCCTTCAACCTCCACACTCCTTGCAGCCATCGCTCTTATGCACAAAAGCACTTTTCCTCCTGAGCTTCTCTTCTCTGAAACCTTGAAAGGTTTTCACGACCTATGTGATTCCTATAGGGTCCCTGCACACATGAAGGTGATGTCTATCCTGAGCTTCTCTGTTGCTCAGACCTCTAAGGGACTTAACCCTTTTTTCTCCCTCAGATGGATAATCTAATGCCCTATTGGTAGTCTCTTGCTCAAGCAACTCCTTGTTGAGACTGCAGGGTATTCAGCAACCCTGTGAAGGTCCTCTTGACACTTCCTTCTCCCTCGGAACTCTAAGATTTATTCCTGTGCAAACTGGCACTTACTCAATTCCCTCTTTGTGGAGCTCCTACAGAATCCCTCTGTAGTGTCCCCAAGGCTGAGCCCCGTTACAGATCATGTTATATGCAAAGAATTGTAAATATGTTCTATAGGCTGGTGAGCCAAGTTTTGTATAAGTTGTAGGCTTATGAGTTTTGTTAGGCCAGGGAGCCTAAGTGTTGAAGGCCGGGAGCCTGTTGATGTACTTGTATGTATGCAGGTCAATTAATAAAATATAAATACCGCCAGTGCAGACCGACCACGATGAATGAGTGATGGGGGACTGAGCATCCACAGAGTGGGCNCTCAGCCTTTCTCTACTGGCAGTCTCTTGTGCTGACTTCAACATCAGCCTCCTGACCTGCTCTATCTCCTCGTTCAGCTGCTCCCATGGCTGGCTCTGTTCAGGCAGTCTCCTCTGTTGCAATTCTTCCTCATCAGTGGGTATATATACAAGATCTCCCATGCTATCTTCTTCATCCTCTATGGCGATAAGTGTCCATTCTGCTACAAAGTTCATCTTTGCAGTCCTATCACTGAGCTATTGCTCAGCTTTTTCCTGTGACAGTTTTGTTGCTGCCATTTCTTCTACTGGCATACTTCCAGCTTCTCCCCGGGCTGGTATGCTCCTCCATCTGTCTCCAACTTGATCTGTTGGATGTGCAAGCTTTGCACTATCACCCTCTTCTTCAGGGCTTCCAATTCTTGATACAGATCAACAAAATCCATGATGTCTGCTTCCTCCTCTTCTTCTGCTACAAGCTCCAATGTTGCATTCATCTCTATTTCAGCTTTCTGGCTGAAAAATTTGAGCCATTCCTCGGAATGCTCATTTCTTTGTTCTGCTTGGGCAGCTTTTGATATATTCTCCAACTCTTCCTCTTCTTTGACAGTCTCTGCTAGCTGTCTTTCTATTGCTGCTACATTGGCAACACAAACTCTTGCCTCAACTAGGCTACCTAGCAGGAATATTTGAATTCCTCCAATGATCAGAAAGTGTGTCTGATCCTTCTTCTCCATCAACTCCTCTTGCTGATATGAACTCACCTCTGAACTCATATTCTCTCCCTTGCCCCCTTGGAAATATGGGATTTATCTCTTGCCCCCTTGGCAGTCTATGAGATCCTCGAATCTCATCTTATTGCCCACCTGGAAATTTGAATTTCCAGTCTTGCCCTCTTGGCAGTCTATGAGACCCCGCAGTGATCTCACCTTATTGCCCTCTTGGCAACATGAAATTTCCCTGTTGTCCTCCTGATAGTCTATGAGATCCCGCAGTGATCTCATCTCATTTCCCTCATGACAATTGGAAATTTCAGTTCTGCCATCTTGGCAGTATTTGATATCTTCCCGTGATCTCAGTTCATGCTCAGCATCACTGAGATTACTCCTAGCCTCTAGTTCACATACCTGAACCATCTCCTCCTCATTATTCTTGAGGCTTTCAGCATGCCTCAACCATCCTCTTATCAACCTCCGTTTTCTTTTGGCCACCAATTCCTCGACAGGTCATTTTACTTTCGTCCTCATGTGCCATTCATACACCCAATGTGGTCTTGCATCGTACTGCATCTACAGTGCAAGTTCCTCCATCCTCGCTCTGATCTCGACGAGCTTTTTATCCAACTCAGCTTTGCTTGGTTGCTGATGGATCTTCTTTCCATCGTGTATATGGCCTTTAGTAGCCATATTCCTCCCTTTTGTCTGCCCTCCTGGCAAGCCTGTTTTTGTTACTCTGCAACCCTGAGTGCTTCCACTGTCTCCTCAGTCCTCCCAACTGTCTTTTTGACTTCTGCGTACCTGCCATCAATCACCACAGAGTCTCAATACTCTTCCTTCCTCTAATACAAAACTGATGTGTATCAAAGTACTCTTTCTCCTTCTCTTTTCCTCTACCTAAAATATACAAAGAGAGTCAAGCTCTAATACCACTTTGTGCGTATCAGAGTACTCTTCTTCCTCCTGCTTCCTCCGTCTACAATATACAAACAGAGTCAAGCTCTGATACCACTCTGACGCAGCACCCCCTACCTCAGCAAGTTCTGCATGACCTCCCAGTCTTTGGATCGTTTTATCCTTCAAATACACAGAACTAAAATGGTTCTTTCATCCTTCCTTGAGGCCTCATGAACCCAATCCACAGGTCCTTGTGAAACCTCGCCTGCGTGAACATGCATCAGGCGCGAGCTTCACCTTCCCACGGTTACCGAATATGACCTTCGGTCTTTTCCCGAAAAGTAATTTCAGGTTTAGGGACTCTGTGAGCCCTACTGTCGAGAGTATTTGCCTCCTCGATCCCCCGATCACCAAAATGTTGAAATGCCCAAATGGCACTCAACGGTGATTAGCCCTCTGGGCCACATCTCGGTCCATGTGGCTTCTCTTCCCCGTGACCGCAGCCTACTTAGAGGTTTTCAACACCAGGAACCTCGACTCCTAGTATCGGGATGGTCGAAGTGTCGATGCCCGAAATGTCGAATACCTAGACACTTTTTCCTCCAAAGGATGTGTCACGTTTCGCGACTTCGGGACTTCCGATGTGAAGTTGCCCGGTTCTTTGTCTATGGGATCCTCGATATGTCGAAACCCGAAATCCCTGCCTTCATTGTTCCGCTCCAAGAATCCGTCGTGCTTTTTCCACTTTGGGGTTTTCTAACCCAAGAGCACAGACTCCTTGCCTTCAGGAATTCTGAAATCCCAAATCCCGGTATGCTGAAATGTCGACTTCCTCCATGTCCCTTCAATGCCTTCGGGATTTCGTATTTCGCAATCCTGCAATGCAAGGTTGCCCGACCCTTGCTCCTTGGACTTCCCGGTACCCAAAATACCAAATTACCAAATCAAAGGGAGATCAATGGATGTGATCCTCCCACATCCAATGACTCAGATCCTTTCGGGATCTCGCGGGTCAAGAATCCTGAATTCTTTCCCTTTGCATTCCCCGGTACCCGGAATGTCGAAATGGCCTTTTCAGGACTCTCTCGATGCCACGATCGCTGCCACGTGTCCTCCTATTGGATGGTCTCGATGTTCTCAGTGTTTCGGGACTTCACGACCCCAGCTGCATTGATCCCTGGTCCTTCAAACTCCCGGTAGCTCCCCGATCACTTCGGGACTTCGCAAGTCACGAAGTTGAAAGACTTCACCATTTCTCTCTTCGATGCCCGAATCCCTGAGATACGAGGATCTCGTGACACATGTCCTCCACAAATGGACGGTCTCGATGCTTTCACCGTTTCGGGACTTTGACGGGTCTTCTCCTCTACACATACGAGAGTTAAATCTCGTGCAACATTTCACATATCTGATGGTTATTGGCTATCTGCACGAGATCTGACGGCCCATATCTCTTCCTCCTACGCTACGCTTTCCTGCCTATGCCTAGACGTGAAACTCCAACGATCCAGATCTTTTTCCAGCACCTGAAACGACGGAAACTGTAGCTCCTCCCTTGATCTTACGCTTCTTCCTTCACTTTGGAAGATTTCAAACGCTTCAAAAGGCCTCGGCCTTTGCTTTCTGCTCCTTGCTATGAAGCCTCTACTCACAACTTTTGTCTGCGTTCTTGAAGATGCTTTCCCTCCTGAGCTTCCTCGAACTCAAACCCTCCAAAGGGTCTCCTTTCAGTCTCTTCGATACTTGCAGGGCTCTGTGCGTGAAATCACTCTTCCTCATGTGCTTTGTTCTCTTTGAGTCCTCGAAGCATCCTTCAACCTCCACACTCCTTGCAGCCATCGCTCTTATGCACAAAAGCACTTTTCCTCCTAAGCTTCTCTTCTCTGAAACCTTTAAAGGTTTTCACGACCTATGTGATTCTTATAGGGTCCCTGCACACATGAAGGTGATGTCTATCCTGAGCTTCTCTGTTGCTCAGACCTCTAAGGGACTTAACCCTTTTTTCTCCCTCAGATGGATAATCTAATGCCCTCTTGGTAGTCTCTTGCTCAAGCAACTCCTTACTGAGTCTGCAGGGTATTCAGCAACCCTGTGAAGGTCCTCTTGACACTTCCTTCTCCCTCAGAACTCTAAGATTTATTCCTGTGCAAACTGGCACTTACTCAATGCCCTCCTGGTGGAGCTCCTACAGAATCCCTCTGTAGTGTCCCCAAGGCTGAGCCCCGTTACAGATCATGTTATATGCAAAGAATTGTAAATATGTTCTATAGGTTGGTGAGCCAAGTTTTGTATAAGTTGTAGGCTTATGAGTTTTGTTAGGCCAGGGAGCCTAAGTGTTGAAGGCCAGGAGCCTGTTGATGTACTTGTATGTATGCAGGTCAATTAATTAAATGTAAATACCGCCAGTGCAGACCGACCACAATGAATGAGTGATGGGGGACTGAGCGTCCACAGAATGGGCAAGGGATCAAGGGCTGGAAGGTGGGAAAGGGGCTGAGTAAGCAGCTTAGGAGCTAAGCCTAGGGGGCTTAGGCCTGGAATAATATTTTATTATTATTATTCCTAAAAATCCATGTGCACATTATTTTATCCTAAGTCCTTTTGAAGGATCCGTGATT
>JZKD02S1961554.1:3072-13412 GCA_000966675.3 Picea glauca
TATATATATATATATATATATATATATATATATACTTATGCTGGAACTAGTATGGAGTATTTCTTATCCAGGTACGTATATATATACTTGGATGTATTTCTTATAGATATATATGTATATAAGTATGTCTATTTACTTGGTTGGCATTCGGAATGAACACGATAGAAGAAGAATTCAGACCCAATGTCGATAGTAGAAATTATAAGTTATACTTACACATGTACAGACCTGTCCTACATTCAGTAAGTAATAATTTCTAGCAAACATGCAATTACGATAATAGGAACATTTACGAAATGGTAGGAACTATAGGGAACATTTTTTATATACATATTCCTTTTCCTTATTATCAAAACTATGTAATTCTTTGTTGTTGAGCACTGTGTAATTGATGCTAAAGAATGATGGAAGACCTTAAAGATCTTCCCGATGACTAGGGTGTGTCTCTCAACACCAAAATAAGCCAACTCGTGTCTTCCTTTTAGAATACACTGAACTATCTCTCCTGAGATGCGCCTCTTCTCCTCAATGACAAGTCGTAATATGCATAATGATGAATTAGGTCGTTGACCCTTCCTTTATAGATTTTCAAAACCCTAAATCATGTTGAAACCCTAATTCGATTTTGACTTTCGAAACCCTAAATCACTACTGAAACCCTAATTCACTGTTGACTTATATTTTTAGCTCGCAATGACTTAAAAGCACTTTTAACCCTTTTTAGCTCAATGTCACTTTCTAAATATAACACATGTGAATGGAGTGACCTCTATTAACCCTGTTTACCCATATTTGGTGCTAACTATAGTCTAATGGGGCAGTTTAGACCATTAAGCCTCCTCTCTGGAGCTCCTATTTGGAAAGGGACATTACAATCCTCCCTTCCCAAAATTGCTTTTCCTCAAGCAATACCAGTCTAGAGTGTTGCAACACCTGCTTGGTCTCTTAAGTAGCGTCCTCTACTCAAAGCCCTCTCCATCTGATCAAACACTCTCTAATGAACCTTCTACTCAATTTTTTCTCCCTAGAGTCCAAAACCTCCTTCAGAACTAACTCCAAATGTCCCTCCTCATCCAACAGGGGAAGCTCCTCTTATGTGCTAATGAATTGTCCCACTGCCTTTTTTAGGCAAGACACATGGAACACGTTATGAATCTTGCTCCCCTCTGGAAGCTCTAGCTCGTAAGAAACCTCTCCTACTCAACGCATGATCTAGTAGGGACCATAAAATCTAGGCTTGAGCTTCTTGGACCCACTCTTCTTCATAGATGACTATCTGTAGGGTTCGAGTATCAAGAAAACCAAATCTCCAACCTCAAAGCTGCGCTCTATCCTATGCATGTCCGCACTTATATTCTATCGGTTTTGTGTCATCTACAGGTTTTATTTCAACAACTTCAAAATCTCATGACTGTCTATGATCCAATCCTTAGATTTGGGAGCATTTCTCTCCCCGAAGACCAAGTCTACCAAAGTGGGAGCAACATATTCATATAATTCTTGGAAGTGTTTCATACCAATGGACATGTGGAAGGTGGTGTTGTATAATTTTTTTCCTAAATGTAACCACTTTACCCATGTTCTCTGTTGTCCTCCTACATAATTCCTCAAATACCCTTCAACCCACTTTTTGACAATCTCAGTCTTCCCATCTGTTTGAGGGTGATAGCTGGTGCTAGGTGTCAACTCTATCCCCACCAACCAAAACAACTCTCTCCAAAATTTCCCTATAAACCAATTGTCCCTATCACTAACGATGTTCTTAGGCAACCCATGAAGTTCGAAGACCCCCCTGAAGAAAATATTTTCTACCTGAACTACATTGTACTCTGTCGATATGGCATAGAAGTGAGAAAACTTGGTCAATCTTTCTACCACTACATAGATACAGTCCTTACCTTGGACCTTGGGTAGACCTGTGATAACGTCCATAGATATCATACTCTCCCATTTCTTCTCTGGGATGGGCAGTGGCTGAAGTTTCCCTGCTAGAAGAGCATGCTCTGACTTGTTCTGCTGGAAATTCACACACTCACTGATGTGTCTCATAATGTTCTCCTGTTTGAGGCCCTTCCATGAGAACCTATCTCAAATCTATGTATAGGTTTTGAAAAAAACCTGATGGCCTGATAGAGGTGATTCATGAATGACGGTTAGGATATTCTTCTTGAGCCCTCAATATGGCACCAAGTAGACTCTATCCTTGTAAAATATGACATTGTCAATGACCCTATAATTGTCATCCTGTATCTGCCCATCCATCACCTCAAAAGAAAACTTGTTCTTGGAATATTACACTAACAAGTGGGATTTCCAATCTGCTGAAATCTTCATCAAAGAACATGCAATAAGTCTCCTCGATAGTGCATCGGCCACAATGTTCTTCTTCCCCTTGACATACTCTATGTCAAAGTCAAATTCCTATACCTGTGTCACCCATTTCTGTNATAATGATGAATTAGGTCGTTGACCCTTCCTTTATAGATTTTCAAAACCCTAAATCATGTTGAAACCCTAATTCGATTTTGACTTTCGAAACCCTAAATCACTACTGAAACCCTAATTCACTGTTGACTTATATTTTTAGCTCGCAATGACTTAAAAGCACTTTTAACCCTTTTTAGCTCAATGTCACTTTCTAAATATAACACATGTGAATGGAGTGACCTCTATTAACCCTGTTTACCCATATTTGGTGCTAACTATAGTCTAATGGGGCAGTTTAGACCATTAAGCCTCCTCTCTGGAGCTCCTATTTGGAAAGGGACATTACAATCCTCCCTTCCCAAAATTGCTTTTCCTCAAGCAATACCAGTCTAGAGTGTTGCAACACCTGCTTGGTCTCTTAAGTAGCGTCCTCTACTCAAAGCCCTCTCCATCTGATCAAACACTCTCTAATGAACCTTCTACTCAATTTTTTCTCCCTAGAGTCCAAAACCTCCTTCAGAACTAACTCCAAATGTCCCTCCTCATCCAACAGGGGAAGCTCCTCTTATGTGCTAATGAATTGTCCCACTGCCTTTTTTAGGCAAGACACATGGAACACGTTATGAATCTTGCTCCCCTCTGGAAGCTCTAGCTCGTAAGAAACCTCTCCTACTCAACGCATGATCTAGTAGGGACCATAAAATCTAGGCTTGAGCTTCTTGGACCCACTCTTCTTCATAGATGACTATCTGTAGGGTTCGAGTATCAAGAAAACCAAATCTCCAACCTCAAAGCTGCGCTCTATCCTATGCATGTCCGCACTTATATTCTATCGGTTTTGTGTCATCTACAGGTTTTATTTCAACAACTTCAAAATCTCATGACTGTCTATGATCCAATCCTTAGATTTGGGAGCATTTCTCTCCCCGAAGACCAAGTCTACCAAAGTGGGAGCAACATATTCATATAATTCTTGGAAGTGTTTCATACCAATGGACATGTGGAAGGTGGTGTTGTATAATTTTTTTCCTAAATGTAACCACTTTACCCATGTTCTCTGTTGTCCTCCTACATAATTCCTCAAATACCCTTCAACCCACTTTTTGACAATCTCAGTCTTCCCATCTGTTTGAGGGTGATAGCTGGTGCTAGGTGTCAACTCTATCCCCACCAACCAAAACAACTCTCTCCAAAATTTCCCTATAAACCAATTGTCCCTATCACTAACGATGTTCTTAGGCAACCCATGAAGTTCGAAGACCCCCCTGAAGAAAATATTTTCTACCTGAACTACATTGTACTCTGTCGATATGGCATAGAAGTGAGAAAACTTGGTCAATCTTTCTACCACTACATAGATACAGTCCTTACCTTGGACCTTGGGTAGACCTGTGATAACGTCCATAGATATCCTCTCCCATTTCTTCTCTGGGATGGGCAGTGGCTGAAGTTTCCCTGCTAGAAGAGCATGCTCTGACTTGTTCTGCTGGAAATTCACACACTCACTGATGTGTCTCATAATGTTCTGTTTGAGGCCCTTCCATGAGAACCTATCTCAAATCTATGTATAGGTTTTGAAAAAACCCTTATGGCCTGATAGAGGTGATTCATGAACGACAGATAGGATATTCTTCTTGAGCCCTCAATATGGCACCAAGTAGACTCTATCCTTGTAAAATATGACATCGTCAATGACCCTATAATTGTCATCCTGTATCTGCCCATCCATCACCTCAAAAGAAAACTTGTTCTTGGAATATTACACTAACAAGTGGGATTTCCAATCTGCTGAAATCTCCATCAAAGAACATGCAATAAGTCTCCTCGATAGTGCATCGGCCACAATGTTCTTCTTCCCCTTGACATACTCTATGTCAAAGTCAAATTCCTATACCTGTGTCACCCATTTCTGTTGGCGCTCACCGAGGTCCTGCTACTTAAGGAAATACTTCAAACTATTGTGATCGGTCTTGACCATGAATTTGCTGCCCACCAAATATTGTCTAAACTTTGTCAAGGAATGCATGATTGCGAACATTTCCTTGTCATAGATGGATTACAACCTCTCAGGTTGACTAAGCTTCCAGCTCTTGAATACAATGGGGTGTCCTCCCTGCATCAAAACTACATTGATCCCTTCGTCGGATGTGTCACACTCTAGTACAAATGGAAAGGTGAAGTCTTGTAGTGAAAAAAATAGACAAGTGCCCATGACTTCCTTCAAGTGATCAAAGGATTCATGTGATTTATCGGTCCATATGAAGGCCCCATTCTTTGTAATATCTTCCAGTGGTGCTCCAAGCTGAGAAAAACCCCAGGCGAACCACCTATAATAGCTACACATCCTAAAGAAGCTCCTCAATTCTTTCACGTTCTTGGGCATTGAACAATCTAGAATGACCTTGATCTTCTCTTGGTGAACCTATACCACCTGTGCATTGATAATGTGGCCTAAGTAAATCATCTCTCTCATATCGAACTCCCACTTGGACTCTTTGGCATATAATGATTGTGCCTCCATGATGCTCAATACCTCATCCAGGTGCCTCATATGATCTTGCCATGAATGGATAAAGATCAAGATGTCATTGAAGAAAAACAAGACTGATTTCCTTAACTGATCCATGAATATATGGTTCATGAAATACTGGAATGTAGCAGGTGCATTGGTTAGACCAAATGGCATAACCAGGAACTCGAAGTGTCCAAAATGACATCTAAATGTCATCTTCTCTATGTCCTGCTCTCGAATTTTGATCTGATGATATCGAGAGTGTGGATCAATTTTTGAGAATAAAACTGCCCCATGCAATTCATCCATCAACTCATCAATGTGTGGGAGAGGGTACCAGTTCTTGATGGTTTTCTTGTTCAAGGATCGGTAATCAATGCACATCCTCATGGTTCCATCCTTCTTCAGAACTAAGACAACTAAAGAAGGAAATGGGCTGCTGCTTAGTCTGATGTGTCCCATCGCCAACAATTCCTTGATTGCCTTCTCTCTCTCATCCTTGAACCTCCTAGGATGACGATAGGGGGGGTGATAATTGGTTTTCCCCCCTCCTCCAACTCAATGGTGTGCTGAAACCCTCTGTCAGGTGGTTTGCCTGGCGAAATTGCCTCAAAGACCTATTGATGTCATCCCAATAAATTATTGATCTCTGTATGGTACTGTTTTCGACCTTATGAATCCTTTTGAGTAGTGATCAAGCATTCTGTGGCATATGATACCTCTCCATGTTTGAATATCCTCTCCATCCTATTGGTTGAAACTATCTTGGGTGGTCCTTTCGACATACCTCTTAGAACAACCTTCTTCCATCCTGATCTTTGAATCCCATTTCCAAAGTTTGGTAGTTAGTGGTGATTTTTCCCAAGGTAATCATCCACTAAAATCCTAACACCACATTTGTGTCTGATAGGTCAACCACATAAAATGTGTCTCTCACTGTGTTGTTGCCTAACTTCATCTCTAAGTTTGGAACTCTATCTAGACGCCCCACTGTGTGGCCATCTTCTACCGCAACATCAAACCCCTCAAACTCCTCTATCTGAAGTGTTTGTCTCGATAGTAGTGAAGCGTCTATGAAGTTGTGGGCGGCCACAACATCTCTCAGGGTGATTTCCTATTGTCCCTAAATAATCCCTCTGATGCGGAGGGTATTATACCTAGGAAGACCAGAAAGGGTCACTATGACTCCTCCCTTTGTTGGTTTCCTCCTATTAGCCTTCTCTGGCAGTTGTGGGACTATTGGAGGATGGGCTCCTACTGGTGTTAGTGGTCTGTGAGGAGGATTCTCATATGTTGGTGCTAACTCCTCCTCTAAACTAGTGGATCCACTATCCTGCTCCTCCTCCTCACTATCCATGCTATATGTTGCTACCTCAATATAATGAATCTCTCCCTTTCCCATGCACCTATGGCCTGGGACCCAAAGATCTCTGCAGCTGAAGCAAAGCCTCTTCCTCATAAGATCTCGCCTAGTCTCATCATCCAACTTCTCCTTGCCCTTCCATTCTCTTTGGAATGGTTTCCTGTCTCGATCCCTCTAGGGAATAAATGGTTTGGAGAAATATTTAGTCTTTGGCACTGAGTCTGCCATATCTCGAGTGTGACAGATGGCATCCTGCAAAGTGGGAGGCCTGTATGCCTTGACCCGTCCTCTCAATGGCTCTGTGAGTCCTTTTGTGAATAACATGATCATCCTGGGCTCTGATATATCTATCACTGCCATGACTACCTGCTGAAACTCTGTGATGAACGACAATGTTCTGCCAAATTGTCTCAATTGGGCTATATCCTTGAAGTGTATCTCGAGATCCTTCTTATCAAACATGTTCATGAGCCTATCTATAAAATCCCTATAGGAGGTGATGTGACTGTGAACCAATGCCACTATTCCATCAAACCACCACTCATGTGCCTCACCCTCCAAGTGTAAGGTTTCAAAATTGATGGCCTCTGTCTCGGTCATTTGGTTGAGCTTGTAATATGTGTCTAGATTTTGTAGCCAAGCTCTGGAGGTGTATTTGGATGATCTATCGAAAGAAGGGATGGTGAGTTTCCCAACTTTTTGGATGAAATATAGGTTATTCCCCTACTGTTGTTGTGGTCCTCTCCTCTCTGGATCTCTGGAGCGGTTCCTGAGTCTAAGTGCAGAGTACTCAACTAAATTCATGTCTTTATGGGAGACATGACCCAATGCTACGTACTCCCTCCTTATACTCTGCAATGTCTTCTTCATGAGTGGGTGGACTATGTGCTATCGGTGGTGGTGGTGCTACCGGGGGTGCCCTCTGGAAACTGGGAAACAAGGGTCTGGAAATCCTCCTCGTAGAGGTGTATGTGTGAGAGAGTGACTGGGGTCTAATACCTGCTCGTAAGTTCCCCTGTGTTGCATGCAAGACTTGTGTGTCTGGGGTTCCCACTCTAGCCAATCTATCAACCACCTATGCCAAGGACTGAGACATGGTCCATTGAATAACTAACATATCATTGATAACCTGCATGAAAGTTGTCTCTGGATCTACAGGGGCCTTGCCACTACCCTCTAGTCACTCATATATGTCTCCTAGAACCCCCTCTGCCTCGCGCTCTACCCTTATCTCTTCTTCTTTGTGTGCCTCTTCCTCTTCCTCTGAGCTAGTAGGAAAAGGGGGGAAATCATGCTTATGCCTTCTTCCCTTATGCCTGTTGTAAGTGACATATTCTTCACCTATGTGTTCACGGCCCTCTGGGTATTCCGCTGCACTCATTCTGTTTAGTCGCATGCTAGAAAGACGAAAGCTATGATACCACTGCAATGTTCCTGGATTGGCTAGTCTAGGAAACACTGCTAATCTGTGTGTAGAATCAAAGGTGTACAACATATACATGATCATACAAATAATAAACGTGACAAATGACTGCAAAATTTGTATTATGATATCTCTCTGGATTACAAAATGGCTGAATGCGGTTGAATAAACTAACAATCCTTGACTAGATCAACATACAAAGGATCTTATCCAGAATAAAAATAAGAAACTAAAAAATAATACCCAAAATATGGGAGCACTACGGAATCAATGTATGCACTGGGACTATGGCAGCTCTGACGGTAACTACTAGAAGTCTGGAAAGTTTTCCTTGGGAGATTTACTTATCAAAATGGCCTGGAATCTATCCCAAATGATGAATATTTCTCTATTCCTCAGTACTAGTATCTGTCGGACCCATCTGCTGATGAATCTGGACCCCAGATGGATACCCCTAGGGGAATGCAACCCTCTTCTTCTGGAAAAATGTGTCCTAGTGATTTCACTGTCAGAATTGGATAAGATATGTCTCAAAACAACCGCCTTGGTCTACTAGGAAGTGGGTCAGAAGGGTTTCCCTGAATCTAGTATGATGCTCGCTCTAGAACCTCAAATGTGCCCGCCAAAAGTGTTGCATGTCCAAGTCTGTAAAATGTGCCCCAGTTGATTCCTCCATCGGAATCTAATGAGGAACCATGAAAAATATGTACCTTTCCCTCCTCTCAAATGGGTTAGAGTTAAATCTCGGAATTCTCCCTGGATGGGATAAGTCGACTAAAAACCCTCTCAGAAGTCGTTCCCTCACTCTGGATGAATGATCCCTTGTTGTTGAACACTGTGTAACTCTTGCTGAAGAATGATGGAAGACCTGGATGATCTTCCCGGTGACTAGGGTGTGTCTCTTAACACCGAAATCAACCAACTGGTGTCTTCCTCCTGAAATCCACTGAACTATCTCTCCTCAGATGTGCCTCTTCTCCTCAATGACAAGTCATAATCTGCATAATGATGATTTAGGTCATTGACCCTTCCTTTATATCTTTCCAAAACCCTTAATCATCTTGAAACCCTAATTCATTATTGACTTCCAAAACCCTAAATCACTGTTGAAACCCTAATTCACTCTTGACTTCTATTTTTATCTCGTAATGACTTAAAAGTGCTTTTAACCCTTTTTAGCTCAATGTCACTTTCTAAATATAACACCTGTGACTGGAGTGACCTTTAGTAACCCTATTTACCCCACTTTATCCCTGGCTATAGTCTAACGGGGAAGTTTAGACCATTAAGCCTCCTCTCTAAAGCTCCTATTTGGAAAGGGATATTACAAGGAATAACAAATTACAATCATTCACAATTTTCTTACAATACCCTCTTTTTGACTGGTTCTTCAACAACGATTGTTACCTTCTTTAAACACATCCTGGATTCCTTCCTAGATTCCTTAGGTGGAAAAGTTAACAATAGAAATGTCAATTTCTTGGTTGGAACATATCTCCTACAACTTTGAGAGAAATAACACAAGTTTTCCAATTCCCCATAGAAGAAAATTGGTCTTCCTTCAAGTACTTAGTGATCCCAATATCTCTCAAATCATCATATTTGTCGGTGTAACATCAAATCCTAAAAACAATAAGAAATAAACTAACACACTAGGGCACCCAATGGCTAAACCCAGCAGCTTGGGTAATCCTGATCAAAGTTGTTTTATCAGTGCTCCTTATTTACCAAAGCTATGTGCTCCTCACTCCAAAATGTATTGCCACTAAAATGGAAAAAAGAATTTGCACATTCATCCCACAAGTAGGAAAAACAACACAAAATAATTCTCACTTGGTAAACTAAAGCCAAGTGACAAGTGAAAAAAATCATGGAGGCTTGAGTATTCAAGAACAAATCTCCCGGAAGAACACACAAATGGAAATTACGTGTGTTAAGAGAATATATTTGAGATTGGAAAATGAAACAGAAGGATTGGAATTTTTTTTTCAATGGAGCATATGGAAGCAACCCAAGGGTGACAAGTGCAGGGGGTTAATCAATGATCGCAGAGGACATATCATTTTAAATTTTTCTTGGGGTCTTGGAACTATGACCAACAATGAAGAGGAAGACTTCACTCTTTATCTGAAAGGAATTCAAATAAAAATAATCTGTGGTGACTCTATGATACTCATAAGTGACATTATCAAACAAAAACAAACATAGCAGGGAGAAATATTTAGAGGAGTGTTCTTGCACGTATCCAAGCTATTATTTGTCAATTAAAAAATTATGTTATGTTTCATATCAAGGAGGAGCTGAACATGGTAGAAAATCAACTACATAAGAAAGGATCCATCTTAGGGAAAGGTGAAATGAAGGTAAACAAGGAAATGAAACCCTGTCACATCCCTTAGATGTCTCAATGATGATTGAAACTAAAAATGGCACTAGGTGGCCTTGAACTAATTAATCTACTCAAATATTTGTTCTTTTTTGTGTGAGAAAGTTTCATCCCCCTCTAGCATACTGGATAATTTTTATGCTATCTCTTGGCTCTATAATCTTAATCAGGTATGGAACGAAGGCATCAATCCCATTCGACGTGAAATATTTGGATCCATCTAGCTTCT
>JZKD02S1961554.1:20439-33050 GCA_000966675.3 Picea glauca
GTCTCTCACTGTTTTGTTTCCTAACTTCATCTCTAAGTTTGGAACTCTATCTAGACACTCCATTGTGTGGCCATCTTCTATCGCAACATCAAACCCCTCAAACTCCTCTATCTGAAGTGTTTGTCTCGATAGTAGTGAAGCGTCAATGAAGTTGTGTGTGGCCCCACCATCTATCAGGGTGATTTCCTGTTGCCCCTAAATAATCCCTCTAATACAGAGGGTATCATACCTGGCAAGACCAGAAAGGGTGACTATGACTCCTCCCCTTTGCTTGTTTCCTCCTGTTAGTCTGCTCTGGCGGTTGTGGGACTACTGGAGGATGGGCTCATGTCGGTGTCAGTGGTCTATGGGGAGGCTTATCCTGTACTGGTGCTAACTCCTCCTCTGAACTAGTGGATCCACTATACTACTCCTCCTCCTCACTATCCATGTTATATGTTGCTACCTCAATATAATGAATCTCTCCCTTTCCCATGCACCTATGGCCTGGGACCCAAAGATCTTTGCAGCTGAAGAAAAGCTTCTTCCTCATAAGATCTCGCCTAGTCTCATCATCCAACTTCTCCTTGCCCTTCCATTCTCTCTGGAATGGTTTCCTGTCTTAATACCTCTAGGGCATAAATGGTTTGGAGAAATTGTTAGTCTTTGGCACTGAATCTACCATATCTCGAGTGTGAAGGATGGCATCTTGCAAAGTGGGAGGCCTGTATGCCTTCAACCATCCTCTCAAAGGCTCTGTGAGTCCATTTGTGAATAGCATGATCATCCTGGGCTCTGATATATCTATCACTGCCATGGCTACCCGCTGAAACTCTGTGATGAACGCCTATGTTGTCCCAGTTTGTCTCAACTGGGCTATATCCTTGAAGTGTATCTCGATATCCTTCTTGTCAAACATGTTCATGAGCCTATCTATAAAATCCCTATAGGAGGTGATGTGACTATGAACCAATGCCACTATTCCACGCAACCACCACTCATGTGCCTCACCCTCAAAGTGTAAGGTCGCGAAATTGATGGCCTCTGTCTCGGTCATCTGGTTGAGCTTGCAATATGTGTCTATATTCTTTACCCAAGCTCTGGCGGTGTATTTGGATGATCTATCGAAATAAGGGATAGTGAGTTTCCCAAATTTTGGATGAAATCGAGGTTATGCCCCTATTGTTGTTGTGGTCCTCTCCTCTGCGGCTCTCTGGGGCGGTTCCTGAGTCTGAGTGTACAGTACTCGAATAAATTCATGTCTTGATGGAATACATGACCCAATGCTACGTACTCCCTCCTTATCCTCTGCAATGTCTTCTTCATGAGTGGGTGTACTTTGTTCTATCGGTCGTGGTGCTGCTACCGGGAGTTCCCTCTGGAAACTGGGAAACAAGGGTCTGGAAATCCTACTCATAGAGGTGTATGTGTGAGAGGGTGACTGGGGTCTACTACCTACTCCTGAGTTCCCCTATGCTGCATGCGAGACTTGTGTATCTAGGATGCCCACTCTAGAGAATATATCAACCACCTATGCCAAGGACTTAGATATGGTCCATTGAATAGCTAACATATCATTGATAACCTGCATGGAATTTATATCTGGATCTACGAGGGCCTTGCCACTGCCCTCTAGTCACTCATATATGTCTCCTAGAATCCTCTTTGCCTCGCACTCTGCCCTTCTCTCTTCTTCTTTATGTTCCTCTTCCTCTTCCTCTGAGCTAGTAGGAAAAGGGGGGAAATCATGCCTATGCCTTCTTTCCTTATGCTTGATGTAAGTGACATATTCTTCACCTATGTGTTCACGGCCCTCTGGTTCTTCCACTGCACTCATTCTGTTTAGTCACATGCTAGTAGGATGAAAGCTATGATACCACTGTAATGTTCCTGACTTGGCTAGTCTAGGAAACATTGCTAATGTGTGTGTAGGATCAAAGGTTTACAACATATAAATGATCATACAAATAATAAACGTGACAAAGGACTGCAAACTTTGTATTATGATATCTCTCTGGATTACAAAATGGTCGAACGTAGCTGAATAAACTAACAATACTCGACTAGATCAAAATACAAAGGATCTTAGCCAAAATACAAATAAGCAACTAAAAAATAATACCCAGAATATGGGAGCACTGCGGAATCAATGGATGCGCTGGGACTATGGAAGATATGACGGTAATTGTTGGAAGTCTGGAAAGTTTTCCCTGGGAGATTTACTTTTCGGAATGGCCTGGAATTTATTCGAAATGATGCATACTTCTCTATTCCTCAATACTGGTATCTGTCGGACCCCTCTGCTGATGAATCTGGACACTAGATGGATCCAATCAAACCCTCTGTGAATGAAAATAATATAAATTCAGACAATTTGTATATATGGAAGTAAGGAAATTTAGGAACATATTGAATACATCTTAGAATATATCAAGTAGCCTTCCAAACTATTTGCAAACTCAAATTCAATATTACCTCGGTAAATGTGAAAGGATTTCACACCCAGTACTCTTAGTTTGTGGAAGGCATACGTTGTTAAATTTAAGGATAAAGTTACAGGAATAAAGGAATATAAACTATCAGGAATTCCAATATAACAAGACAATTTAGATCGTATATATTCTCCTTTCCAAAATTCGAGATAGGGTTTGGTAAAAGAAAACCCAACTAAGCCATTCGGTCAGACCCTTTAGTTTTATAGTCAAATCTCATATTGGATATTGGAAACAATTTTACAGAGTCATAAAAATGAACAATCTCTACCACCATCTACCCTGAACGCCTAAGCTTCTTGTAAGGGTAGAATGGAACCTGAATACCTTTGGCACGGGTGATCGAAATTGCACTTAATATCTTTGTGTGACCAAAACCCTGTACATTGCAAAAGACATTTTTTTTGTCTTGATCAACAAAGATGGAAGATTTAAGTTAATATTAAGAAAAATAGTCGAAGTAATACTCATCTGTAGTTGGAGGGGTTCAACATCCTTCACCATGCAACAAATTGCGTGCCTCCCAGGCCGAGAAGGGAGGACGGGTCCAAAATCTTCTTGGTGGGTACCCTCACAAAGAAAATCAGAGAGGCCCACCATTAGCTTTACAGGCCAGTAAATAACTAGAATAAAATTTTAAAGGTTGTTTATTCAAATGTTGAACATATATTTATAGGTCATACGAAAGGTATAAACCAACCTTTAACTCAAAGTAAAATGTAAGTATGAGATGTTGGGGTAAAATAACCATTATCACTAAAATATTTTTTGACTCTATAATTTAGCTTAGATACAGATACAATACAGTGTCGAAAACCCCAGTCGCACTTACCCCTTTTGAAATGTATTCATATTTGTAAGAGGAGGAGAAAGAACGACATAAACCCCAATCACCCTTAGTATGTTTCACAGAGTACAATATTTGTCTTAATATTTAGACTGACTACCAACCCTTTTTATGAACCATCCCCAAACAATAAGTGTATAGTCAAATGTTTTCATCAAATAATCGGACAACTGAGAACCCGAGAATAACCTTCTTACTAGATGCCCAACCAAGTTAGTGATGAAATTCAAAGCGTGCCCGAGTGACTCACGTATTGGGTACTAAGCATAGCAATGGGCACAAATAAAACCCTAACCTAATAAACTGGAGAGCCATAGTTATAAGAAAGCGCGGTGTATGCTAGAGAGAAATCTAGTACTTGAACCAGTGATTACAGAACTAAAACGAAAAATGCTACCTACGCGAATTCATGAACAGGAGTTACAAATAACAATAAGACAAAGCGACCTTGCAAAGAATTTGATTAAGGATTTCAGTTTTAGAATTAGATGCTTACCGATAGGAGGAGTAATCTTGAGAGGCACTCCTTGCCACCTTTATCCTCATGCCAAGAGCGGTCCAGAAGCACTAGGAAGGTGTAAGGTGTTTTCTTTCGGAGCAAGTTTGTTCAAAATGACCTCAGACAACTACGGTTACCCTAAAACCCTGAACCCCACGCTTATTGAATGCGAAGAGTACAAATGAGAATGCGCCATGTGATATGAGAGACTTGGTGTGTTTGGATTGGATGAGGGTATAGGGTTGGCTCTCATCCTTCATCCACCTCCATTAATGGTGAGTCAGATATTAAACTTCAACTGTCAACCTCCTGCCATTTAATTTATTTCATGAAGACAAGGGTGAGCCTCCTCGAAACCCTACGTTTGAAAATATCAATCCTTTGATTACTTCTAGATAGGTTAGTACCAATAGTTACATTGTGTCTACACTTGGAAATATTAACCAACTGTCTACTTAGAGTTCAACTACTAACTAGAACTTAGGTTGCCTATGAAGAAAAGACTCTTTGTCTACAAGTAGTTACCAAGGGAGTCATCGAAGTCATATTTACCTAGGGAAATCCAAATATTTAAGTGCAACGACGAAACATTTAGAATCTGACACCCTTAATATGTGTACAAAGTATTATTCATGGGTTTTGGATTCAAAAGTTGCGCGTCCATGTTTTACAAAGAATCTAGGGACCTAAGTACCAGGGTCATGTATTTCCTTTCTTCCAAATGATAACCTTTTAATCCCCTCATAAAATCTAGTAGGACTTAAACAAAAGCTAAAAGGAAAACTCTGGATGTTGAGTCTGTTATATGCGGAACGGGAAGGTGAATACTTTAGTTATCAGAGTTTTACAATAAAAATTAAATGAATATTTCGCTAATTATGAGTATGTGTTACAGTTTTAGAGTTTTAATGTACCTTAGAAGATTTTTTTTATTTTATGAAATTGAGGTATATTACACATGTTATTAGAGAGAAAGTTACAACACTAGACCTGAATAAGGCCACATTAGTCGCTTAAGCATATGTTGTGATTTATGAAAACTAATAAACCTTGTTACAAACAGAAAGGCATTTCTGTTTTGTGATAATTATGGCAGCTCAGGACGATGTAGAAATTAGAATGGACGGAAATCCAAAGCAGAGACCTCCTAGAGATCCAACACAGAACAATGACAGAAGATCACCCATGGAAGTGTTGGAAATAGTGAGGAATCTTATTGTTGAACTATAGGTTTTCAAAGCCGACAATGAGAAACTGAAGAAAGCCACAACAGAAGTCAGCAAGAGAGCTTCCAAGAACTCAGGACTGAAAACAGAAAAAGGAGATAGCTCGACAGAAGGAACACCTTCAGCTGAAGAAAAAACTAAAATAAACAGAAAAAGGAAACAAGTAGACCACCTTGAAGGAGAATTCAAAAAGATCAAACCAACTACCTTAAAAGGAGAATCCAAGACAGGAGAAGACACTAAGGCATGGTTGTTGGACATCAAGAAATACTTCTAGATCTACAGCTACTCCAGTAATATGAAGGTCAGAATGTCCATCTACAATTTGAAAGGGAAGGCCAACATTTGGTGGCAAGACCTAAAATTGGCCAAGGGCCTAAAGGAGAAACAGTTGGAATGATATGACTTTAAGAAGTATTTCAAGAAACAATACCTTTATGAAAGCTACTAGGAAAGGAAAACAAAATAATTTTATAAACTAAGGCTTGGACAGATGACAATGGAAGAATTTATAAATAAATTCCTGGAACTATTAATGTTCGTACCTTACATCCGAGAAGATAAGGTAAAAATCCAGTGATTCTTAAGTTGTTTACCGCAGTCCTACCGAGACAAAATTGAATTTGACAACCCCAAATCATTAAGTGAAGTGTTCAGGAAAGCATGAATGTGATACGATCAATACAAACAATGGGCAGAGTTTCCTAAAGCCTGGAAGGATAAGAAAGATGAACAGATGAATCAACAAAAGAAGGGATACCAACCATCTCCCTATCGGAATGTAGGAAAAAGCTTCCTAAGGAAAGACTTTTATGCAAACCATCCAAGCACACAGGGAGGTGGTAAACCGGTAAACCTCGGAACAAAGAAATTCCGGGATAATCCTGGGAACCATTAAAGTGTTGGGAATGTGGGGAACTTCATATCAGGAGGAACTGCCCACATTTAAACATGGCAAACAAAATTGTTGTACATAATATACAAGAATCTTCAATGGTGTGTGATGTAGGCAGAAGCCTACATCGGATTAATGCGGCCATTGACAATCGACAAGCTGACCACCAGTCCTCAGTGGTAGAGATCAAAGGTAAAATCAATAACACTCGAATTTATGTTTTAATTGACCCTGGAGCTATGTTAAGTTATATTACTCCTGATGTAGTAGAGTCAAACAAGCTTAAGAAACTGAAACATGCAAAATCATGGTTGGCATAACTAGCAACAAGAACCAAAAGAAAAGTAGTTGACTTTATTTATGGCTTCGAGTTCAACATAGATGGTCAAAACATAAGAACAATTTTGAACATCCTACCGCTAGGGTCTTATGATATGATTATCGGAATTGACTGGTTGGAAAAGCACAGAGTAGTACTAGATTGTTATGCAAAGACACTTAACTATAAAGACAATCTTGGCACTACTAGAAAAACTCAAGGTATACCAAAACCTATATCAGTGAGACAAGTTTTAGTGATGCAACTCAAGAAATGTATGAGAAAGGGATGTCAAGTTTATGCAATCCAAGTAACGAATCTGTTAGAAAAAAAAGATAAGCCAAAGATAGAAGACTTTGTTGTCCTACGTGAATTTAAAGACATGTTTGTGGATGAGATACCAGAATTACCTCCTAGAAGGGAAATAGACTTCTCCATAGACCTACTACCTAGTTCAGCCCCTATCTCAAAAGCACCTTATCGAATGAGCCTACTAGAACTGTCATAATTAAAAATACAGCTACAAGAATTGTTGGACAAAGAGTATATCAGTCCAAGTGTTTCACCATGGGGGGCTCCAGTCCTCTTTGTGAAAAAGAAAAATGGTACTCTAAGACTATGTATCGACTATAAACAACTGAACAAAATGACTATTAATAACAAATACCCCTTACCAAGGATAAATGATTTGTTCGATCAAGTAGGTGGGGCCAAGATCTNGATCAATACAAACAATGGGCAGAGTTTCCTAAAGCCTGGAAGGATAAGAAAGATGAACAGATGAATCAACAAAAGAAGGGATACCAACCATCTCCCTATCGGAATGTAGGAAAAATCTTTCTAAGGAAATACTTTTATGCAAACCATCCAAGCACACAGGGAGGTGGTAAACCGGTAAACCTGGGAACAAAGAAATTATGGGATAATCCTGGGAACCATTAAAGTGTTGGGAATGTGGGGAACTTCATATCAGGAGGAACTGCCCACATTTAAACATGGCAAACAAAATTGTTGTACATAATCTACAAGAATCTTCAATGGTGTGTGATGTAGGCAGAAGCCTACATCGGATTAATGCGGCCATTGACAATCGGCAAGATGACCACCAGTCCTCAGTGGTAGAGATCAAAGGTAAAATCAATAACACTCGAATTTATGTTTTAATTGACCCTGGAGCTATGTTAAGTTATATTACTCCTGATGTAGTAGAGTCAAACAAGCTTAAGAAACTGAAACACGCAAAATCATGGCTGGCATAACTAGCAACAAGAACCAAAAGAAAAGTAGTTGACTTTATTTATGGCTTCGAGTTCAACGTAGATGGTCAAAACATAAGAACAATTTTGAACATCCTACCACTAGGGTCTTATGATATGATTATCGGAATTGACTGGTTGGAAAAGCACAAAGTAGTACTAGATTGTTATGCAAAGACACTTAACTATAAAGACAATCTTGGCACTACTAGAAAAACTCAAGGTATACCAAAACCTATATCAGTGAGACAAGTTTCAATGATGCAACTCAAGAAATGTATGAGAAAGGGATGTCAAGTTTATGCAATCCAAGTAATGAATCCGTTAGAAAAAAAAGATAAGCCAAAGATAGAAGACTTTGTTGTCCTACGTGAATTTAAAGACATGTTTGTGGATGAGATACCAGAATTACCTCCTAGAAGGGAACTAGACTTCTCCATAGACCTACTACCTAGTTCAGCCCCTATCTCAAAAGCACCTTATTGAATGAGCCTACTAGAACTGTCATAATTAAAAATACAGCTACAAGAATTGTTGGACAAAGAGTATATCAGACCAAGTGTTTCACCATGGGGGGCTCCAGTCCTCTTTGTGAAAAAGAAAAACGGTACTCTAAGACTATGTATCGACTATAAACAACTGAACAAAATGACTATTAATAACAAATACCCCTTACCAAGGATAAATGATTTGTTCGATCAAGTAGGTGGGGCCAAGATCTTTTCAAAGTTGGATTTACGATCTGGTTATCATCAAGTTAGGATAAAAGACGAGGACATAAAAAAAAATAAAAAAATTGAACAAGATATGGACACTACGAATTCGTAGTCATACCTTTCGGACACACTAATGCACCATCCATGTTTATGTTCCTGATGAACAGTATTTTCAGTCAGTACTTAGACAAGTTCGTAGTAGTATTTATCAATGATGTTATGGTCTATTCTAAAACGAAGGAAGAGCATGACAAACACTTAAGAATAGTTCTGCAAACATTGAGGAAACACAAATTGTACGCCAAGTTTGATAAGTGTCACTTTTATCAAAAGGAAATAAAATATCTAGGCCATGTAATTTTAACATAAGGCATTGTCGTAGACCCTGAAAAGATAAAATCGATTATGGAATGGCTGGTACCTAAAGATGTAGTGGATATCTAGTCATTCATGGGAATCACTGGATATTACAGCAGATTTATAGAAGGGTTTTCCAAGACAGCCTACCCTATCACATTGTTACAAAAGAAAGGGACCAAGTTTAACTGGTCACAGAAGTGCCAAGATAGTTTTAACAATATGAAGGAATTATTGACAACAACACCCATCTTGAAGGTAGTAGACCCAGACAAAGACTTTACCGTCTGTGTCAATGCGAGTAAAGAAGGACTAGGTAGTGTTCTAACTTAGGAAGGACACGTGATTTGTTATGAGTCCCACAAATTAAAGGAATATGAGAAAAATTATGTCACTCATGACTTAGAATTGGCAACAATAATACACATCTTAAAAATGTGGTGACACTACACAATGGGCAGAACATTTCTACTATTAACGGAAAATAGTGTCGTGAAGTATCTATTTAGCCAATTAAACCTTAATGCAAGGCAAGCAAGATGGCTAGCCTTCCTAAGAGAATTCGACTTCGAAGTCAGACATATCAAAGGTAAGGAAAATAAAGTAGAAAATTATTTAAGCAGAAGAATCCATGGGTTATTTGAAATAAATATTAGCATGGCAGAAAGTGATCCGGAACAATGAATAAAGATGGCAGGTATTAACGACAAAAATTACACTAAGATAATGGTAGAATTACAAAATAGTACTGCAAACTCTTAGAAACCAGATCTAAGTATCGACAAGAAGGGACTATTACGATTTAAGAACCGACTTTACATACCAGATTTAGTAGAGTTAAAGTTAATAATCTTGGATGAAGTGCATAAGAAACCGTATTTTGGCCATCTAGGATACCAGAAAACAATAACAACACTTATAAAACTATTTTTATGGCCTAGCATGAAGGGAGAAACAACAAAATATTTGGCTAGATGCCAAGATTGTCAGCAGGTTAAGACCGAACACCAGCATCCAACCAACCTATTATAGCCATTACCAGTACCAGAATGGAAATGGGAGACCATATCGTTGGACTTTATAACAGGTTTTCCAAAAAATCATAAACATAATGACTCTATTATGGTTGTAATCGATAAACTCAGTAAGTCTACACACTTTATTCCTATACAGTCTACTTTTAAAGCTATAAACATTGTTGAAATATTTATGAAAGAAATTTTTAGACTCCATGGTATTCCTCAAATGGTAATTTCAGATAGAGATGTAAAATTCACATCCACCTTTTGGAAGGAATTGTTTGCAGGGATAGATACTAATTTGAATTTTAGTACGAGTTATCACCCAAAAATGGATGGACAGATTGAAAGGATAAATCAAATCGTAGAGGATATGCTCTGCATGTACGTATGAACAAAACTAAACAAGTGGGAAGACTATCTACACTTAGTAGAATTTTCATATAACAATGGGTACCAAACATCAACTAAGTTAAGCCCTTTCGAAGTACTGTACGACAGAAAGTGTATGACTCCAATTAGTTGGTATAACCTAGTTGACAGACTCATGGTTGGAGCAGAGATGCTCCAAGAAATGGAGAACATGGTAAGGAAAGTACAACATAATTTAGAAGAAGCACAAGAGAGACAAAAGAGCTATGCAGATCAGAAAAGAAGACACTTGAAATTCCAAGTGGGAGACCATGTTTATTTGAAGGTCAAAGCCCGAAAAAGTTTGTTGAAGTTAGGAAACTGTGCCAAGATGGCACCCAGGTTTTGCAGGCCCTTCGAGATACTAACTCAAATTGGACCCGTAGCATACCAACTTGCACTTCTAGCTAATTTAAGAACTCATAATGTATTTCATNAAAAAAATAAAAAAATTGAACAATATATGGACACTACGAATTCGTAGTCATACCTTTCGGACACACTAATGCACCATCCATGTTTATGTTCCTGATGAACAGTATTTTCTGTCAGTACTTAGACAAGTTCGTAGTAGTATTTATCAATGATGTTATGGTCTATTCTAAAACGAAGGAAGAGAATGACAAACACTTAAGAATAGTTCTGCAAACATTGAGGAAACACAAACTTTACGCCAAGTTTGATAAGTGTCACTTTTATCAAAATGAAATAAAATATCTAGGCCATGTAATTTTAACATAAGGCATTGTCGTAGACCCTGAAAAGATAAAATTGATTATGGAATGGCTGGTACCTAAAGATGTAGTGGATATCTAGTCATTCACGGGAATCACTGGATATTACAACAGATTTATAGAAGGGTTTTCCAAGATAGCCTACCCTATCACATTGTTACAAAAGAAAGGGACCAAGTTTAACTGGTCACATAAGTGCCAAGATAGTTTTAACAATATGAAGGAACTATTGACAACAACACCCATATTGAAGGTAGTAGACCCAGACAAAGACTTTACCGTCTGTGTCAATGCGAGTAAAGAAGGACTAGGTAGTGTTCTAACTTAGGAAGGACATGTGATTTGTTATGAGTCCCACAAATTAAAGGAATATGAGAAAAATTATGTCACTCATGACTTATAATTGGCAACAATAATACACATCTTAAAAATGTGGTGACACTACACAATGGGCAGAACATTTCTACTATTAACGGAAAATAGTGTCGTGAAGTATCTATTTAGCCAATTAGACCTTAATGCAAGGCAAGCAAGATGGCTAGCCTTCCTAAGAGAATTCGACTTCGAAGTCAGACATATCAAAGGTAAGGAAAATAAAGTAGAAAATTCTTTAAGCAGAAGAATCCATGGGTTATTTGAAATAAATATTAGCATGGCAGAAAGTGATCCGAAACAATGAATAAAGATGGCAGGTATTAACGACAAAAATTACACTAAGATAATGGTAGAATTACAAAATAGTACTGCAAACTCATAGAAACTAGATCTAAGTATCGACAAGAAGGGACTATTACGATTTAAGAACCGACTTTACATACCAGATTTAGTAGAGTTAAAGTTAACAATCTTGGATGAAGTGCATAAGAAACCGTATTTTGGCCATCTAGGATACCAGAAAACAATAACAACACTTATAAAACTATTTTTATGGCCTAGCATGAAGGGAGAAACAACAAAATATTTGGCTAGATGCCAAGATTGTCAGCAGGTTAAGACCGAACACCAGCATCCAACCAACCTATTATAGCCATTACCAGTACCAGAATGGAAATGGGAGACCATATCGTTGGACTTTATAACAGGTTTTCCAAAAAATCATAAACATAATGACTCTATTATGGTTGTAATCGATAAACTCAGTAAGTCTACACACTTTATTCCTATACAGTCTACTTTTAAAGCTATAAACATTGTTGAAATATTTATGAAAGAAATTTTTAGACTCCATGGTATTCCTCAAATGGTAATTTCAGATAGAGATGTAAAATTCACATCCACCTTTTGGAAGGAATTGTTTGCAGGGATAGATACTAATTTGAATTTTAGTACGAGTTATCACCCAAAAATGGATGGACAGATTGAAAGGATAAATCAAATCGTAGAGGATATGCTCTGCATGTACGTATGAACAAAACTAAACAAGTGGGAAGACTATCTACACTTAGTAGAATTTTCATATAACAATGGGTACCAAACATCAACTAAGTTAAGCCCTTTCGAAGTACTGTACGACAGAAAGTGTATGACTCCAATTAGTTGGTATAACCTAGTTGACAGACTCATGGTTGGAGCAGAGATGCTCCAAGAAATGGAGAACATGGTAAGGAAAGTACAACATAATTTAGAAGAAGCACAAGAGAGACAAAAGAGCTATGCAGATCAGAAAAGAAGACACTTGAAATTCCAAGTGGGAGACCATGTTTATTTGAAGGTCAAAGCCCGAAAAAGTTTGTTGAAGTTAGGAAACTGTGCCAAGATGGCACCCAGGTTTTGCAGGCCCTTCGAGATACTAACTCAAATTGGACCCGTAGCATACCAACTTGCACTTCTAGCTAATTTAAGAACTCATAATGTATTTCAT
>JZKD02S1961554.1:33060-54787 GCA_000966675.3 Picea glauca
TGGATGTTTCCCCGTAGGGGTTTTACCACGTGAAAACATCGGTGTGTTGATCTTTGATCTGGTTATGTGAGTGGTTATTGAAGGTGTTCATCCTCTGTTGGAATACCCGTGTTGTAGAACATGGTATCAGAGCCTGTTTGAAGACCTGCTCTTGTTGTAGATCGAGATCGTGAAGCTGAGTTACCTCATCTCCATTTTCTGGCATGTTTGTACATTTCTAGGTTGAAAGGACTGTTCCATTGCGTCCGGAGCACGTTTTTCATTCAGGAACACTTTTCATTTCACTCGAAAAGGTTTCCGTTTGCCCAATATACGACCATTACAGTTAGAATCCGGAGGTATAAAGTTTGAATACGCATTTTTAAATTTTTGCAAACTTTTGATTTTATTTCGGTTTGTATTTTTTTCTTCCGGGCTGCTACTCTTTTAGATCTGCATATGCTCTTTTCCCCGTGCCTTGTGCAATCTCGGAAAATCAGAAACAGATAGGAAAAGGTGCATCTTCCGGGTAAGCTAACCGAGATCTAACCCTTGTTGTCATCGAGAAGCNCTATCCCAAGTTGTTATTAAGGGGGGATGTTAGGATATTTAGACACTTAGGAGTTAGTTAAGATCTACTTGGTCTAATATGTCGTTAGGTAAAAGTGTGTTTCTTTAGTATGCATAAGTATTCATTTGTAGTTAGGCAATCCGACGGTCACGATATGTTCCCGACATAGAGTGATTTGACGGTTCATACTCTCCTCGATCTTAACAACCATTGATCCATGGCTTAACACCCGATTGGTCCATGATCTCTATTTAAAGAGCATGGAGGGCCATTTGCCGATGATCGATTGTGAGAAACTCTCTTGTAAAATCTCTCTGTAATTTTTTTTTTTGCATTAATAAACTGCTCCAATTGGCTGCGTTGGTTGGGGCCATGGATGTTTCCCCGTAGGGGTTTTACGACGTGAAAACATCGGTGTGTTGATATTTGATATGGTTATGTGAGTGGTTACTGAAGGACACAGGTATTCCAACAGAGGATGAACATCTTCGCCTGACTCAAGCTAAGTATTGTCCTTCACTGATTCTTAATATTTGATTTCTGTTAAAATGCTAGCATTGTTTACTAAGCCCTAGTCTTCTCTTCTTTTGTAGGTTATGCAAATTGAGGAAAATCAGATAAAGGAAACAACTTTCTCGAAAGGTATTCGAGTTCTAATCTGTGCGTGCATTACCTCGGTTACATACATATTCTATGTGTACTTGTTAAAAAAAAATTTACAATACAAGTGACGATGGAGTCCTTGGTGTATGATACTCCAACTGTAATATTTTGAACAATGATCGATTGAATACAAGGGTTGATTTTGTAAGATACTTTGAGCTCATCAGTGTGTTTCTATAGTAATACAGATTGTAATCAAACCCTTATTATTTATGTCTATTCTCTTTGGTGTTGTACAAATTTAAATGGCAATTCGATATATTTTTTCACAATATTAATTAAAATGGGGTCTCTCTTACCGATGAAGTGGGAGGTGGGAGAGGGAGAGATCTTGACCTTATATTAATTATATTAATGAGGAGGGGGAATATTCAGATATATAAAAAAGTATAATTACAGTATCTAACTCAATTTATTAAACAAAGATATCACCAATGAAGTGGGAGAGGGAGAGAGCTCGACCTTATATTAATGAAGAGAGGAGATATTTATATCTATAAAAAATTTATAATTATACAAGTTAAATATTGAAATGTATTTAACTCAATTTATTAAATAAAGATCATCAAAGTTAAATTTTTCATCTATTTAACTAATTAATTAATGATTTTTTTATTTTATTTAATTGCTTAAATAATTAATGATTTTGAAAAATAAAATAAAGAACATGAATATTCTAACAACTTAAATTGAATAGTTATAATCATTCAATGTAAAATAGTGAAAGCATATGTAATATACCTCAATTTCATCAAAAAAAAAAAGCCTTCTAAGGTACATTAAAACTCTAAAACTGTAACACATACTCATAATTAGTGAAATATCCATTTAATTTTTATTGTAAAACTCTGATACCTAAAGTATTCACCTTCCCGTTCCGCATATAATAGACTCAACATCCATAGTTTTCCTTTCAACTTTTTCTTAAGTCCTACTAACTTTTACAAGGGGATTAAAGGGTTATCCTTTGGAAGAAAGGAAATACATGACCCTAGGACTTAGGGCCCTAGATTCTATTTAAAACATGGACACACAACTTTAGACTCCAAAACCCGCGAATAATACTTTGTACACATAGTAAGGGTGTCAGATTCTAAATGTTTCATCGTTTCACATAACTATTTTGATTTCCCTAGGTAAATATGACTTCGATGACTCCCTTGGTAACTACTTGTAGACAGAGAGTCTTTTCTTCACACGCAACCTAAGTTCTAGTTAGTAGCAGAACTCTAAGCAGACAGTTGGTTAATCTTTCCAGGTGTAGACACAATGTAACTACTGGTACTAACCTGACTAGAAGTAATCAAAGGATTGCTATTTTCGAACGTAAGGTTTCGAGGAGGCTCACCCTTGTCTTCATGAAATAAATTAAATGGCAGGAGGTTGATAGTCAAGAGTTAATATATGAATCGCCATTAGTGGAGGTGGATGAAGGACGAGAGAAAACCCTATACCCTCATCCAATCCAAACACACCAAGTCACTCATATCACATGGCACATTCTTGGTTGTACTCTTCGCATTCAATAGGTGTGGGGTTCGGGGTTTTAGGGTAACCGTAGTTGTCTGAGGTCATTTTGAACAAACTTTCTCTGAAAGAAAATACCTTACACCTTTCTGATGCTTCTGGACCACTCTCGGCATGAGGAGAATGGTGGCAAGGATCGCATATTAGGATTACTCCTCCTATCAGTAAGCATCTAATTATAAAAATGAAATCCTTAATCAAACTCTCTACAAGGTCACTCCATCTTATTATTATTTATAACTCTTGTTCATGAATTCATGTAGGTAGAATTTTTCATTTTAGTTCTATAATCACTGGTTCAAGTACTGGATTTCTCTCTAGCATACATCATTCTTCGCGATAACTATGGCTCTAGAGTTTATTAGGTTAGGGTTTCGTATGTTCCCATTGATATGCTTAATCCCCAATACGTGAGTCACTCGGGCATGCTTTGAATGTCGTCACTAACCTGGTTGGGCATCTCATAAGAAGGTTATACTCAGGTTCTCGGTTGTCAGATTATTTGACGAAAACATTTGACTGTACACTTATTGTTTGGGGACCATTCATAAAAAGGGTTGGTAGTCGGTCTAAATATTAAGACAAAGATTGTACTATGTGAAACATACTAAGGGCGATTGGGGTTTATGTCATTCTTTCTCCTACTCTTACAAATCTAAATACATTTCAAAAGGGGTAAGAACGACTGGGGTTTTCGACACTATATTATGTCTGTATCTAAGCTAAACTATAGAGTCGAATTTTTTTTTAGTGATAATGGTTATTGGCCCGCAACATCTCATCCTTACATTTTAGTTTGAGTTAAAGGTTGGTTTATACATGTCATATGATCTATAGATATATGTTCAACATTCGAATAAACAACCTTTAAAATTTTCTTCTGGTTATTTACTGATCCGTAAAGCTAATGGTGGGCCTCTTTGATTTCCTTCGTGAGGGTACCCACTAGGGAGATTTCGGTCCCCTCCTCCCTTCTCATCTTGGGAGGCACGCAGTTCATTGTAGTGGTGAAGGATGTCGAACCCCTCCAACTACAGATGAGTATTACTTCGGCTATTTTTCTTAATATTAACTTAAATCTTCCATTTCTGTTGATCAAGACTAAAAATATCTCTTTTTCAATGTATAGGGTTTTGGTCACGCAAAGATATGAAGTGCAATTTCGATCACCCGCACCAAAGGTATTCGGGTTCCGTTCTACGATTCCAAGAAGCTTAGGTGTTCAGGGTAGACGGTCGTAGATATTGTTCATTTTTATGACTCTATAAAAATGTTTCCAAGATCCAATACGAGAGTTGACTATAAAACTAAAGGGTATGAACGAATGTCTTAGTCGGGTTTTCTTTTATTGACCCTTGTCTCGAATTTTTTAAAGGAAAATATATACGATCTAAATTTTCTTTTTATATTGGAATTCCTAATAGTTTATATTCCTTTATTCTTGTAACTTTGTCCTTAAATTTAACAACATATGCCTTCGAAAAACTAAGAGTACTGGGTGTGAAATCCTTTTGCATTTACCGAGGTAATATTCAATCTGAGTTTGCAATTAGTTCGGTAGGCTACTTGATATATTCCGAGATGTATTAAATCTATTCCTAAATTTCCTTACTTCCATATATACGAATTGTCTAAATTTATATTATTTTCGTTCACAGAGGTTTTGATTGGATCTATACAATAAGTAATTATACAGGCTTGAATCTGCTTATATATAATAAAAGGGACTCAGAATTCCTGACTCTGTACACTAAATCTCAATTATTTCTTTATACAAATTGTCATTGTATATAAATTTGTTGGCCCTGCTTTGGTTGTTCAGTGTGGTATGGTATATCCGTTATTTTTTTCATCTAAAATTCTTGAAATATGTACAACTCTTTATAATATTACAAAGTCCTTCTGAACAATCTGTGATAATGCTTGATAATAAGGAAAAGGAATATGTATATAAAAAATGTTCATTATAGTTCCTACCATTTCGTAAATGTTCCTATTATCGTAGTTGCATGTTTGCTGGAAATGATTACTTATAGAATGTAGGACATGTCTGTACATGTGTAAGTATAACTTATAATTTCTGCTATCGACATTGAGTGTGAATTCTTCTTCTATCGTGTTCATGCCGAGTGCCAACCAAGAAAATAGACATACTTATATACATATATATATATATATATAAGAAATACATCCAGGTATATATATATATATACAGTAATAACCTAGTCTATAGAATAAATTATAGAATTGTCCACATGCATTCTTCATGTATCACAAGTAAGGAACAAGAATTTCATTATTCATTCTGTGCTTTAAGTTGACAAATTATTCGGTACTAAGTTTCATGACATTATGTAATTTTTATGCTTCAAAAGAGAAAACATAATTCATCCATGATATTATTCCAATCTAAATGAAAGATACATTCCAATAACCAATTTAGTCATTCTAAAGGAGATAGAGTGCATATCTAGATCGCTTCGCAGGGAGACAAAGGAAACAACCACATTCCTCCCAACCGTAGGACAGGGAAGTCAAATTCACTTGCCCAATCCACCCCCTATCCTGATCATGAATGCATGAGGGATAACTCATAAAACTCCTCCTCAATAATGTCTTTTGGTTTTTGCAGACTCCTCTTGCCTCACACTCAATAAGCAGTGTTCATAATAGAAAGAATAAAAAATAACAATAATCTCTTTCCCACATACTTGGCAGCGTCCTACCTCCTCACATATGCTATTTAACACACTGATACTTTTTCCTAGGTCTTTATTTCCCCCTTGGGAATTTTCACATATTTCTAAATCCCTGATTTCCAGGGTATTCCAATGGCCAAATCTATGATTTTCCACTTGTAATAATCAGCCCAGAGGTAGTTCCAACATGTTCCACACTCATGGAGTCATGGTCAGTTGATTTTAACATGGTTGTTCCATTTGTCCTCCTGCAATCAATATAAAATATTTTGTTTTCATACAAGTGTAAACTCAAGTAGTTAGTTGGCTCAAATTAGGTCTCTTCCCAACAGTCATAATAATTTAATTACAATTATCAAATTCGAAATTCAGAATTTCCATAAATGGCAAAAATTTTCCAAATTCGAATTTACTAAAAACGGAATAATTTCCAATGAATTTAAATTTCAAAAATACTGTATTTTTGGGGATGTCACATCCTTTCCCCCTTCAATAAAAAACTATCCTCAGTGTTCGTTCCTTTCTTGGAACATGATTGTATGAGATTTCTACAAATGTCCCTCCAACTCCCAATTGGCCTCCTCAGGACTAAAGTGCTTCCATTGAACCTTTACCTAAGTGACGACTTTGTTCCTAAGTGTTATTTCTCTCCGGTCCAGAATGTGTAGGGGTTCCACCTGGAACTCGCCTTCAGGTTCCACCTGCACCAAGTTCCAATCAATCATATGAGTAGATTCATGATATTACTTTTTCAACAAAGAGAAATGAAATACATTATGAGTTCTTAAATTAGCTAGAAGTGCAAGTTGGTATGCTACGGGTCCAATTTGAGTTAGTATCTCGAAGGGCCTGCAAAACCTGGGTGCCATCTTGGCACAGTTTCCTAACTTCAACAAACTTTTTCGGGCTTTGACCTTCAAATAAACATGGTCTCCCACTTGGAATTTCAAGTGTCTTCTTTTCTGATCTGCATAGCTCTTTTGTCTCTCTTGTGCTTCTTCTAAATTATGTTGTACTTTCCTTACCATGTTCTCCATTTCTTGGAGCATCTCTGCTCCAACCATGAGTCTGTCAACTAGGTTATACCAACTAATTGGAGTCATACACTTTCTGTCGTACAGTACTTCGAAAGGGCTTAACTTAGTTGATGTTTGGTACCCATTGTTATATGAAAATTCTACTAAGTGTAGATAGTCTTCCCACTTGTTTAGTTTTGTTCATACGTACATGCAGAGCATATCCTCTACGATTTGATTTATCCTTTCAATCTGTCCATCCATTTTTGGGTGATAACTCGTACTAAAATTCAAATTAGTATCTATCCCTGCAAACAATTCCTTCCAAAAGGTGGATGTGAATTTTACATCTCTATCTGAAATTACCATTTGAGGAATACCATGGAGTCTAAAAATTTCTTTCATAAATATTTCAACAATGTTTATAGCTTTAAAAGTAGACTGTATAGGAATAAAGTGTGTAGACTTACTGAGTTTATCGATTACAACCATAATAGAGTCATTATGTTTATGATTTTTTGGAAAACCTGTTATAAAGTCCAACGATATGGTCTCCCATTTCCATTCTGGTACTGGTAATGGCTATAATAGGTTGGTTGGATGCTGGTGTTCGGTCTTAACCTGCTGACAATCTTGGCATCTAGCCAAATATTTTGTTGTTTCTCCCTTCATGCTAGGCCATAAAAATAGTTTTATAAGTGTTGTTATTGTTTTCTGGTATCCTAGATGGCCAAAATACGGTTTCTTATGCACTTCATCCAAGATTNGTCAAGAGTTAATATATGAATCGCCATTAGTGGAGGTGGATGAAGGACGAGAGAAAACCCTATACCCTCATCCAATCCAAACACACCAAGTCACTCATATCACATGGCACATTCTTGGTTGTACTCTTCGCATTCAATAGGTGTGGGGTTCGGGGTTTTAGGGTAACCGTAGTTGTCTGAGGTCATTTTGAACAAACTTTCTCTGAAAGAAAATACCTTACACCTTTCTGATGCTTCTGGACCACTCTCGGCATGAGGAGAATGGTGGCAAGGATCGCATATTAGGATTACTCCTCCTATCAGTAAGCATCTAATTATAAAAATGAAATCCTTAATCAAACTCTCTACAAGGTCACTCCATCTTATTATTATTTATAACTCTTGTTCATGAATTCATGTAGGTAGAATTTTTCATTTTAGTTCTATAATCACTGGTTCAAGTACTGGATTTCTCTCTAGCATACATCATTCTTCGCGATAACTATGGCTCTAGAGTTTATTAGGTTAGGGTTTCGTATGTTCCCATTGATATGCTTAATCCCCAATACGTGAGTCACTCGGGCATGCTTTGAATGTCGTCACTAACCTGGTTGGGCATCTCATAAGAAGGTTATACTCAGGTTCTCGGTTGTCAGATTATTTGACGAAAACATTTGACTGTACACTTATTGTTTGGGGACCATTCATAAAAAGGGTTGGTAGTCGGTCTAAATATTAAGACAAAGATTGTACTATGTGAAACATACTAAGGGCGATTGGGGTTTATGTCATTCTTTCTCCTACTCTTACAAATCTAAATACATTTCAAAAGGGGTAAGAACGACTGGGGTTTTCGACACTATATTATGTCTGTATCTAAGCTAAACTATAGAGTCGAATTTTTTTTTAGTGATAATGGTTATTGGCCCGCAACATCTCATCCTTACATTTTAGTTTGAGTTAAAGGTTGGTTTATACATGTCATATGATCTATAGATATATGTTCAACATTCGAATAAACAACCTTTAAAATTTTCTTCTGGTTATTTACTGATCCGTAAAGCTAATGGTGGGCCTCTTTGATTTCCTTCGTGAGGGTACCCACTAGGGAGATTTCGGTCCCCTCCTCCCTTCTCATCTTGGGAGGCACGCAGTTCATTGTAGTGGTGAAGGATGTCGAACCCCTCCAACTACAGATGAGTATTACTTCGGCTATTTTTCTTAATATTAACTTAAATCTTCCATTTCTGTTGATCAAGACTAAAAATATCTCTTTTTCAATGTATAGGGTTTTGGTCACGCAAAGATATGAAGTGCAATTTCGATCACCCGCACCAAAGGTATTCGGGTTCCGTTCTACGATTCCAAGAAGCTTAGGTGTTCAGGGTAGACGGTCGTAGATATTGTTCATTTTTATGACTCTATAAAAATGTTTCCAAGATCCAATACGAGAGTTGACTATAAAACTAAAGGGTATGAACGAATGTCTTAGTCGGGTTTTCTTTTATTGACCCTTGTCTCGAATTTTTTAAAGGAAAATATATACGATCTAAATTTTCTTTTTATATTGGAATTCCTAATAGTTTATATTCCTTTATTCTTGTAACTTTGTCCTTAAATTTAACAACATATGCCTTCGAAAAACTAAGAGTACTGGGTGTGAAATCCTTTTGCATTTACCGAGGTAATATTCAATCTGAGTTTGCAATTAGTTCGGTAGGCTACTTGATATATTCCGAGATGTATTAAATCTATTCCTAAATTTCCTTACTTCCATATATACGAATTGTCTAAATTTATATTATTTTCGTTCACAGAGGTTTTGATTGGATCTATACAATAAGTAATTATACAGGCTTGAATCTGCTTATATATAATAAAAGGGACTCAGAATTCCTGACTCTGTACACTAAATCTCAATTATTTCTTTATACAAATTGTCATTGTATATAAATTTGTTGGCCCTGCTTTGGTTGTTCAGTGTGGTATGGTATATCCGTTATTTTTTTCATCTAAAATTCTTGAAATATGTACAACTCTTTATAATATTACAAAGTCCTTCTGAACAATCTGTGATAATGCTTGATAATAAGGAAAAGGAATATGTATATAAAAAATGTTCATTATAGTTCCTACCATTTCGTAAATGTTCCTATTATCGTAGTTGCATGTTTGCTGGAAATGATTACTTATAGAATGTAGGACATGTCTGTACATGTGTAAGTATAACTTATAATTTCTGCTATCGACATTGAGTGTGAATTCTTCTTCTATCGTGTTCATGCCGAGTGCCAACCAAGAAAATAGACATACTTATATACATATATATATATATATATAAGAAATACATCCAGGTATATATATATATATACAGTAATAACCTAGTCTATAGAATAAATTATAGAATTGTCCACATGCATTCTTCATGTATCACAAGTAAGGAACAAGAATTTCATTATTCATTCTGTGCTTTAAGTTGACAAATTATTCGGTACTAAGTTTCATGACATTATGTAATTTTTATGCTTCAAAAGAGAAAACATAATTCATCCATGATATTATTCCAATCTAAATGAAAGATACATTCCAATAACCAATTTAGTCATTCTAAAGGAGATAGAGTGCATATCTAGATCGCTTCGCAGGGAGACAAAGGAAACAACCACATTCCTCCCAACCGTAGGACAGGGAAGTCAAATTCACTTGCCCAATCCACCCCCTATCCTGATCATGAATGCATGAGGGATAACTCATAAAACTCCTCCTCAATAATGTCTTTTGGTTTTTGCAGACTCCTCTTGCCTCACACTCAATAAGCAGTGTTCATAATAGAAAGAATAAAAAATAACAATAATCTCTTTCCCACATACTTGGCAGCGTCCTACCTCCTCACATATGCTATTTAACACACTGATACTTTTTCCTAGGTCTTTATTTCCCCCTTGGGAATTTTCACATATTTCTAAATCCCTGATTTCCAGGGTATTCCAATGGCCAAATCTATGATTTTCCACTTGTAATAATCAGCCCAGAGGTAGTTCCAACATGTTCCACACTCATGGAGTCATGGTCAGTTGATTTTAACATGGTTGTTCCATTTGTCCTCCTGCAATCAATATAAAATATTTTGTTTTCATACAAGTGTAAACTCAAGTAGTTAGTTGGCTCAAATTAGGTCTCTTCCCAACAGTCATAATAATTTAATTACAATTATCAAATTCAAAATTCAGAATTTCCATAAATGGCAAAAATTTTCCAAATTCGAATTTACTAAAAACGAAATAATTTCCAACGAATTTAAATTTCAAAAATACTGTATTTTTGGGGATGTCACATCCTTTCCCCCTTCAATAAAAAACTATCCTCGGTGTTCGTTCCTTTCTTGGAACATGATTGTATGAGATTTCTACAAATGTCCCTCCAACTCCCAATTGGCCTCCTCGGGACTAAAGTGCTTCCATTGAACCTTTACCTAAGTGATGACTTTGTTCCTAAGTGTTATTTCTCTCCAGTCCAGAATGTGTAGGGGTTCCACCTGGAACTCGCCTTCAAGTTCCACCTGCACCAAGTTCCAATCAATCATATGAGTAGATTCATGATATTACTTTTTCAACAAAGAGACATGAAATACATTATGAGTTCTTAAATTAGCTAGAAGTGCAAGTTGGTATGCTACGGGTCCAATTTGAGTTAGTATCTCGAAGGGCCTGCAAAACCTGGGTGCCATCTTGGCACAGTTTCCTAACTTCAACAAACTTTTTCGGGCTTTGACCTTCAAATAAACATGGTCTCCCACTTGGAATTTCAAGTGTCTTCTTTTCTGATCTGCATAGCTCTTTTGTCTCTCTTGTGCTTCTTCTAAATTATGTTGTACTTTCCTTACCATGTTCTCCATTTCTTGGAGCATCTCTGCTCCAACCATGAGTCTGTCAACTAGGTTATACCAACTAATTGGAGTCATACACTTTCTGTCGTACAGTACTTCGAAAGGGCTTAACTTAGTTGATGTTTGGTACCCATTGTTATATGAAAATTCTACTAAGTGTAGATAGTCTTCCCACTTGTTTAGTTTTGTTCATACGTACATGCAGAGCATATCCTCTACGATTTGATTTATCCTTTCAATCTGTCCATCCATTTTTGGGTGATAACTCGTACTAAAATTCAAATTAGTATCTATCCCTGCAAACAATTCCTTCCAAAAGGTGGATGTGAATTTTACATCTCTATCTGAAATTACCATTTGAGGAATACCATGGAGTCTAAAAATTTCTTTCATAAATATTTCAACAATGTTTATAGCTTTAAAAGTAGACTGTATAGGAATAAAGTGTGTAGACTTACTGAGTTTATCGATTACAACCATAATAGAGTCATTATGTTTATGATTTTTTGGAAAACCTGTTATAAAGTCCAACGATATGGTCTCCCATTTCCATTCTGGTACTGGTAATGGCTATAATAGGTTGGTTGGATGCTGGTGTTCGGTCTTAACCTGCTGACAATCTTGGCATCTAGCCAAATATTTTGTTGTTTCTCCCTTCATGCTAGGCCATAAAAATAGTTTTATAAGTGTTGTTATTGTTTTCTGGTATCCTAGATGGCCAAAATACGGTTTCTTATGCACTTCATCCAAGATTNTAAGCATCTAATTATAAAAATGAAATCCTTAATCAAACGCTCTACAAGGTCGCTCCATCTTATTATTATTTATAACTCTTGTTCATGAATTCACGTAGGTAGAATTTTTCATTTTAGTTCTATAATCACTGGTTCAAGTGCTGGATTTCTCTCTAGCATACATCATGCTTCGCTATAACTATGGCTCTGGAGTTTATTAGGTTAGGGTTTTGTATGTTCCCATTGATATGTTTAATCCCCAATATGTGAGTCACTCGGGCATGCTTTGAATGTCGTCACTAACCTGGTTTGGCATCTCATAAGAAGGTTATACTCGAGTTCTCGGTTGTCAGATTAATTGACGAAAACATTTGACTGTACACTTATTGTTTGGGGACCATTCATAAAAGGGGTTGGTAGTCGGTCTAAATATTAAGACAAAGATTGTACTATGTGAAACATACTAAGGGATATTGGGGTTTATGTCATTCTTTCTCCTCCTCTTACAAATCTAAATACATCTCAAAAGGGGTAAGCACGACTGGGGTTTTCGACACTGTATTATGTCTGTATCTAAGATAAATTATAGAGTCGAAACAGATTTTAGTGATAATGGTTATTGGCCTGCAACATCTCATCCTTACATTTTAGTTTGAGTTAAAGGTTGGTTTATACTTATCGTATGACCTATAGATATATGTTCATCATTCGAATAAACAACCTTTAAAATTTTCTTCTAGTTATTTACTGGTTCGTAAAGCTAATGGTGGGCCTCTTTGATTTCCTTTGTGAGGGTACCCACTAGGGAGATTTCGGTCCCCTCCTCCCTTCTCAGCCTGGGAGGCACGTAGTTCATTGTAGTGGTGAAGGATGTCGAACCCCTCCAACTACAGATGAGTATTACTTCGGCTATTTTTCTTAATATTAACTTAATTATTTCATTTATGTTGATCAAGACTAAAAATATGTCTTTTTCAATGTATAGGGTTTTGGTCATGCAAAGATATGAAGTGCAATTTCGATCACATGCACCAAAGGTATTCGGGTTCCGTTCTATGATTCCAAGAACCTTAGGTGTTCAGGGTAGACGTTCGTAGAGATTGTTCATTTTTATGACTCTATAAAAATGTTTCCAAGATCCAATATGAGAGTTGACTATAAAACTAAAGGGTTTGACCGAATGTCTTAGTCAGGTTTTCTTTTACTGACCCTTGTCTCGAATTTTGGAAAGGAAAATATATACGATCTAAATTTTCTTGTTATATTGGAATTCCTAATAGTTTATATTCCTTTATTCCTGTAACTTTATCCTTAAATTTAACAACATATGCCTTCGGAAAACTAAGATTACTCGGTGTGAAATCCTTTCGCATTTACCGAGGTAATATTCAATCTGAGTTTGCAATTAGTTCGGTAGGCTAATTGATATATTCCGAGATGTATTCAATCTATTCCTAAATTTCCTTACTTCTGTATATACGAATTGTCTAAATTTATATTATTTTCATTCACAGAGGGTTTGATTGGATCTAAACAATAAGTAATTATACAAGCTTGAATCTGCTTATATATAACAAAAGGGATTCAGAATTCCTGACTCTGTACACTAAATCTCGATTATTTCTTTATACAAATTGTCATCATATATAAATTTGTTGGGCCTGCTTTGGTTGTTCGGTGTGGTATGGTATATCCGTTAGGTTTTTCATCTAAAATTCTTGAAATATGTACAACTCTTTATAATATTACAAAGTCCTTCTGAACAATCTGCGATAATGCTTGATAATAAGGAAAAGGAATATGTATATAAAAAATGTTCCTTATAGTTCCTACCATTTCGTAAATGTTCCTATTATCGTAGTTGCATGTTTACTGGAAATGATTACTTACAGAATGTAGGACAGGTTTGTACATGTGTAAGTATAACTTATAATTTTTTCTATCGACATTGAGTGTGAATTCTTCTTCTATCGTGTTCATGCCGAGTGCCAACCAAGAAAATAAACATACTTATATACATATATATATCTATAATAAATACATCCAGATATATATATATATATATATATATAGTAATAACCTAGTCTATAGAATAAATTATAGAATTGTCCACATGCATTATTCGTGTATCACAAGTAAGGAACAAGAACTTCATTATTCATTCTGTGCTTTAAGTCGACAAAATTATTCGGTACTAAGTTTGATGATATTATGTAATTTTTATGCTTCAAAAGAGCAAACATAATTCATCCATGATATTATTCCAATCTAAATGACAGATACATTCCAATAACCAATTTAGTCATTCTAAAGGAGATAGAGTGCATATCTAGATCGCTTCGCAGGGAGACAAATGAAACAACCATGTTCCTCCCAACCGTAGGACAGGGCAGTCACATTCACTTTCCCAATCCACCCCCTAGCCTGATCATGAATCCATGAGGGATAACTCAGAAAACTCCTCCTCAACAATGTCTTTCGGTTTTAGCAGAATCCTCTTGCCTCACACTCAATAAGTAGTGTTCATAATAGCAAGAATAAAAACTAACAATAGTCTCTTTCCCAAATACTTGGCAGCATCCTACCTCCTCACATATGCTATTTAACACATTGATCCTTTTTCCTAGGTCTTTCTTTCCCCCTTGGGAATTTTCACAACTTTCTAAATCCCTGATTTCCAGGGGATGCCAATGGCTAAATCTATGATTTTCCAGTTGTAATAATCATCCCAGAGGTAGTTCCAACATGTTCCACACTCATGGAGTCATGGTCAGTTGATTTTAACATGGTTGTTCCATTTGTCCTCCTGCAATCAATCTAAAATATTTTTTTTTCATACAAGTGTAAACTCAAGTAGTTAGTTGGCTCAAATTAGGTCTCTTCTCAACAGTCATAATAATTTAATTACAATTATCAAATTCGAAATTTGAAATTTCCATAAATGGCAAGAATTTTCCAAATTCGAATTTACTAAAAACAGAATAATTTCCAACAAATTTAAATTTCAAAAATACTGTATTTTTGGGGATGTCACAGCCTTTCCCCCTTCAATAAAACACTATCCTTGGTGTTCATTCCTTTCTTGGAACATGATTGTATGAGATTTCTACAAATCTCCCTCCAACTCCGAATTGGCCTCCTCAGCACTAAAGTGCTTCCATTGCACCTTTACCTAAGTGAAGACCTTGTTCCTAAGTGTTATTTCTCTCCGGTCCAGAATGAGCAGGGGTTCCACCTGGAACTCACCTTCGAGTTCCACCTACACCAAGTTCCAATCAATCATATGAGTAGATTCATGATATTACTTTTTCAACAAAGAGACATGAAATACATTATGAGTTCTTAAATTAGCTAGAAGTGCAAGTTGGTATGCTACGGGTCCAATTTGAGTTAGTATCTTGAAGGGCCTGCAAAACCTGGGTGCCATCTTGGCACAGTTTCCTAACTTCAACAAACTTTTTCAGGCTTTGACTTTCAAATAAACATGGTCTCCCACTTGGAATTTCAAGTGTCTTCTTTTCTCATCTGCATAGCTCTTTTGTCTCTCTTGTGCTTCTTTTAAGTTTTGTTGTACTTTCCTTACCATGTTCTCCATTTCTTGGAGCATCTCTACTCCAACCATGATTCTTTCAACAGGGTTATACTAACTAATTGGAGTCCTACACTTTCTGTCATACAGTACTTCGAAAGGGCTTAACTTAGTTGATGTTTGGTACCCATTGTTATATGCAAATTCTACTAAGTGTAGATAGTCTTCCCACTTGTTTAGTTTTGTTCTTACGTACATGCAAAGCATATCCTCTACGATTTGACTTAACCTTTCGATTTGTCCATCCATTTTTGGGTGATAACTCGTACTGAAATTCAGATTAGTATCTATCCCTGTAAACAATTCCTTCCAAAAGGTGGATGTGAATTTTACATCTCTATATGAAATTACCATTTTAGGAATACCATGTAGTCTAAAAATTTCTTTCATAAATATTTCAACAATGTTTATAGCTTTAAAAGTAGACTGCATAGGAGTAAAGTGTGTAGACTTACTAAATTTATCGATTACAACCATAATAGAGTCATTATGTTTATGATTTTTTGGAAAACCTGTTATAAAGTCCAACGATATGGTCTCCCATTTCCATTATGGTACTGGTAATGGCTATAATAGGCTGGCTGGATGCTGGTGTTCGGCCTTAACCTGCTGACAATCTTGGCATCTAGCCAAATATTTTGTTGTTTCGCCCTTCATGCTAGGCCATAAAAATAGTTTTATAAGTGTTGTTATTGTTTTCTGGTATCCTGGATGGCCAAAATACAGTTTCTTATGCACTTCATCCAAGATTATTAACTTTAACTCTGCTAAATCTGGTATGTAAAGTCGGTTCTTAAATCGTAATAGTCCCTTCTTGTCGATACTTAGATCTGGTTTCTATGAGTTTGCAGTACTGTTTTGTAATTCTACCATTATCTTAGTGTAATTTTTGTCGTTAAGACCTGCCATCTTTATTCATTGTTCCAGATCACTTTCTTCCCTGCTAATATTTATTTCAAATAACCCATGGATTCTTCTGCTTAAAGCGTTTGCTACTTTATTTTCCTTACCCTTGATATGTCTGACTTCGAAGTCGAATTCTCTTAGGAAGGCTAGCCATATTGCTTGCCTTGAATTAAGGTCTGATTGGCTAAATAGATACTTCACGACACTATTTTCCATTAATAGTAGAAATTTTCTGCCCATTATGTAGTGAAACCACATTTTTAAGGTGTGTATTATCATTGCCAATTCTAAGTCATGAGTGACATAATTTTGCTCATATTCCTTTAATTTGTGGGACTCATAACAAATCACGTGTCCTTCCTAATTTAGAACACTACCTAGTCCTTCTTTACTCGCATTGACACAGATGGTAAAGTCTTTGTCTAGGTCTACTACCTTCAAGATGGGTGTTGTTGTCAATAATTCTTTNTAAGCATCTAATTATAAAAATGAAATCCTTAATCAAACGCTCTACAAGGTCGCTCCATCTTATTATTATTTATAACTCTTGTTCATGAATTCACGTAGGTAGAATTTTTCATTTTAGTTCTATAATCACTGGTTCAAGTGCTGGATTTCTCTCTAGCATACATCATGCTTCGCTATAACTATGGCTCTGGAGTTTATTAGGTTAGGGTTTTGTATGTTCCCATTGATATGTTTAATCCCCAATATGTGAGTCACTCGGGCATGCTTTGAATGTCGTCACTAACCTGGTTTGGCATCTCATAAGAAGGTTATACTCGAGTTCTCGGTTGTCAGATTAATTGACGAAAACATTTGACTGTACACTTATTGTTTGGGGACCATTCATAAAAGGGGTTGGTAGTCGGTCTAAATATTAAGACAAAGATTGTACTATGTGAAACATACTAAGGGATATTGGGGTTTATGTCATTCTTTCTCCTCCTCTTACAAATCTAAATACATCTCAAAAGGGGTAAGCACGACTGGGGTTTTCGACACTGTATTATGTCTGTATCTAAGATAAATTATAGAGTCGAAACAGATTTTAGTGATAATGGTTATTGGCCTGCAACATCTCATCCTTACATTTTAGTTTGAGTTAAAGGTTGGTTTATACTTATCGTATGACCTATAGATATATGTTCATCATTCGAATAAACAACCTTTAAAATTTTCTTCTAGTTATTTACTGGTTCGTAAAGCTAATGGTGGGCCTCTTTGATTTCCTTTGTGAGGGTACCCACTAGGGAGATTTCGGTCCCCTCCTCCCTTCTCAGCCTGGGAGGCACGTAGTTCATTGTAGTGGTGAAGGATGTCGAACCCCTCCAACTACAGATGAGTATTACTTCGGCTATTTTTCTTAATATTAACTTAATTATTTCATTTATGTTGATCAAGACTAAAAATATGTCTTTTTCAATGTATAGGGTTTTGGTCATGCAAAGATATGAAGTGCAATTTCGATCACATGCACCAAAGGTATTCGGGTTCCGTTCTATGATTCCAAGAACCTTAGGTGTTCAGGGTAGACGTTCGTAGAGATTGTTCATTTTTATGACTCTATAAAAATGTTTCCAAGATCCAATATGAGAGTTGACTATAAAACTAAAGGGTTTGACCGAATGTCTTAGTCAGGTTTTCTTTTACTGACCCTTGTCTCGAATTTTGGAAAGGAAAATATATACGATCTAAATTTTCTTGTTATATTGGAATTCCTAATAGTTTATATTCCTTTATTCCTGTAACTTTATCCTTAAATTTAACAACATATGCCTTCGGAAAACTAAGATTACTCGGTGTGAAATCCTTTCGCATTTACCGAGGTAATATTCAATCTGAGTTTGCAATTAGTTCGGTAGGCTAATTGATATATTCCGAGATGTATTCAATCTATTCCTAAATTTCCTTACTTCTGTATATACGAATTGTCTAAATTTATATTATTTTCATTCACAGAGGGTTTGATTGGATCTAAACAATAAGTAATTATACAAGCTTGAATCTGCTTATATATAACAAAAGGGATTCAGAATTCCTGACTCTGTACACTAAATCTCGATTATTTCTTTATACAAATTGTCATCATATATAAATTTGTTGGGCCTGCTTTGGTTGTTCGGTGTGGTATGGTATATCCGTTAGGTTTTTCATCTAAAATTCTTGAAATATGTACAACTCTTTATAATATTACAAAGTCCTTCTGAACAATCTGCGATAATGCTTGATAATAAGGAAAAGGAATATGTATATAAAAAATGTTCCTTATAGTTCCTACCATTTCGTAAATGTTCCTATTATCGTAGTTGCATGTTTACTGGAAATGATTACTTACAGAATGTAGGACAGGTTTGTACATGTGTAAGTATAACTTATAATTTTTTCTATCGACATTGAGTGTGAATTCTTCTTCTATCGTGTTCATGCCGAGTGCCAACCAAGAAAATAAACATACTTATATACATATATATATCTATAATAAATACATCCAGATATATATATATATATATATATATAGTAATAACCTAGTCTATAGAATAAATTATAGAATTGTCCACATGCATTATTCGTGTATCACAAGTAAGGAACAAGAACTTCATTATTCATTCTGTGCTTTAAGTCGACAAAATTATTCGGTACTAAGTTTGATGATATTATGTAATTTTTATGCTTCAAAAGAGCAAACATAATTCATCCATGATATTATTCCAATCTAAATGACAGATACATTCCAATAACCAATTTAGTCATTCTAAAGGAGATAGAGTGCATATCTAGATCGCTTCGCAGGGAGACAAATGAAACAACCATGTTCCTCCCAACCGTAGGACAGGGCAGTCACATTCACTTTCCCAATCCACCCCCTAGCCTGATCATGAATCCATGAGGGATAACTCAGAAAACTCCTCCTCAACAATGTCTTTCGGTTTTAGCAGAATCCTCTTGCCTCACACTCAATAAGTAGTGTTCATAATAGCAAGAATAAAAACTAACAATAGTCTCTTTCCCAAATACTTGGCAGCATCCTACCTCCTCACATATGCTATTTAACACATTGATCCTTTTTCCTAGGTCTTTCTTTCCCCCTTGGGAATTTTCACAACTTTCTAAATCCCTGATTTCCAGGGGATGCCAATGGCTAAATCTATGATTTTCCAGTTGTAATAATCATCCCAGAGGTAGTTCCAACATGTTCCACACTCATGGAGTCATGGTCAGTTGATTTTAACATGGTTGTTCCATTTGTCCTCCTGCAATCAATCTAAAATATTTTTTTTTCATACAAGTGTAAACTCAAGTAGTTAGTTGGCTCAAATTAGGTCTCTTCTCAACAGTCATAATAATTTAATTACAATTATCAAATTCGAAATTTGAAATTTCCATAAATGGCAAGAATTTTCCAAATTCGAATTTACTAAAAACAGAATAATTTCCAACAAATTTAAATTTCAAAAATACTGTATTTTTGGGGATGTCACAGCCTTTCCCCCTTCAATAAAACACTATCCTTGGTGTTCATTCCTTTCTTGGAACATGATTGTATGAGATTTCTACAAATCTCCCTCCAACTCCGAATTGGCCTCCTCAGCACTAAAGTGCTTCCATTGCACCTTTACCTAAGTGAAGACCTTGTTCCTAAGTGTTATTTCTCTCCGGTCCAGAATGAGCAGGGGTTCCACCTGGAACTCACCTTCGAGTTCCACCTACACCAAGTTCCAATCAATCATATGAGTAGATTCATGATATTACTTTTTCAACAAAGAGACATGAAATACATTATGAGTTCTTAAATTAGCTAGAAGTGCAAGTTGGTATGCTACGGGTCCAATTTGAGTTAGTATCTTGAAGGGCCTGCAAAACCTGGGTGCCATCTTGGCACAGTTTCCTAACTTCAACAAAATTTTTCAGGCTTTGACTTTCAAATAAACACGGTCTCCCACTTGGAATTTCAAGTGTCTTCTTTTCTGATCTGCATATCTCTTTTGTCTCTCTTGTGCTTCTTTTAAGTTTTGTTGTACTTTCCTTACCATGTTATCCATTTCTTGGAGCATCTCTGCTCCAACCATGATTCTTTCAACAAGGTTATACCAACTAATTGGAGTCGTACACTTTCTGTCGTACAGTACTTCGAAAGGGCTTAACTTAGTTGATGTTTGGTACCCATTGTTATATGCAAATTATACTAAGTGTAGATAGTCTTCCCACTTGTTTAGTTTTGTTCTTATGTACATGAAGAGAATATCCTCTACGATTTGACTTAACCTTTCGATTTGTCCATCCATTTTTGGGTGATAACTCGTACTGAAATTTAGATTAGTATCTATCCCTGTAAACAATTCCTTCCAAAAGGTGGATGTGAATTTTACATCTCGATATGAAATTACCATTTTAGGAATACCATGCAGTCTAAAAATTTCTTTCATAAATACTTCAATAATGTTTATAGCTTTAAAAGTAGACTATATAGGAGTAAAGTGTGTAGACTTACTAAATTTATCGATTACAACCATAATAGAGTCATTATGTTTATGATTTTTTGGAAAACCTGTTATAAAGTCCAACGATATGGTCTCCCATTTCCATTATGGTACTGGTAATGGCTATAATAGGCTGGCTGGATGCTGGTGTTCGGCCTTAACCTGCTGACAATCTTGGCATCTAGCCAAATATTTTGTTGTTTCGCCCTTCATGCTAGGCCATAAAAATAGTTTTATAAGTGTTGTTATTGTTTTCTGGTATCCTGGATGGCCAAAATACAGTTTCTTATGCACTTCATCCAAGATTATTAACTTTAACTCTGCTAAATCTGGTATGTAAAGTCGGTTCTTAAATCGTAATAGTCCCTTCTTGTCGATACTTAGATCTGGTTTCTATGAGTTTGCAGTACTGTTTTGTAATTCTACCATTATCTTAGTGTAATTTTTGTCGTTAAGACCTGCCATCTTTATTCATTGTTCCAGATCACTTTCTTCCCTGCTAATATTTATTTCAAATAACCCATGGATTCTTCTGCTTAAAGCGTTTGCTACTTTATTTTCCTTACCCTTGATATGTCTGACTTCGAAGTCGAATTCTCTTAGGAAGGCTAGCCATATTGCTTGCCTTGAATTAAGGTCTGATTGGCTAAATAGATACTTCACGACACTATTTTCCATTAATAGTAGAAATTTTCTGCCCATTATGTAGTGAAACCACATTTTTAAGGTGTGTATTATCATTGCCAATTCTAAGTCATGAGTGACATAATTTTGCTCATATTCCTTTAATTTGTGGGACTCATAACAAATCACGTGTCCTTCCTAATTTAGAACACTACCTAGTCCTTCTTTACTCGCATTGACACAGATGGTAAAGTCTTTGTCTAGGTCTACTACCTTCAAGATGGGTGTTGTTGTCAATAATTCTTT
>JZKD02S1961565.1:7951-45110 GCA_000966675.3 Picea glauca
GATTGTCACCCTCCTTTCCATCAATCCTAGATTCATATGAATCAAGACAAACTATGGGATTTCAATAATAGCATAGTAGTATCATTCTTATCATATGAAGCTCACAAACAACCAAAAGTATTTCAGAATTATTGTAAATATTGTGCATGAATGTGAAATGAAGTTGCATGTATATCTTAGATTGATAAAATATACATTAAGAAAATAACATTTCAACGCATCTATTTGTTGGCCCAAAAATATACTTTGGGATCAATGTGATATTTCACATTGCTTATCTTCCAAGACAATAGGAGTGTTTCTTCAAGCAACCTTTCAAACATTAGTTAGAGTCAAAGAAGGTAGTAGGAATCATCATCATCATCATGACTCTTGTCCCATTAAATGGTATAAGAGGGATAGCATGCATGGTTATCTCAGGCTCATAGTGACTTATTAGACACTAGAAGAGTATCAATCATTAGTATCAGTTCACTTGGTTTCAGTCAAAGATGGTTATAGTGTGTTGGATTTGATATGGACCATGCCTCACTCACTGAGTTTTTGTTAGTAGGACTAGTATATTTTTAGATTGACAAGATTCCCTAGACTAATATTACCCTCAAGGAATGTTCATGGCAACCATCAAGACAACAATACCCAACATGATCTTATCGACATGCAATTGGATCCAAATTTGCCTTGTTTGGATCATTATGAGCTCCCAATATTTCATCCTTTGGGGAAGCCATCCCTAATTTATTTTTTTATTTTTGAATTCCTCTCATATTATAAAAGTACATTTATAGGTTGATCATGTTAGATTTCATCAAATGTAAGCATATTTTGCAAAAACTTCAACATTGACCTCTTTCATTGGTCACTTGGTAGGATCCATGTGAGCTAGGTATTTCATAGAATATAAAAGGAATTGTGTTCACTTTTCATAAAATTAAGTGGTTGTACCCTATATCGCTTAGAATAATATTTCCAAAAAATCCTCATTTTCTGGTTGAGGTGGTTTGCTCAAATGGTTGGGAGGTAGGTCTATCACTCTCTCCACCCAGGTTCAAATCCTTGATGATATTCCCCAAGAGTTGGAACCCCTCATGGGTGTGTCTCTGAACATCTTGGCCCTTTCTAAATCATAAGTTACCTACTAGGCGTGAGCTTGCAGACTATTAGCGCTAGCCTAGGGGTTATAGTGGAAACTAGTTGGATTTAAACTTGGCTCAGCCTCAGCCAAGTAATCTTAGTCAGTTACCAATTCCTTATATTTAAAAAACAAAACAAAAAAATCCTTGTTTTCCCAATTATGATTCCATATGCCTAGTCTACGAATGACACAAGGTGTGCATCTCTCAAGGGGGTAAATTTCACAGTTATGAATTCCTAATCAGATTCTATTATGAATCATACCTAGAAAAAACAATAGGCCTATTGATTATGTAGGATGTTTGAGACATTTATAATGGTATATCATATGCCTATTTTAAACCCCTAGTTGTTGAGAACAAATTTTCACAAGTTAGGGACTATTTTTGGGGTAGCAGTTTGGTGGTAGAGTTTCATGGTTTAGAAAATGTTGCTTTTACACACTAGAAAAGAAAAGTAGAGTTTTCACATTGTATCTTACATCAATACCATTCCAACAACATATTATTTTCCACATTTTGATACCATATGAATTAGAGATTTCTCAAGTCTTAACACTCATTTTGAGGATGTGGTATGGGTAGCTTGCATGGAAGAGTTTTTGGGTAGTTAAATTAATAGTTGGCAACCTCAAATGAGATTTTTGATTGGACATAATATCAAAGTACTCATTGAAACCTTTCTAATGATACATGATATTCCTCATTTTGACACCATATGAATGAATGGTAACCTTTGTAAATTCAATTCCATTATGGTCCCCACTAGAAAACCAACCTTAGCATCAGATCTCCCTAGCTGAAATTGAGGGACTTTCTAGTGTCAAATTTGATTTTTTTTGCATAGTAGAGAAGGGATAGTCAATACCTTTTTAATGGTGAGTTCCATGTCTCTTTCCACCTCCATATAATCCCCATTCAGCATCGAGCTTCTTTGTTCAGTTTTCATGAAAAGAATAAAAAACTTTTAATGCATTACACACATTTCAAGGAAAAATAGGAAAACAATTTAAAAAATTAGAAAGAGAGAGAGAGAGAAAGAGAGAGAGAATATGTGAGTAGGCCATGCATTGTCTCATGCAAAAAACAATAAAAATAGGAAAAAATAGGAAAATTAGGAAAAAACAAAAACAAACTCCTTTTAAGCCACATTATCTTATTTACTTGCTAGAGAATGAAGCCTTGAGTGACTAGTTGAAGGCATGCACAGAAATGATAGTTCCAGCAAATTCCCTTGAGTAGGTACCACAATCCTTTATTATTGATTTGGTTTCCTTTGACTGTTTTTTAAGGCCTCCATGTATGGTTTTGGTGTGTATTGGATTGAATTCATTGAGGTGTTTGAACATTGGTTCATTAGGTTATTAAGTTTTATAATGATTATGGAGGAAGGGCAGTTTGAACCCATGACCACCTCCTCCTTTATTTTTCTCCCAAGGTCATACACTTACAAATCTTGTGCAAGCCTCCCTATTTGTTTACCCTTAATCCCCAAACCATAGTCCAAGCCCCACCTTCACCACACAAATCTACATGTATTTCTCTTTTCCACATACTCTACCCATGAATCCATCAATTATACACTCTAAAATCCAAGCCACTCTCTCTCCTTTGGCATCTTTACATAGGCATCCAAACTCCAACATCAAATGACCTCCATGTGTCTGCAACTCTACATACTCGACCCTATGCATTAGCTCCCATGGTGCTTCAACACCATACACCTCCACACCATTCAAACCATCACCCAACCCTATTTTGGGAACTCCTCCACCTCTTGATTGTTGATTTTTCAATAAGCAAGGTTAAGCATGAAGTTCATTCCATTTTTATCATTTAACCATAACCATTAATGTTGTAGCAATCAAGATCACAAGAAGATCACAAGAAGAAGCACCATGCACAAGAACACAAGAAGTATCCTGGGAAACCCTTCTCAAAAAGGGAAGAAAACCCAACCAAATCCTTTGCTATATTCTTCAAGAGAAAGACCTTCACCACGAAGAAAACCTAGTACACAAGAGGGTAATCAAACCCTAGAAGACTAGCACCCAAGAGAGGTGTGCACTTTTCCCAGGAAGGTGTACTTGCTGAAATTTCCAAACTCATATGAAAGATATGATTTCTCAATGGGGAATTTACCTTTACTTATACTAGACTTAGCCTATCAATATAAGTGTCTATTGTCACTACAGGGTTGACCTCACTAGCTTATAATATAATTAATATTAACCAGATTAATTATCTTTTACATTAATTACCAGTCACATTAAGGTGGGGCCTACCTGTACCCTTTACATTGTAATTAGGGTTATAGGAAGCTCTGACTCTTGAAAAATATAGCAATGGATATGATACACCCACTAGTGATCATCCACTAGGGGCATAGCCATAGGGATGTCCATATCTATGGCTCACTGCATTACACAGAAGAACCACTTCTTCACTAGTGCTCAACGACTAGGATCACGTTCACCTGTGCTTGTCCACAGGCACGTCCACTCAACAGATCTTATTTCCCACTACATTACACAGGAGATTCATCTGGAGTTTCTTGTCAACTCTTCTACTCAAAGGAGGCTAATACATCATCTTCATTTTTTTTCTCATGACTATGCACCCAACACTTTGGGATTTCACACGTTCACCTTGTGCTCATCCACAGGCATGTCCAACTCTGCAGATCACCTTTCTCATTGTGTTACATAGGAGAATCATCAGGATTTCTTCTCAAATCTATGTATGGAGGAGGTCATCTCTACATTCCAGCTCTGTCTTAGATAGTAAGCACACACCCTTCTCAGGGGCTTTCTCTCAGGTTTGTAAGCTAGAGAAAGTCTCACATAGCTGCAATGATCCACATCTCACAGGTTTGTAAGATGGAGAATGTCTCACATAGCTACAATCATCAACACTTCCTCTCATCTATGGAGGAATTCTTCATCATGCCAAGTCTCACACGGATGTACTTTGAACTTTGTATTGGCTGGAGTTATCAACACTCCCTCTCAACTAGGGAGGCATTCTTCACCAAGTTAGTTTAGTGAAGATGTCTACAATATTCTCATGTGTAGGAAGGTACTACATGTGTATGATTTTCCTCTGCATCATATCTCTGATATAAGGATATTTCATCTCATCGTGTTTCAATCCATCAGGAAACACTAGGTTCTTAAGGAGATTTACACATGGCTCTCGGTTATCATCATAGGATCCATCTCATGGTCAAGTAAATTTGTCAGAAGCATGTGAAGCCATATTGCTTTGCACACTCGATGCTACATAATTTTCCTTTGTGGTGCTCAAGGTCACATAGTTTTGTTTCATGATGCATCAGGAAACCACGGAAAACTTCATGATAGAACAACAATCGTATGTGCTCTTCCGGTCCACTGTACTTTCTACTCAATTTGAATCAGCATATCCTGCAAACTCAAGTTCACACTGGAGGCATATCTTAGGCCATATCCAACTGTACCTCGTATATATCTCAATACATGTTTTGTTGTTGTCTAGTGAGTTTATCTCAGTTGACTCATGAAATGACTAAGCACATTCACTGCATGGCATGAATCAAGTCTGGTGTTAAACAAATACATCAACAATCCAATCAGATGTGGATCAGTCTCGTCTGAATCATCATCAATATTTTTCTTTAAATCCATCACAGTGGATTTTGCATTCTGTCATATTGAACTTCTTTAATATTTTCATTGTATATTTTCCTTGACTCGGGAAAATCTCATCAGTTCTATGTCATACTTATTGTCCCAAGAAGTAGTGCATCATACTTAGATTCTTCATCTCGAATTCAGAATTCAAGGATTACTTGTATCCAACAACAAAGATTTATGAATAAGTCATCAAAATCAGGCTCTCGTCATCAACACTCTAATAATATAGGTTTGGATTAGAAATATTCTTGTTGAAATCCAAACTCATCAAGAATCTATTTATTTGATATAGTTTCCAACTCATGGATTTTAGTATAGATGGAAGTGTATCGGGTTTACTCGATCAAGTGTCTCATCATAGACAACTCCCTATGTTTGTGAGAAACCTCTATCTATAGATATGATTTTGTATTTCTTGACACTTACGTCAGTTGCATGCTTGATATTATAGATCCACTTGGAAGTTACCACAGACTTCTCTTCAAGTCCCTGAATAATATCTTATACATCATTCTTTAAGATATATTGTTATTCTTTTGTTATGGCATCTTGTCATACCTATTCTCTTGTTGCTTCTCTAATACAAGGAGGCTCAACATCAATGAAGTGGCTCATGACTGAAGGATATGGCGCAAACCCCCTTCCCTCCAAAGGGTTGCTCGACCTCCCGATCTAGGATCGTTTAAGTCACCGAACTGAATGGTTCATCGTGATCCTGATGGAACCGATTTAACATGACATGTGCCCATTATTTTCTCGACGCAGATATGTAGCATTCACAGACCCTCTCCTTAGTGCTTTTCAACTCTTAATGCCAACACCGCTAGCTCCCCATGCTAGGATTCCTCCTTGTTGTGACCACGGGTTGTGACTGTGGGCCAGTTCCCTTCGCGACCATGTACTTCGAAACTTTTGCAAGTTGCTTTCTCCCTTTTTCCCGATTTCTGAATCAGCGAATCCTTCGGGACCAGATCTACAATCCTCATTTCTCTTTGCGATCAATGACTATGATCAACTTCATGAGTTCAGACTTTGCGAGTCATTTCTTCTCTCGACTCTCCTCTTCCTAACTTGCATATCAGCGAAGTGTTGATCTCTCGCCACGCGTCCTATCCCAATGGACGACTAGGATTACTTCGACTTTCCCAGCTCTTTGGGTATTCTCCCCTCGACTTTTCTATGAAGGATTCTTCCTCCAAAGTGCATGAATCTCTACCACATACCCCTCCAGATCCAATGGTCTAGATTGAAATCACTCTTCGCGACTTCGCGAATATCTCCATTTTCTCTCGGAAAACCTTCCAAAGTTCTAACTCTTGAACCTCTCAGTCTTTTGCCTCTTGTCTCCTCCTCAATGATGGATGATTTCACTATCTTTGGGACTTCGACAAGTCCTTGTATCCTTTTCACACTTAGCAAAAATTCTCCTTTCGAAACTTAGGTTGTTCTCGGATGCCTTTTTCACTCCTTGTAGAGTTCTACGCAAACTCTTTTGCGACTTTGCTCAGCTTGAAAACCTCCAAGGTTCTCAGTTCCTTTGCATCCTTTAGTGAACTCCCTCCTACCTTCTTGGTAGAGTATCTATTTTGTTCCTAAGCTTGTAAGATGGACTTCCAATCTATCTCGATGCACTCCTTGTGCTCAATTCAGTTCTTCGATTGCCTCTCCCTTGGTCTCCTAAAGGGTTTAAGGCATCTCCTTTCCTTTGTCGATGCACTCTTGAAAATCCTTCCTTCCATAGAATGTTCAGTAATTCTAGGATTCTCCTAAGGATTCCAACACTTTCAACTGTGTCGTCCTTGTGCACACTTACACCAACTCTATGCCCCTTCTGGAAAAGTGTTTCAAAGTGTTCAGCAACTCTAAGCTATGCTTCCTTCCACACAATCTTTATTTCCAAGGTACTTAACCACCTTGAAATTTCTCCCTGATTCTGTGAATTAACCTGGTTTTCCCTCCTGGTAGATTCTCTTCTAACTCCACTGAGTTCAGACACGCACTCCTTGCGTCAGCTCACATATTTTCCTCTCTCTGTCATGCACTCCTTGCACTTAGCTTAGAGAACCAAATTTAACTGAACACACTCACGGATAGAAAATTGTATATCTATTCATGCAGACGATTTATGACATTCATCTATAATTCAAATGCATGTAAATGAAATTCATAACATGCCATCCATTTCACAGAAATTGATAATAGGAAAAACTGTCATTTTCTATTAATGGTGGGATATAAAATTACAATAGTGGAGTCCGAGCTACAACTGAGTCTCGACTCTTTGTGTTTCTCTCCTAGCCCCAACCCAACATAGCCTAACCTACAGCCAACCCAACATTTCTTGGAAACAATACAACAATTTATACAAGAGGGGCTCAACAAGCTTCCCTCACAAGCTAAACTAGTGGTGTCAAATCACCATTCAAAATGCCTATCGAAAGGGAAAATTACAATGATGGAAATATGCTCCAAATCGGATGCAGATCCATTATGTCGTCAACCACTTAATGGCGACCTTATCTCTAGCTTGTGAAAAATCACAATTTGGCTATTCCAGCTTGTCCTCCTTAATTGCCTGGATCGCGCTTTGGATTCTTGAGGAAAAAATGAGAGGGTGGCACCTCTCCTTCCTTAAATTCGCACCATGTGTGAAATTCGACTGGCGTATGCTGAGGTGGAGTGATGCTCCTACATCATACTCCATGGCTACGAAAATCATGAGCTTCCAACGTGGTTGAAATCCTCCTGGATGCCAAACTTTCTCTTGGAGTTGTCTCTCTGCTCCTATGCTTCGCTCTCTCCGCTCCTCCATCATCCTTGTTTCTCATGCAGGCTTCCTTCTGTCCAGCTTCTCCTTGTTGACTACTTCCTCTGCCAACCCTAACATCATCTTCCTTATCTCCTCAACCGCTTCATCCAACTGCTCCATCAACTAGTTCTTCTGTTGTAGACTAACTTGCTACACTTCTCCTTTGTCTTTGGGTAAATCACACTGATCTCCCAAGGTATCTCTCTCATATCTCGTGGCCTTGACTTGTCACTCTGTTGCATCCTCCACTTCTGCAGTCTCAATATTGAACTATCATTCAACTACCTCCTCTGATAGATTGACCTCTATCAGTTTCCCGACTGGTTCTATTCCAGCTTCCACCAACTGCTCCTTATGTTGGTGTGTCTCATCTGCCATGGCTATCTCTTGGTAGACACCTTCTGGTTCTAGACTGTCTAACCAATCCTACAGTGCCCTTAATTATAACTCCCATTGAGTGAGTAACTCAACTTGGCCTTCTCCTCTTGTTGGGACAAACATCAGTTATTGTTCCCTTTCCATGAAAGTCTCATCTTGTTGTCCTTCTATTGCATATGCAACATTTTCACTAGCCTCTCCTCAGTCTCTTGGTAGGAATATCTCGACTCCTCCAATGATTAAAACAGTCCTCTAATCCTTCTCCTCTATGGTAGAAGTTTTCAAATTTTCATCGTCTTCATTCACATGGTTCACAGTTCTGCGTGAATCTCCATCTGAGTGAGGTCTTCCTTTCGCCTCCTCTTCATCTGTCAAGTCCTCCAGACGTGAAATCTCAACTAACCTCATCTATCCTCCCTTGCCCACCTGGAAATATGAGATGTTTCTTCTACCTACCTGGAAGTCTATAAGATCCATTGATCCCTTCCCATTACCCACCTGGAAACCTACAAGACCCTTTCCAGATCCCTTTCCCTTATGACTGAGGTTTTCAGGATGCCTTAGCCACCTTTTTAACACCTATTGTTTCCCTCTATCCAACAACTTTCAAATAGTCCATTTAATTGTTCTCTTCAAAGGCCATTCATACCTCCAGTGTACCTTTGCCTATTGTTGCATCTTGAATGCTAGCTCCTCCATCTCTGCTTGAATTTCACTGAGCTCCTTGTCCATCTCCACTCTTCTCTTCTGCAGGTAGACTCCCCCTTGACCATGCTCATAGCTCCCAATGACCATCTCGCTTCACCTAAAACCCACCTAGTTTTCAATATCTGTTGCACACCTTGCAAATGTTTCAACAAAGTAATATGCTCTGCCTCCCTTTCTTACAGAAATCAATTATGCATTTTCTCTGATATATCCTTTGCCTACGATCTGCAGACAAAACAATCTCTGATACCACTCTAGTGCGAACCCCCTTCCATCCAAAGGGTTGCTCAACCTCTGGGTCTAGGATCATTCAAGTCACCAAACTGAATGGTTTGTTGGGATCTTGATGGAACCAATTTAACTTGACATAGGCCCTTTACTTTCTCGGTGCAGTTATGTAGCACCCACAGACCCTCTCCTTAGTGCGTTTCAACTCTTAACACCAACGCCTCTCACTCCCCATGCTAGGATTCATCCTTGATGTGACCATGAGCTGTGATCGTGGGTCAGCTCCCTTCACAACCCTGTACTTCAAAACTTTCGTGAGTTGCTTTCTCCCTTTTTCTCGATTTCTGAATCGGCAAATCCTTCGGGACCAAATCTACGGTCCTCGGTCATCAATGTGATCAACAAATGTGATCAACTTTGCGATTTTGGATTTCATGAGTCCTTTATTCTCCTGACTCTTCTCTTCCTGACTTGCGCATCAGCGGAGTGTTGATCTCTCGCCACACGTCCTATCCCAATAAACGGTTAGGATTACTTCGGCTTTCCCATCTCTTCGGGTATTCTCTCCTCGACTTTTCTCTGAAACTCCTGAACCTCTCAATATTCTACCACCTATATCCTCCTCGAAGATGTATGATTTCATTGTCTTTGGGACTTCGACAAGTCCTAGAATCCTTCGCACACGTAGTGCAAATTCTCCTTTCGAGACTTAGGTTGTTCTTGAATTCCTGATGCACTCCTTTTAGCATTCTGCGCAGACTCTTCTGCGAATTTTCTCAGCTTGAAAACCTCCAAGGTTCCCAGTTCCTTTGTGTCCTTCAGTGGAATCCCTCCTACCTTACTGGTAGAGTATATATTTNTCTCGTGGCCTTGACTTGTCACTCTGTTGCATCCTCCACTTCTGCAGTCTCAATATTGAACTATCATTCAACTACCTCCTCTGATAGATTGACCTCTATCAGTTTCCCGACTGGTTCTATTCCAGCTTCCACCAACTGCTCCTTATGTTGGTGTGTCTCATCTGCCATGGCTATCTCTTGGTAGACACCTTCTGGTTCTAGACTGTCTAACCAATCCTACAGTGCCCTTAATTATAACTCCCATTGAGTGAGTAACTCAACTTGGCCTTCTCCTCTTGTTGGGACAAACATCAGTTATTGTTCCCTTTCCATGAAAGTCTCATCTTGTTGTCCTTCTATTGCATATGCAACATTTTCACTAGCCTCTCCTCAGTCTCTTGGTAGGAATATCTCGACTCCTCCAATGATTAAAACAGTCCTCTAATCCTTCTCCTCTATGGTAGAAGTTTTCAAATTTTCATCGTCTTCATTCACATGGTTCACAGTTCTGCGTGAATCTCCATCTGAGTGAGGTCTTCCTTTCGCCTCCTCTTCATCTGTCAAGTCCTCCAGACGTGAAATCTCAACTAACCTCATCTATCCTCCCTTGCCCACCTGGAAATATGAGATGTTTCTTCTACCTACCTGGAAGTCTATAAGATCCATTGATCCCTTCCCATTACCCACCTGGAAACCTACAAGACCCTTTCCAGATCCCTTTCCCTTATGACTGAGGTTTTCAGGATGCCTTAGCCACCTTTTTAACACCTATTGTTTCCCTCTATCCAACAACTTTCAAATAGTCCATTTAATTGTTCTCTTCAAAGGCCATTCATACCTCCAGTGTACCTTTGCCTATTGTTGCATCTTGAATGCTAGCTCCTCCATCTCTGCTTGAATTTCACTGAGCTCCTTGTCCATCTCCACTCTTCTCTTCTGCAGGTAGACTCCCCCTTGACCATGCTCATAGCTCCCAATGACCATCTCGCTTCACCTAAAACCCACCTAGTTTTCAATATCTGTTGCACACCTTGCAAATGTTTCAACAAAGTAATATGCTCTGCCTCCCTTTCTTACAGAAATCAATTATGCATTTGCTCTGATATATCCTTTGCCTACGATCTGCAGACAAAACAAGCTCTGATACCACTCTAGTGCGAACCCCCTTCCATCTAAAGGGTTGCTCAACCTCTCGGTCTAGGATCATTCAAGTCACCAAACTGAATGGTTTGTTGGGATCTTGATGGAACCGATTTAACTTGACATAGGCCCTTTACTTTCTCGGTGCGGTTATGTAGCACCCACAGACCCTCTCCTTAGTGCTTTTCAACTCTTAACGCCAACGCCTCTCGCTCCCCATGCTAGGATTCCTCCTTGATGTGACCATGAGCTGTGATCGTGGGTCAGCTCCCTTCACAACCCTGTACTTCAAAACTTTCGTGAGTTTCTTTCTCCATTTTTCTCGATTTCTGAATCGGCAAATCCTTCGGGACCAGATCTACGATCCTCGGTCATCAATGTGATCAACAAATGTGATAAACTTTGCGATTTTGGATTTCATGAGTCCTTTCTTCTCCTGACTCTTCTCTTCCTGACTTGCGTATCAGCGGAGTGTTGATCTCTCGCCACACGTCCTAGCCCAATAAACGGCTAGGATTACTTCGGCTTTCCCATCTCTTTGGGTATTCTCTCCTCGACTTTTCTCTGAAACTCCTGAACCTCTCAATATTCTACCACCTATATCCTCCTCGATGATGTATGATTTCATTGTCTTTGGGACTTCAGCAAGTCCTAGAATCCTTCGCACACGTAGTGCAAATTCTCCTTTCGAGACTTAGGTTGTTCTTGAATTCCTGATGCACTCCTTTTAGCGTTCTGTGCAGACTCTTCTGCGAATTTTCTCAGCTTGAAAACCTCCAAGGTTCCCAGTTTCTTTGTGTCCTTCAGTGGAATCCCTCTTACCTTACTGGTAGAGTATCTCTTTTCTTCCTAATATTGTAAGATGGACTTTTGATCTACCTCGTCACACTCGTTGCACTCAACTCAGTTATTCGACGACCTCTCTCCTTTGTCGGTGCACTCTTGCAAAGACTTCCTTCCTCAGAATGTTCAGTAATTTTGGGATTCTCCTAAGGATTCCAACACTTCCAACTATGTTTTCCTTGTGCACACTTGCACCAAATCGATGCCCTCCTAGCAGAATGTTTTAGAGTGTTCATCAACTCTGAGTTGTGCTTCCTTCCACACAGTCTTTCTTTCCAAGGTACTTAACCACCTCGAAATTTCTCCCTGATTTTGTGAATTAACCTGTTGTGATCTTCTAGAATCTTCTCTTCTGACTCCACTGAGTTCATACATGCACTCCTTGTGTCGGCTCATAGATTTTCCTCTCTCTGTTGCGCACTCCATGAACTTAGCTTAGAGAACTAGATTTAACTTAACACACTCATGGATAGAAAACTGTATCTATATCCCTACAGACGATTTCTGACATTCATCTACAATTCAAACGCATGTAAATGAAATTCATAACACAACATTCATTTCACATAAATTAATAACATGAAAAACTATCATTTTCTATTAATGGTGGAATATCAAATTACAATAGTGGAGTCTGAGCTACAACTGATTATTGGATCTCTGTGTTTCTCTCTTGGCTAACTCTATCTTAGATAACCTCCTACAACCCAACACATCCTAACCTACATCCAACCTACAGCCAACCCAACATTTCTTCGCAACAATACAACAATTCAAATCACCATTCAAAATGCCTATCGAAAGGGAAAATTACAATGATGGAAATATGCTCCAAATTGGATGCAGATCCATTCTGTCATCAACCACTTAATGGAAACCTTATCTCCAACCTGTGTGAAATCACGATTTGGCTCTTCCATCTTGTCCTCCTTAATTGTCTGGATCGTGCTTTGGATTCTCAAGGCAAAAATGAGAGGGCAGCGCCTCTCCTTCCTTAAATGTGCACCATGCGTGAAATCCAACTGGCGTGTGTTGAGGTGGAGCGATGCTCCTGCATCAGGATAGCTCGAAAATACTTTTTTTCTTTCTCGGGATGTGCCTTAAGAGGTTTGTATGTTTCTCTGCCTCTTGCAAAGTGAGTCTAGGTATGCCTTTTATGCCCTACTGCAATATCTTTGAACATATCAACGAGAACAACTGGATTAATCTATGTCTCCCTTTGAACTATTGAAGGGGGAGAAGGTATTGTCTTACTATCAATCTCCATCTAAGATTATATGGATCTTTGAAATACCATCTCTTCTTCAAGGACAATGTCTTTGTTTGTCGCAATTTGTCTCTAACCATGGATGTCGATCCAGAATGTCTTTAAAGATTTACTGTATCATTTCTTTCTAAAGGATCTAGCTTGGACTTCTTCTCTTTGGGTACATTAAAATACACTGGGCACCCAAATAACCTGAAGTGTTCAATCTCAGGCTTCATTCTGGTGAAGACTTCTTCAAGAGTTATGTTTTTCAAAGTCTGATGAAGACTCTTGTTCTGAACATATATTGTGTCATGCATTCTTCTGCCCATGGAATACTAGAAAGATTTTGATCATGCATTATTGCATTGGTTGTCTCAATGATGGTTCTATTCTTCCTCTTTATCAAATAGTTTTGACTCCCTCTGAAGGATAAGTATCTTCCTTTGTTCTTAACCTGTATGGAACAAGAAAACAAGAGGAACCAAAAAAAGAATATCTTCTAAAGGAGAATAATGAGTACATCTCTAGAATCAAAACATTTTAAGGATTGTTGTCCCATCTACAACACCTACTTGTAGAAAACTTTAGAAATATAGGTTAGAGGAATGACAATTACAACAATCAAACCTTGAGTCTTCACTTCCAGTGTGTCATTCCTCTAAATGCACTAAGATTCCTCTGGATCCATGATTTCAGCAAAAGGTTCCTTCATCCTGCAATTTCCCTCATGACAATGATACAAATAATATATATACAAGTGCATACCTGAGGGTGTTGATATGTTGATGTATTCATTTCTTTGAGGTCTTGTTTTCCTGGAATTGAGTTTGCTTGAATCATCAATCTTTCCTCCCATTCTGATTTTTCTCATTTTTGGATTCTTCACAAACCCTTGTCAACTTTGCTAGTAAACTTAACGGCTAGGCTAGGCTAGCACTTTTAGGTTTAGTTGGACTTATGACTGCCAACAATAATCCTTTGAAATATAGGAGAACAATGGTGAGTTGAATAACACCTTCAAGGAGTTGTAGAAACCCTAAATCTGAAATTTCTACAGAATTTAGCGAAACCCTAGAAACCCTAGGGCCAAAAAGTCAAAATGCTCGAAAATGTGATCTAAATCTTGTTGGAGGTGCATTGAAGGAGGTCATACACTCCTATCCTCTTTTTATCCCTAACATCCAAGTGCCAAGTGTTCAAAATCCCCAGAAGGGTAGGTCGTACAGAATTTATGGAAACCCTAGGAGGGTCAAACGGTTTCTGTAGGAGAGAGAGAGGATGGTTGAAAGTTGTTTGTGCAATGGATTCTTCAAGACGTATGCTATGATACCATGTTTATTTTTCAATAATTAAGGTTAAGCATGAATTTCATTCCATTTTTATAATTTAACCAAAACAATTAATGTTGCAACAATCAAGATCACAAGAAGAAGCACCATGCATAAGAACACAAGAAGTATCCTGGGAAACCCTTCTCAACAAGGGAAGAAGACCCAGCCAAATCCTTTGCTATATTCTTCAAGAGAAATACCTTCACCACCAAGAAAACCTATCACACAATAGGGTGCTCAAACCCTAGAAGACTAGCGCCCAAGAGAGGTGCACACTTTTCCCAAGAAGGTGTACTTGCTGAAATTTCCAAACTCATATGAAAGATATTGTTCCTCAATGGGGAATTTACTTATACTAGAATTATGATTTCAATAGAAGTGTCTATTGGCACAATAGGGTCAAACTCACTAGCTTATAATATAATTAATATTAACCAAATTAATTATCTTTTACATTAATTACCAGTAACATTAAGGTGGGGCCGACCTATACCCTTTACATTATAATTAGGGTTACAGGTAGGTCTGACTCTTGAACAATATAGCAAGGGATATGATACACCCACTAGTGCTCATCCACTAAGGGCACATCCATAGGGATGTCCATATCTTTGGCTCACTACATTTCACAGAAGAACCACTTCTTCACTAGTGCTCAGCCACTAGGATCACATTCACTTGTGTTTGTCGATAGGCACATCCACTCAACAGATCTTCTTTCCCACTTCATTACACAGGATAGTCATCTGGAGTTTCTCATCAATTGTTCTACTCAGAGGAGGCTAATACATCATCTTCATTTAGTTCTCATGACAATGCACCCATCACTTTGGGATTTCACACATTCACCTTGTGCTCATCCACAGGCATGTCCAACTCTGCAAATCACCTTTCTCGTTGTGTTACACAGGAGAATCATCTAGAGTTATTCTAAACTCTTTGTATGGAGGAGATCATCTCTACGTTCCAGCTCTATCTCAAATAGGAACCACACACCCTTCTCAGGGGATTTCTATCAGGTTTGAAAGCTGGAGAAAGTCTCACATAGCTGCAATGATCCACATCTCACAGGTTTGTAAGCTGGAGGATGTCTCACATAGATTCAATCATCAATATAGATTACCCACATCCATGACCCCAAATGCTATTGTCTATGGTTTGTGTGCACTCCCATACACACTTTTGTCCATCCTTGCAACTTTGTCATGGCTCCAACATTATTCATCAACTCCCCCTTGTCATCTCCATTGTGGTCATGCATGAAAATATCCATTGTGTTGTAGCAAGCCGATGGAACTCCCTCTCCTTTATGTGTAGATACCCCCAATCCCTCACTCAAGTGGCACCACATGCACCCATGTTGCACCCCTCCCTTCCCCCACCCCATAAGTGGCTAGCCTGTGTGTGGATGCCCAAACATCAACTAAGGAAGTGCCTTTTGCATTTGTCACCAAAGATAACAAACAAATATTGGCAGTGGGGTGTCTTGCAACCAAGTTGGAGCCATCACTACCCCACCAGTGTGCCACCAATGATTTATGAAACAAAAAAAGTTTAAAGTGGTTTTATCATATAGTTTTTATATATGTGTTATATATATGGGTTTCACAATATTCCTTGTTCACACATATGTTTTATGTATATGAATTTTAAAAATGAAAAAAAAAATGTTATATATATATATATATATAAGCAAAAAAATTGTATATGTTTTTATATACAAATTTTAAATCAAAAAGGTTTGAAATATATTGCTTCGAACTATAAATTAAAAATCCAATTTTTGGCCCCGAAGGGAACTTGTTAGAAATAATACTATAACTTCTTCATTTGAAGGGTGATTTGTGTCTAGAAAGAACCTAGATGACAGAGATAGATTCTAGTTTACAACTATAGTAGTATCAAGTAAATTAAGCTTGGATTTTTAGTTGCACTTCAAGGACTGGATAGACCCTTATTTTCCCTAGAGACCAAAGCTATAAATGGGCCAAATTGGATGCCTCTGAGGTCAAATTTCAATGAACCAGAAGAGACCCATTTGAGCTACAACCTAGCACTACTATAGAAGAAATCCATTTTTTATAGTTTCAATTCATATTTTGATTTTTCATTTCAAGTTTTTCAATCTAGTCGTTGAACCCAACACTTTCCTGGGACCTTTCCAAGGTCAAATCTCACTCAATTTGAGATCAATTTGTGCCAAATGAAAGGAAGTGCATTGAAAACAAGTAAAAGGTCTATCTAAGCACATATAAACTTATATATAGAGTTGTTAGGACTGTTGGTTCAACTAGGTAAATTTTCAATCTTGGGGGTCTTTTACTTGAATTGAGCATGGTTTGAGGCCATGCTTTATTGAGTGTTGAGATATCATTTTAGACAATGAGGGGAAGTCAATTTTAGAACTGAAAGGTGTTCAAACACTAACATATCCTTAATCTTTGAAATATTTTCTAGGACCCCACTGCCCTCTAGAGTAAAACTAGCTTCCAACCAACCATTGGTTTCATTTCCAGTCAATCTGGTAGCCATGGATGGCCAATTAGATAACTAACATCACTCCAATTTGTAGTATAAAGTACATCACTAGAAATGACCAGTCCCATTTGAGGCACAAATCACAAGGTAGTGGATTGATGATGTGGCACATTTTCCACTTCTTTCCAACAAATATTTTCTCAAAGCCACTTTTTCTCTCAGGATTCATATTTATAAAACATTTTTTATTTAGATTAGAATTAATTCATTTGATTTTCAAAAGTCAAAATGAAATTTTTGAAAGATACACTTGTCACATTTCCAAAAGTGACAAGTGTCTTGTAAACCCAAGGTAACCATTTGACCTTCGGGTTTGGAGCCTAACCCTTACCCCCTCTTCATTTATAAATATGAAGAAAGCATATGTAATTCCTTAGGACTTTGTTGAATAAAAGTCATGAAGTTATAATAGAATATTCTAAGAGTTATTGGTGACTATTGCTCTCTTGTGCTCATTTTCAGCCATTAGGGTTGGATGCTTTATGTTGGAGATGTGTTATATTTTTTGCATGTGGATTACACCAAGTGAAAAACCAATAATTGCACTAGTGGAAGTACACCACCCCAATGGAGTGATTTATAGTTAGGAGTAGTAGCTCCAAGATGTCAAGGTTTGGGACAATGCCAAAAAAATATAATTGGGTCCATTTTTCGCCTATTTTTATGCTTTTTAAACCAATGGTTTTTGTCCCATTAGGGTTGTAATCTAATTTAGGTTAATGGATTAGCATTTTTAATTCTATAGAATACCTAAACATTTTCATGTGAATGATCAAGTTAAAGCAATGAAGAAGATAGAAGTGTGGCTATAAGTTAGGTTGGTTTTCTTGATTAAGGGTTCCTAGGCTAAATCTTTGTGTATAATGTGTGCCATTGTTGTTATTTTTATTTTTTCTCAATAATATGTATGCATTGCTTCACTTGCAAAGGTTTAAAATTTATTTAGTATCATAGCATGGTTATTGGCTTCAGGGGGGTGCCTTTGTTTCTATGGTTTAGCTTGTTCTCTATAGAGAAAGTTTATCTTGGGTCTATGATAAACCTATTTCAATGGGAGCTTTGTGACAATGATTATTATGTGGAAGGAATGGTGAGAAATTCAAGAATCAATAATGAGAAATTCAGCTGTTACAATTTTGAGCTAAGGAAGCTAAAGATGGAATATCTTCTTGTAGATAGAATAGTGGGTTACTGTGGATCCAGGTACAAAATCCTACTAGTGTGTTGAAAGGAGCCTAGGAGAAGTTGGAAAGAAAGGAAAGAAGTACAATTTAACTCCACCTCTCAGATTCAGTGTTTTTGAATTTCTATGGAGAAGAAAATCCAAAGAAGTTATGGGATAAGTTAGGGAATTTGTATCAATCAAACTCCCTAGTTGTAACACTTTTAGTTTTGATCCCTAGAATAGTAAATTTATATGTGTATATGATTAATGGCTAAAATATGAGCAATGTAATGTGTAAATGGAACATTGATAATAAAACACATTACAATCTACAAACAGAGAGGGATGAAAAAATGGGGGGCTATGATTCCATAAGAGAGGAAAGAAAAGGGGCTTAGGGGGGCCAAGAGGGGCAAAGAAAGATAACATTATTTTATTATGAGCCTAAATCCTTAAACCTTAGCATTATTAAGTCTTTAATTTATACTTTCTTAAGGGAGATACATGGGCTTCTTAGAAAGACATGTCATATATTGTTGGCATGCAAATATAACCCATGATTTTGGTCATGCAAAGGGTGGTTGTTGGTAATTGAACGTTCATTCTACCTAGATTTTTTGTCTATGAGATCAAGCTTCCATAGGATGGTTGTGAGATAAATATGAAAATTTGTTACCATAAAACTGTGAAGAAATTGTGACCATGTGTAAGGGGAAATTGTGGTCATTGAGTAAACTTAATTGTAGCTGAGAATCCTTGAAGTCCCCACCAATGAAATTTCTTGGCTAGTCTATGTTGGAGCTCGAGAAAGAAGTGGGATAATGCAAGGGACTATATGGCAGACAAGGGGATCCCATTCCTTCGGTTTTGTAGGATAATGGGGAAAGAGAGTTGGGGAATTGGGGATTGTTGTAAGAGATTATAGACTATGAAATTCTAGAAAATTGGGATATGTGAGAGGATTAGAGCTAGCCATAGGTGATTTTGTTCTTATGGTCTCATTACCTCAGCTTGGGATTGGCCCTTTTAAAAAAAAAATTAAGGGTAACAAAGAGCCTATGGTTGGGTGGAATGTCTTTCGTCTACAACTAGTTAGTGGTTATTCCCTAGAAACATAAGTGCTTATGGTTTATATGTGAATATGTTGAATTAATGTTGTTTATATTATGGACTGAATTAGTTTCCAGTTTATTCAATTATGTTTGCATGTTAAGTATGCAATTGTATCTATGATTGATTATTTGTGTTTGTATAAGACTGCATTGTCATGTAAAAATGAATTAATCATTTAATAGTAGGATAATGAGTGATGTGGTATCGAAGTTGTAGAATATTGTTTTTCATCCTAATTAGATGGATGGGTATGTTACAAAATGGTATAAGATCAAGAAATTGAGAGAATCTAGTGGTTTCAAGAAGTACCCTATATCTGTAATAGTCATAGAGAGTACTAGGTATGTTACAAAATGGTATCATATCTATTGGTTACAACATTGGCACTATATGGGCCAAAAATCAACTTGTATATGAAGAAATTGCAGGTTGTTTGTAAAGTATTTGACAAAATATCTTAATGGAGATTGGGAATAATGGAGTTTGCAGACCACATATTTGACAAAATGTCATTGGAGAATACGTCTATAAAGCTTATAGTTGTTAAATTGAAAGTTTCAATTACCCAATTGGAATGCTTCTAGAGTAATTGAATTGATTATGGCAAATATACAAATTCTATGGATGATTTTTTAAACACAAAGTTCAGACTGTGTAAAAATTTGGGGAAAAACTAAAAAAATGGAGAAAACCTCCAATTATGTATGAAATCCAAAGGTTTAATTAGTGTAGGGGTGTCAAATTTGACAGATAATGTGATCAAATTCCCTAATAGGAGAAAATTAATTGGAGGATCCAAGTTTGAAATTTCATGGTGTCATTGTGGAGGAAATTGAGAGAATTATGAAATTGGTGAAATTTCCTAATTCTGGAGGGATAAAAAAAAATGTAACGTGGATTGGTAGGGATATGTGGAGGTGTCAAGGTGTTTCTTGGTGGATTACATGTTTGTAAGTGGTAGCCACAAGGAAGGGTCCATGGCTATAGAGACAAGTTGGTCAACAAAAAGCAGTAAGCGGTTTGCAAAGAGAGGAGGAGTGGTATTTTGAATGGTCAAAACCCTTTTACAATCTTCATTGGGGTGATACATGTCCCCCAAGTGATAAGAAAATTGTGGGGGAAAGGTTCATGTTACGACTAGAGGCTTCAACCTCTACAACCAATGGATGAGTGCCATGTGTCTGAAGAAACCTTATGATGCAATAAGAGGTAAGTGGTATCATCAATGGTGGTAAGTGGATCGCAGAGGGGTAAGAAGTGGTTTTCCAAACATTAATTTTGGCTTCGCAATAACTATTGGGGTGATGTGTGGTCCTAGGTGGTAAGTTGATTGTGGAGGCAGATAATTAACAACTTTATGCTATGCAATTGATTTAGGCAATTGATCTAAATCGAGCATGGTGAAACATATGCATCAAGGATGGATGATCATAGATGGGACTTGCTCTATCACATCTTTCAATAAGAACATGATAGGTGGAAGGCTCAAGGATAGAAGTGGGACCCCCTATCACATCCATGGTGGAGGTCATGTTAGGTGGAGGATAAGAACAGAGTGGTACACATGACCACAATAAATAAATAAATAATAATAAGTTATAAGGTAAAGTGAAAAAAGGTAAATGGGCCAGCAGAGATCTGACATGGTAAGTAAGGAGGAAAGGAAGATGAAATGGCAGTTTTAGAGGCTGACATGTGAACACCAATGACATATCATCATGCATGTGTCATCCAATGTCAGCAAGGATGCCTTGTCAAAAAGTAATTTTTTTTTTTTAAGCATGGAGCCAAAATCTTATTTTGGCCATAACATGAGCATGGAAACTCAATATCAGGAGAAATTTTAGGCATTATCCCACAATGATGAGGACTATAAAAGTGTCATTGAGGGCCATTGGTTGATTTGGCTCCAAAATTCTAGAAAGTATCAATCAATGGTTTTCAAAGAACAGGGTGGTACTCATTGCCAACAACCTCGTTGATGGTGAAATTTGAATAGTAAATAATAGGAGTAAACATGAAGAAAACCAATTTAGCATTTTGCCAAATTCCAAAGGGCTTGGAGTGGAGATTCATAATGATCTGGGATATTTTCTTCTGGTGACTTATTAAAGAATTGTATTAAATGAGCATAAACTAAAATACACCATAAAGAAGGAAAAGCTCAAAAGGAAAGATACATAAGCATGCAATATGAATGCAAAAACTTGATAACGGAGTTCGCCCCTGGTGGACTACGTCTCTGGGTCCTGCTCTCAAATGGGTAGACCTTTTTGCTAACTCCACAAAAGAATTGGACAAAATACATAAGTATACCTCATTTTGGAGTTAAGCTACAGAACCTTTTCTCGTATCAGAAAACAAACATCACCACTGCGTTCATGGCATCGAATTACCTAAAAATGATTGTCTCCACGCCTCAATCTGAGAATGGCACTTTCGGACCCAAGAAAAATCTTGCATCGGTTTCTATGCATGCACCTGCAGTTAATGACTAGGAAATTTTCTCGAAATGCGTGCCTAGTCCGTACGACCATGTCCTTGGTTCTCCTTCTCCCACGTACACTGGAGAAAACCCCTTTTTATACAAAAATGTAGCAGTTGTGCAATAATGAGGTTGTTGGCCTACCGACGAGTGGATGCTATATTAAGGCTTTGGTTAGAGGAGGTCTCAGGGTCAAACCCACGGGTCTCCCCTTTTAACACATGCTTACAACAATCTGTCGGAGGTTTAGGCGAAGGTGGATATGCCACTAGAATGGCGGACCGACTATATTTGGCAAAGATGTTTTGGCGGGTGGCTATTAAAACATTGGAGATTTTGGCAGGTATGCCATATATGGCGGGACCTCCGCCAGATTTGGCAGGGTCCTGTTATATATACTTTTTTTTTAGATTTTCAGTTGTTGGGCATCATTGGGCATTTTCCCATTGCCATGTGACAGCACATGACCGGGCCACATGGAAACCAATAATTGGCCCACGTCACCTCCTTGTACAGTCAGTCTGCCACGTCACCCTGCCATGTGTCGTACAGATGCCACGTGTCTTGTAAGGACTGCCACGTGGCAACTTTTCATTGGTCCACAAGTCACCCCAAAAAGTCCAAAAATGAGTGACACGTGGTAGCCTCTCGTGTTGCCACATCATCATGTTGACATCAGCATGACACATGTCACCCTCTACGCTTTCTAAGTATGGTGTACGAATGATGATGTCATCTGTACTTATGATGACATCAGCAGTATGGATGTTGACTCATCCCTGCTGACTGGGCTAGGTTGACCAAAACTTTGACCGCAAATATCTTTCGATCTGTAACTCTATTTGATGAGTCGTTTATGTCGTTGGAAATCTTATGACGCACTCTTCATGATCATGCCAATTTCACTGAGTTTTGGGGACTTTGAATTTTTTTCCCTTTCTCTATCTGTTGAAGCCATTTTGAGCATCATGAGTTGCCTCTGCGAGTTTTGAGTTGTTCTTAGCCTTCTCTGGATCCTTTTTTGGATCACGTCTTCCCACTGAGAGATTTTTGGACCACCAAAATATTTCATCAATCAATAGGTAAGTGAGGGAAGAGTCCCCTCACTTTGTCCTTCTAAATCCACTTTTCCTTGCTTGGTTGTGTACCCTTTAAGCCTACTTAAAGATAATCAACATCACCCTTGCGTGAAGTCCTTATCCTTCTGTCCAGGATGATATCTTCATGTAACTCATCCAAGTACTCAGGTGCAAACTCATCAACTGAAGGTATTGAAACTTCCTCATCCTGATCCATGATCATGGGAGGCTAAAACAGTTTCAAGTTCTCTATGTTCACAATGGAGTAAATCTGCATATAAGGTGGAAGATCTAAATGAAAATCATCAGTGTCACTTTTATCCAAGATAGTGAAGGGTCCATTTTGCATAGGCTTGAGTTTTTTGCCTTCACCCTTCAATCGTTCCCTGCTAATGTGAAGCCATACTCGGTCTCCAACCCAAAACTGATGATCAACCCTATGCTTGTCATGCTGAGCTTTATAATGTGCTTGACTTTTCTCCAACTGTTCCATGACTTCCTAATGTATCTCTTGGATCCTTTGGATGAACTTGCAGGCTCTATCCTCTATTCATTCTTGATTCGCATCGACATCTCTCCCATACATCAAATCCAAAGAAACCTTGGGTAGGTACCCAAAACATGTCTCAAAAGGTGAACTATGAGTGGATGAATGTAAAGCTCGGTTATAAGCATGTTGTACATAGGGTATTTTCTCATCCCATAACTTGGGATGCTTGTTGCAGTAGCCTCGAAGAAAAGTACCATTGTTCTATTTACCACATATGTATGTATGTCGGTCTATGGATGGAAAGCAGTTCTCCTCTTCAATTTGGTGTCCATCATTCTCCACAAGCTAGTCCGAAAATCCCCAAGAAATCGAGTATCTCAATCCAAGACAATGGATGTGGGTAACCCAAAGTGAACCCAAACATACTCAAAGAAGAGATTAGTAGTCTGCTCAGCAGTGATATGCTTTTTACATGGCATCAAGATACACATCTTGTTGAACCTATCCACTACAACATACAAGTAATCATGACCCCATCTGGTCATTGGTATACCCCCTACAAAATCCATGGAGACACTTTCCCATGGATGGGATGGAACGGGAAGTGGTGATTATAGACCCATTTTTTTATAAGTGAGCTTACAAGTAGAACACATCACACACCCCTTTACATATTTAGTTACAATTGCTTTCATTTGAGGCCAATAACAAAACCTATGCAAATGAGCCATAGTTTTTCCTACCCCAAAATGNCATCTCGCTTCACCTAAAACCCACCTAGTTTTCAATATCTGTTGCACACCTTGCAAATGTTTCAACAAAGTAATATGCTCTGCCTCCCTTTCTTACAGAAATCAATTATGCATTTGCTCTGATATATCCTTTGCCTACGATCTGCAGACAAAACAAGCTCTGATACCACTCTAGTGCGAACCCCCTTCCATCTAAAGGGTTGCTCAACCTCTCGGTCTAGGATCATTCAAGTCACCAAACTGAATGGTTTGTTGGGATCTTGATGGAACCGATTTAACTTGACATAGGCCCTTTACTTTCTCGGTGCGGTTATGTAGCACCCACAGACCCTCTCCTTAGTGCTTTTCAACTCTTAACGCCAACGCCTCTCGCTCCCCATGCTAGGATTCCTCCTTGATGTGACCATGAGCTGTGATCGTGGGTCAGCTCCCTTCACAACCCTGTACTTCAAAACTTTCGTGAGTTTCTTTCTCCATTTTTCTCGATTTCTGAATCGGCAAATCCTTCGGGACCAGATCTACGATCCTCGGTCATCAATGTGATCAACAAATGTGATAAACTTTGCGATTTTGGATTTCATGAGTCCTTTCTTCTCCTGACTCTTCTCTTCCTGACTTGCGTATCAGCGGAGTGTTGATCTCTCGCCACACGTCCTAGCCCAATAAACGGCTAGGATTACTTCGGCTTTCCCATCTCTTTGGGTATTCTCTCCTCGACTTTTCTCTGAAACTCCTGAACCTCTCAATATTCTACCACCTATATCCTCCTCGATGATGTATGATTTCATTGTCTTTGGGACTTCAGCAAGTCCTAGAATCCTTCGCACACGTAGTGCAAATTCTCCTTTCGAGACTTAGGTTGTTCTTGAATTCCTGATGCACTCCTTTTAGCGTTCTGTGCAGACTCTTCTGCGAATTTTCTCAGCTTGAAAACCTCCAAGGTTCCCAGTTTCTTTGTGTCCTTCAGTGGAATCCCTCTTACCTTACTGGTAGAGTATCTCTTTTCTTCCTAATATTGTAAGATGGACTTTTGATCTACCTCGTCACACTCGTTGCACTCAACTCAGTTATTCGACGACCTCTCTCCTTTGTCGGTGCACTCTTGCAAAGACTTCCTTCCTCAGAATGTTCAGTAATTTTGGGATTCTCCTAAGGATTCCAACACTTCCAACTATGTTTTCCTTGTGCACACTTGCACCAAATCGATGCCCTCCTAGCAGAATGTTTTAGAGTGTTCATCAACTCTGAGTTGTGCTTCCTTCCACACAGTCTTTCTTTCCAAGGTACTTAACCACCTCGAAATTTCTCCCTGATTTTGTGAATTAACCTGTTGTGATCTTCTAGAATCTTCTCTTCTGACTCCACTGAGTTCATACATGCACTCCTTGTGTCGGCTCATAGATTTTCCTCTCTCTGTTGCGCACTCCATGAACTTAGCTTAGAGAACTAGATTTAACTTAACACACTCATGGATAGAAAACTGTATCTATATCCCTACAGACGATTTCTGACATTCATCTACAATTCAAACGCATGTAAATGAAATTCATAACACAACATTCATTTCACATAAATTAATAACATGAAAAACTATCATTTTCTATTAATGGTGGAATATCAAATTACAATAGTGGAGTCTGAGCTACAACTGATTATTGGATCTCTGTGTTTCTCTCTTGGCTAACTCTATCTTAGATAACCTCCTACAACCCAACACATCCTAACCTACATCCAACCTACAGCCAACCCAACATTTCTTCGCAACAATACAACAATTCAAATCACCATTCAAAATGCCTATCGAAAGGGAAAATTACAATGATGGAAATATGCTCCAAATTGGATGCAGATCCATTCTGTCATCAACCACTTAATGGAAACCTTATCTCCAACCTGTGTGAAATCACGATTTGGCTCTTCCATCTTGTCCTCCTTAATTGTCTGGATCGTGCTTTGGATTCTCAAGGCAAAAATGAGAGGGCAGCGCCTCTCCTTCCTTAAATGTGCACCATGCGTGAAATCCAACTGGCGTGTGTTGAGGTGGAGCGATGCTCCTGCATCAGGATAGCTCGAAAATACTTTTTTTCTTTCTCGGGATGTGCCTTAAGAGGTTTGTATGTTTCTCTGCCTCTTGCAAAGTGAGTCTAGGTATGCCTTTTATGCCCTACTGCAATATCTTTGAACATATCAACGAGAACAACTGGATTAATCTATGTCTCCCTTTGAACTATTGAAGGGGGAGAAGGTATTGTCTTACTATCAATCTCCATCTAAGATTATATGGATCTTTGAAATACCATCTCTTCTTCAAGGACAATGTCTTTGTTTGTCGCAATTTGTCTCTAACCATGGATGTCGATCCAGAATGTCTTTAAAGATTTACTGTATCATTTCTTTCTAAAGGATCTAGCTTGGACTTCTTCTCTTTGGGTACATTAAAATACACTGGGCACCCAAATAACCTGAAGTGTTCAATCTCAGGCTTCATTCTGGTGAAGACTTCTTCAAGAGTTATGTTTTTCAAAGTCTGATGAAGACTCTTGTTCTGAACATATATTGTGTCATGCATTCTTCTGCCCATGGAATACTAGAAAGATTTTGATCATGCATTATTGCATTGGTTGTCTCAATGATGGTTCTATTCTTCCTCTTTATCAAATAGTTTTGACTCCCTCTGAAGGATAAGTATCTTCCTTTGTTCTTAACCTGTATGGAACAAGAAAACAAGAGGAACCAAAAAAAGAATATCTTCTAAAGGAGAATAATGAGTACATCTCTAGAATCAAAACATTTTAAGGATTGTTGTCCCATCTACAACACCTACTTGTAGAAAACTTTAGAAATATAGGTTAGAGGAATGACAATTACAACAATCAAACCTTGAGTCTTCACTTCCAGTGTGTCATTCCTCTAAATGCACTAAGATTCCTCTGGATCCATGATTTCAGCAAAAGGTTCCTTCATCCTGCAATTTCCCTCATGACAATGATACAAATAATATATATACAAGTGCATACCTGAGGGTGTTGATATGTTGATGTATTCATTTCTTTGAGGTCTTGTTTTCCTGGAATTGAGTTTGCTTGAATCATCAATCTTTCCTCCCATTCTGATTTTTCTCATTTTTGGATTCTTCACAAACCCTTGTCAACTTTGCTAGTAAACTTAACGGCTAGGCTAGGCTAGCACTTTTAGGTTTAGTTGGACTTATGACTGCCAACAATAATCCTTTGAAATATAGGAGAACAATGGTGAGTTGAATAACACCTTCAAGGAGTTGTAGAAACCCTAAATCTGAAATTTCTACAGAATTTAGCGAAACCCTAGAAACCCTAGGGCCAAAAAGTCAAAATGCTCGAAAATGTGATCTAAATCTTGTTGGAGGTGCATTGAAGGAGGTCATACACTCCTATCCTCTTTTTATCCCTAACATCCAAGTGCCAAGTGTTCAAAATCCCCAGAAGGGTAGGTCGTACAGAATTTATGGAAACCCTAGGAGGGTCAAACGGTTTCTGTAGGAGAGAGAGAGGATGGTTGAAAGTTGTTTGTGCAATGGATTCTTCAAGACGTATGCTATGATACCATGTTTATTTTTCAATAATTAAGGTTAAGCATGAATTTCATTCCATTTTTATAATTTAACCAAAACAATTAATGTTGCAACAATCAAGATCACAAGAAGAAGCACCATGCATAAGAACACAAGAAGTATCCTGGGAAACCCTTCTCAACAAGGGAAGAAGACCCAGCCAAATCCTTTGCTATATTCTTCAAGAGAAATACCTTCACCACCAAGAAAACCTATCACACAATAGGGTGCTCAAACCCTAGAAGACTAGCGCCCAAGAGAGGTGCACACTTTTCCCAAGAAGGTGTACTTGCTGAAATTTCCAAACTCATATGAAAGATATTGTTCCTCAATGGGGAATTTACTTATACTAGAATTATGATTTCAATAGAAGTGTCTATTGGCACAATAGGGTCAAACTCACTAGCTTATAATATAATTAATATTAACCAAATTAATTATCTTTTACATTAATTACCAGTAACATTAAGGTGGGGCCGACCTATACCCTTTACATTATAATTAGGGTTACAGGTAGGTCTGACTCTTGAACAATATAGCAAGGGATATGATACACCCACTAGTGCTCATCCACTAAGGGCACATCCATAGGGATGTCCATATCTTTGGCTCACTACATTTCACAGAAGAACCACTTCTTCACTAGTGCTCAGCCACTAGGATCACATTCACTTGTGTTTGTCGATAGGCACATCCACTCAACAGATCTTCTTTCCCACTTCATTACACAGGATAGTCATCTGGAGTTTCTCATCAATTGTTCTACTCAGAGGAGGCTAATACATCATCTTCATTTAGTTCTCATGACAATGCACCCATCACTTTGGGATTTCACACATTCACCTTGTGCTCATCCACAGGCATGTCCAACTCTGCAAATCACCTTTCTCGTTGTGTTACACAGGAGAATCATCTAGAGTTATTCTAAACTCTTTGTATGGAGGAGATCATCTCTACGTTCCAGCTCTATCTCAAATAGGAACCACACACCCTTCTCAGGGGATTTCTATCAGGTTTGAAAGCTGGAGAAAGTCTCACATAGCTGCAATGATCCACATCTCACAGGTTTGTAAGCTGGAGGATGTCTCACATAGATTCAATCATCAATATAGATTACCCACATCCATGACCCCAAATGCTATTGTCTATGGTTTGTGTGCACTCCCATACACACTTTTGTCCATCCTTGCAACTTTGTCATGGCTCCAACATTATTCATCAACTCCCCCTTGTCATCTCCATTGTGGTCATGCATGAAAATATCCATTGTGTTGTAGCAAGCCGATGGAACTCCCTCTCCTTTATGTGTAGATACCCCCAATCCCTCACTCAAGTGGCACCACATGCACCCATGTTGCACCCCTCCCTTCCCCCACCCCATAAGTGGCTAGCCTGTGTGTGGATGCCCAAACATCAACTAAGGAAGTGCCTTTTGCATTTGTCACCAAAGATAACAAACAAATATTGGCAGTGGGGTGTCTTGCAACCAAGTTGGAGCCATCACTACCCCACCAGTGTGCCACCAATGATTTATGAAACAAAAAAAGTTTAAAGTGGTTTTATCATATAGTTTTTATATATGTGTTATATATATGGGTTTCACAATATTCCTTGTTCACACATATGTTTTATGTATATGAATTTTAAAAATGAAAAAAAAAATGTTATATATATATATATATATAAGCAAAAAAATTGTATATGTTTTTATATACAAATTTTAAATCAAAAAGGTTTGAAATATATTGCTTCGAACTATAAATTAAAAATCCAATTTTTGGCCCCGAAGGGAACTTGTTAGAAATAATACTATAACTTCTTCATTTGAAGGGTGATTTGTGTCTAGAAAGAACCTAGATGACAGAGATAGATTCTAGTTTACAACTATAGTAGTATCAAGTAAATTAAGCTTGGATTTTTAGTTGCACTTCAAGGACTGGATAGACCCTTATTTTCCCTAGAGACCAAAGCTATAAATGGGCCAAATTGGATGCCTCTGAGGTCAAATTTCAATGAACCAGAAGAGACCCATTTGAGCTACAACCTAGCACTACTATAGAAGAAATCCATTTTTTATAGTTTCAATTCATATTTTGATTTTTCATTTCAAGTTTTTCAATCTAGTCGTTGAACCCAACACTTTCCTGGGACCTTTCCAAGGTCAAATCTCACTCAATTTGAGATCAATTTGTGCCAAATGAAAGGAAGTGCATTGAAAACAAGTAAAAGGTCTATCTAAGCACATATAAACTTATATATAGAGTTGTTAGGACTGTTGGTTCAACTAGGTAAATTTTCAATCTTGGGGGTCTTTTACTTGAATTGAGCATGGTTTGAGGCCATGCTTTATTGAGTGTTGAGATATCATTTTAGACAATGAGGGGAAGTCAATTTTAGAACTGAAAGGTGTTCAAACACTAACATATCCTTAATCTTTGAAATATTTTCTAGGACCCCACTGCCCTCTAGAGTAAAACTAGCTTCCAACCAACCATTGGTTTCATTTCCAGTCAATCTGGTAGCCATGGATGGCCAATTAGATAACTAACATCACTCCAATTTGTAGTATAAAGTACATCACTAGAAATGACCAGTCCCATTTGAGGCACAAATCACAAGGTAGTGGATTGATGATGTGGCACATTTTCCACTTCTTTCCAACAAATATTTTCTCAAAGCCACTTTTTCTCTCAGGATTCATATTTATAAAACATTTTTTATTTAGATTAGAATTAATTCATTTGATTTTCAAAAGTCAAAATGAAATTTTTGAAAGATACACTTGTCACATTTCCAAAAGTGACAAGTGTCTTGTAAACCCAAGGTAACCATTTGACCTTCGGGTTTGGAGCCTAACCCTTACCCCCTCTTCATTTATAAATATGAAGAAAGCATATGTAATTCCTTAGGACTTTGTTGAATAAAAGTCATGAAGTTATAATAGAATATTCTAAGAGTTATTGGTGACTATTGCTCTCTTGTGCTCATTTTCAGCCATTAGGGTTGGATGCTTTATGTTGGAGATGTGTTATATTTTTTGCATGTGGATTACACCAAGTGAAAAACCAATAATTGCACTAGTGGAAGTACACCACCCCAATGGAGTGATTTATAGTTAGGAGTAGTAGCTCCAAGATGTCAAGGTTTGGGACAATGCCAAAAAAATATAATTGGGTCCATTTTTCGCCTATTTTTATGCTTTTTAAACCAATGGTTTTTGTCCCATTAGGGTTGTAATCTAATTTAGGTTAATGGATTAGCATTTTTAATTCTATAGAATACCTAAACATTTTCATGTGAATGATCAAGTTAAAGCAATGAAGAAGATAGAAGTGTGGCTATAAGTTAGGTTGGTTTTCTTGATTAAGGGTTCCTAGGCTAAATCTTTGTGTATAATGTGTGCCATTGTTGTTATTTTTATTTTTTCTCAATAATATGTATGCATTGCTTCACTTGCAAAGGTTTAAAATTTATTTAGTATCATAGCATGGTTATTGGCTTCAGGGGGGTGCCTTTGTTTCTATGGTTTAGCTTGTTCTCTATAGAGAAAGTTTATCTTGGGTCTATGATAAACCTATTTCAATGGGAGCTTTGTGACAATGATTATTATGTGGAAGGAATGGTGAGAAATTCAAGAATCAATAATGAGAAATTCAGCTGTTACAATTTTGAGCTAAGGAAGCTAAAGATGGAATATCTTCTTGTAGATAGAATAGTGGGTTACTGTGGATCCAGGTACAAAATCCTACTAGTGTGTTGAAAGGAGCCTAGGAGAAGTTGGAAAGAAAGGAAAGAAGTACAATTTAACTCCACCTCTCAGATTCAGTGTTTTTGAATTTCTATGGAGAAGAAAATCCAAAGAAGTTATGGGATAAGTTAGGGAATTTGTATCAATCAAACTCCCTAGTTGTAACACTTTTAGTTTTGATCCCTAGAATAGTAAATTTATATGTGTATATGATTAATGGCTAAAATATGAGCAATGTAATGTGTAAATGGAACATTGATAATAAAACACATTACAATCTACAAACAGAGAGGGATGAAAAAATGGGGGGCTATGATTCCATAAGAGAGGAAAGAAAAGGGGCTTAGGGGGGCCAAGAGGGGCAAAGAAAGATAACATTATTTTATTATGAGCCTAAATCCTTAAACCTTAGCATTATTAAGTCTTTAATTTATACTTTCTTAAGGGAGATACATGGGCTTCTTAGAAAGACATGTCATATATTGTTGGCATGCAAATATAACCCATGATTTTGGTCATGCAAAGGGTGGTTGTTGGTAATTGAACGTTCATTCTACCTAGATTTTTTGTCTATGAGATCAAGCTTCCATAGGATGGTTGTGAGATAAATATGAAAATTTGTTACCATAAAACTGTGAAGAAATTGTGACCATGTGTAAGGGGAAATTGTGGTCATTGAGTAAACTTAATTGTAGCTGAGAATCCTTGAAGTCCCCACCAATGAAATTTCTTGGCTAGTCTATGTTGGAGCTCGAGAAAGAAGTGGGATAATGCAAGGGACTATATGGCAGACAAGGGGATCCCATTCCTTCGGTTTTGTAGGATAATGGGGAAAGAGAGTTGGGGAATTGGGGATTGTTGTAAGAGATTATAGACTATGAAATTCTAGAAAATTGGGATATGTGAGAGGATTAGAGCTAGCCATAGGTGATTTTGTTCTTATGGTCTCATTACCTCAGCTTGGGATTGGCCCTTTTAAAAAAAAAATTAAGGGTAACAAAGAGCCTATGGTTGGGTGGAATGTCTTTCGTCTACAACTAGTTAGTGGTTATTCCCTAGAAACATAAGTGCTTATGGTTTATATGTGAATATGTTGAATTAATGTTGTTTATATTATGGACTGAATTAGTTTCCAGTTTATTCAATTATGTTTGCATGTTAAGTATGCAATTGTATCTATGATTGATTATTTGTGTTTGTATAAGACTGCATTGTCATGTAAAAATGAATTAATCATTTAATAGTAGGATAATGAGTGATGTGGTATCGAAGTTGTAGAATATTGTTTTTCATCCTAATTAGATGGATGGGTATGTTACAAAATGGTATAAGATCAAGAAATTGAGAGAATCTAGTGGTTTCAAGAAGTACCCTATATCTGTAATAGTCATAGAGAGTACTAGGTATGTTACAAAATGGTATCATATCTATTGGTTACAACATTGGCACTATATGGGCCAAAAATCAACTTGTATATGAAGAAATTGCAGGTTGTTTGTAAAGTATTTGACAAAATATCTTAATGGAGATTGGGAATAATGGAGTTTGCAGACCACATATTTGACAAAATGTCATTGGAGAATACGTCTATAAAGCTTATAGTTGTTAAATTGAAAGTTTCAATTACCCAATTGGAATGCTTCTAGAGTAATTGAATTGATTATGGCAAATATACAAATTCTATGGATGATTTTTTAAACACAAAGTTCAGACTGTGTAAAAATTTGGGGAAAAACTAAAAAAATGGAGAAAACCTCCAATTATGTATGAAATCCAAAGGTTTAATTAGTGTAGGGGTGTCAAATTTGACAGATAATGTGATCAAATTCCCTAATAGGAGAAAATTAATTGGAGGATCCAAGTTTGAAATTTCATGGTGTCATTGTGGAGGAAATTGAGAGAATTATGAAATTGGTGAAATTTCCTAATTCTGGAGGGATAAAAAAAAATGTAACGTGGATTGGTAGGGATATGTGGAGGTGTCAAGGTGTTTCTTGGTGGATTACATGTTTGTAAGTGGTAGCCACAAGGAAGGGTCCATGGCTATAGAGACAAGTTGGTCAACAAAAAGCAGTAAGCGGTTTGCAAAGAGAGGAGGAGTGGTATTTTGAATGGTCAAAACCCTTTTACAATCTTCATTGGGGTGATACATGTCCCCCAAGTGATAAGAAAATTGTGGGGGAAAGGTTCATGTTACGACTAGAGGCTTCAACCTCTACAACCAATGGATGAGTGCCATGTGTCTGAAGAAACCTTATGATGCAATAAGAGGTAAGTGGTATCATCAATGGTGGTAAGTGGATCGCAGAGGGGTAAGAAGTGGTTTTCCAAACATTAATTTTGGCTTCGCAATAACTATTGGGGTGATGTGTGGTCCTAGGTGGTAAGTTGATTGTGGAGGCAGATAATTAACAACTTTATGCTATGCAATTGATTTAGGCAATTGATCTAAATCGAGCATGGTGAAACATATGCATCAAGGATGGATGATCATAGATGGGACTTGCTCTATCACATCTTTCAATAAGAACATGATAGGTGGAAGGCTCAAGGATAGAAGTGGGACCCCCTATCACATCCATGGTGGAGGTCATGTTAGGTGGAGGATAAGAACAGAGTGGTACACATGACCACAATAAATAAATAAATAATAATAAGTTATAAGGTAAAGTGAAAAAAGGTAAATGGGCCAGCAGAGATCTGACATGGTAAGTAAGGAGGAAAGGAAGATGAAATGGCAGTTTTAGAGGCTGACATGTGAACACCAATGACATATCATCATGCATGTGTCATCCAATGTCAGCAAGGATGCCTTGTCAAAAAGTAATTTTTTTTTTTTAAGCATGGAGCCAAAATCTTATTTTGGCCATAACATGAGCATGGAAACTCAATATCAGGAGAAATTTTAGGCATTATCCCACAATGATGAGGACTATAAAAGTGTCATTGAGGGCCATTGGTTGATTTGGCTCCAAAATTCTAGAAAGTATCAATCAATGGTTTTCAAAGAACAGGGTGGTACTCATTGCCAACAACCTCGTTGATGGTGAAATTTGAATAGTAAATAATAGGAGTAAACATGAAGAAAACCAATTTAGCATTTTGCCAAATTCCAAAGGGCTTGGAGTGGAGATTCATAATGATCTGGGATATTTTCTTCTGGTGACTTATTAAAGAATTGTATTAAATGAGCATAAACTAAAATACACCATAAAAAAGGAAAAGCTCAAAAGGAAAGATACATAAGCATGCAATATGAATGCAAAAACTTGATAACGGAGTTCGCCCCTGGTGGACTACGTCTCTGGGTCCTACTCTCAAATGGGTAGACCTTTTTGTTAACTCCACAAAATAATTGGACAAAATACATAAGTATACCTCATTTTGGAGTTAAGCTACAGAACCTTTTCTCATATCAGAAAACAAACATCACCACTGCATTCATGGCATCGAATTACCTAAAAATGATTGTCTCCACGCCTCAATCTAAGAATGGCACTTTCGGACCCAAGAAAAATCTTGCATCGGTTTCTATGCATGCACCTGCAGTTAATGACTAGGAAATTTTCTCGAAATGCGTGACTAGTCCGTACGACCATGTCCTTGGTTCTCCTTCTCCCACGTACACTGGAGAAAACCCCTTTTTATATAAAAATGTAGCAGTTGTGCAATAATGAGGTTGTTGGCCTACCGATGAGTGGATGCTATATTAAGGCTTTGGTTAGAGGAGGTCTCAGGGTCAAACCCATGGGTCTCCCCTTTTAACACATGCTTACAACAATCTGTCGGAGGTTTAGGCGGAGGCGGATATGCCACTAGAATGGCGGACCGACTATATTTGGAAAAGATGTTTTGGCGGGTGGCTATTAAAACATTGGAGATTTTGGCGGGTATGCCATATATGGCGGGACCTCCGCCAGATTTGGCAGGGTCCTGTTATATATACTTTTTTTTTAGATTTTCAATTGTTGGGCATCATTGGGCATTTTCCCATTGCCATGTGACAGCACATGACCGGGCCACATGGAAACCAATCATTGGCCCACGTCACCTCCTTGTACAATCAGTCTGCCACGTCACCCTGCCATGTGTCGTACAGATGCCACGTGTCTTGTAAGGACTGCCACGTGGAAACTTTTCATTGGTCCACAAGTCACCCCAAAAAGTCCAAAAATGAGTGACACGTGGCAGCCTCTCGTGTTGCCACATCATCATGTTGACATCAACATGACACATGTCACCCTCTACGCTTTCTAAGTATGGTGTACGGATGATGATGTCATCCGTACTTATGATGACATCAGCAGTATAGATGTTGACTCATCCCTGCTGACTGGGCTAGGTTGACCAAAACTTTGACCGCAAATATCTTTCGATCTGTAACTCTATTTGATGAGTCATTTATGTCGTTGGAAATCTTATGACGCACTCTTCATGATCATGCCAATTTCACTGAGTTTTGGGGACTTCGAATTTTTTTCCCTTTCTCTATCTGTTGAAGCCATTCTGAGCATCATGAGTTGCCTCTGCGAGTTTTGAGTTGTTCTTAGCCTTCTCTGGATCCTTTTTTGGATCACGTCTTCCCACTGAGAGATTTTTGGACCACCAAAATATTTCATCAATCAATAGGTAAGTGAGGGAAGAGTCCCCTCACTTTGTCCTTCTAAATCCACTTTTCCTTGCTTGGTTGTGTACCCTTTAAGCCTACTTAAAGATAATCAACATCACCCTTGCGTGAAGTCCTTATCCTTCTGTCCAGGATGATATCTTCATGTAACTCATCCAAGTACTCAGGTGCAAACTCATCAACTGAAGGTATTGAAACTTCCTCATCCTGATCCATGATCATGGGAGGCTAAAACAGTTTCAAGTTCTCTATGTTCACAATGGAGTAAATCTGCATATAAGGTGGAAGATCTAAATGAAAATCATCAGTGTCACTTTTATCCAAGATAGTGAAGGGTCCATTTTGCATAGGCTTGAGTTTTTTGCCTTCACCCTTCAATCGTTCCCTGCTAATGTGAAGCCATACTCGGTCTCCAACCCAAAACTGATGATCAACCCTATGCTTGTCATGCTGAGCTTTATAATGTGCTTGACTTTTCTCCAACTGTTCCATGACTTCCTAATGTATCTCTTGGATCCTTTGGATGAACTTGCAGGCTCTATCCTCTATTCATTCTTGATTCGCATCGACATCTCTCCCATACATCAAATCCAAAGAAACCTTGGGTAGGTACCCAAAACATGTCTCAAAAGGTGAACTATGAGTGGATGAATGTAAAGCTCGGTTATAAGCATGTTGTACATAGGGTATTTTCTCATCCCATAACTTGGGATGCTTGTTGCAGTAGCCTCGAAGAAAAGTACCATTGTTCTATTTACCACATATGTATGTATGTCGGTCTATGGATGGAAAGCAGTTCTCCTCTTCAATTTGGTGTCCATCATTCTCCACAAGCTAGTCCGAAAATCCCCAAGAAATCGAGTATCTCAATCCAAGACAATGGATGTGGGTAACCCAAAGTGAACCCAAACATACTCAAAGAAGAGATTAGTAGTCTGCTCAGCAGTGATATGCTTTTTACATGGCATCAAGATACACATCTTGTTGAACCTATCCACTACAACATACAAGTAATCATGACCCCATCTGGTCATTGGTATACCCCCTACAAAATCCATGGAGACACTTTCCCATGGATGGGATGGAACGGGAAGTGGTGATTATAGACCCATTTTTTTATAAGTGAGCTTACAAGTAGAACACATCACACACCCCTTTACATATTTAGTTACAATTGCTTTCATTTGAGGCCAATAACAAAACCTATGCAAATGAGCCATAGTTTTTCCTACCCCAAAATG